>JAKWJA010002489.1:31999206-32337253 GCA_027704765.1 Solanum habrochaites | reverse complement strand
AAAGGTTGATGGGCTGGAAACTGGATAGAGTTGAGGGACGAGCGAAGTCGTGCACCGCTTGCTGCACTCCACAAAAAACAAAGAAGAAAAATTACAAGTAGGGGTCAGTACAAGGAACAAGACGGAGTGAGGTATCATCGGCCAAACTCAAAATAGAAAGCAAGTATATATATTCATAGTAACAGTATACAATACAACTTACAAGAATCAAAACGGTGGCAACAACAAGTTACAACGAGAAACTGATGGGCACACAACATCAAGCGCACCTATGGAGGAATCAGCCTCCACACCATACTCATGGGGACATAGGTTCTTCCAAATTGAGTACTATTAACATGATTCAAGATTACTTCTCTTGTATTCTTATCGTGTCGGAACGTGACACTCCGATCCCCTAAATTCTACGGTGTCGGGACGTGAAACCGATCCCCAATTACTACGTATCGGAATCGTGGGACACCGACCCTACAGACTGTAGTGTGAAGACTGAATAGGTCGTGCTGGGATTCGGACCATCCTGAAAACTGTCCCTGGAGTAAGAAACCACTAAATTCGCCTCCCGTACGGAACTCTTAGATGTCCGACGCCGTGGGAAGTTGTCTGGGCTTCACCCCTCTACCTCTATTACAAAAAGTAACGTTCAACCCACCTTCCTAAAGGATTTGCTGCGAAGCTAACTGTAAGTGCGGGGATCTGCAACTCTGACCTCAATCCTTTCACAAAAGCGGCGGAATCGCTTTGTGGATGAAGCAAGCTGGGTGGCCATACCTGGATAGTGACACAAATTTAGCCTGCTATAAGCAGCAACAGACATTTTCTGCCTGCTCTAGATGGAAATTCATCCTCCTCTGTCCATCAGAGTCCGGGGGTATATAGTTCTCCATAAACAAGCTAGGAGAATGATGACCCAAGTCATAGGCTGTGGCCGGGTGCTGGTTGTACACTCAACGTACACCGGCCCACCACATTTTGGCATTTCCCTTTTGTTTGAAACTGATATGTCACAAACTATCAAACCCGAATTGTTCTACTAGTCCATCTTGTGTAGCAGCTCATGACAATCAACCAGAAAGGAAAGTCATAGGCATCTCAGATTCAGCACCATTGAAGACTGGAGGTGTCAACTCAAGAATTTGTGAAAAGTCATGATTGATCACTTCGTCATTATAGGCCCTGTGAGGTTAAATCGAGGGGGAAGGAAACGTGACTACTTCCAAAGAGGGCAGCCATGCGGGGACAGCCAACAGCAGTTGGCGGGTACTCCCGGAACTGAGTGCTGGTGAAGGAAAAACTGGAATGGGTCTGGCCTTGATCCGATTAACCCGCTTAGATAAGTAAGAACCTGTTTAATCATCTTGGGGTAGGTTGTGGTGTGTGGTAATTCGTCATCCTGCAACTTGCTCATTTTCCCTTCCTCACCCTCTCTTACTACATCCTAAGTCGGTGGAGCGTCATCGACCAGTACTAGAGGGACAAGGTGTTGTCCTCTACAATAGAGGACGTCATCCCGCGGACCTCTACCAAGGCCTCCTGCCAACTCTCCTCTTCGATGCTAAAGCCCTAGTGGCTGGATCACGACGAGCACAATGCCCTGTCGGGCTGGTGTGGGCACAGTGGTTGCTTATTCTAAACCATCTGCGAAGGAGGCAGTGAGGAGTCATATTACAAGTTGTATCACTAGATACAATTGGGACCCAAGTAATAGCACGAAGGAAGAAAAGCATGGAATTTTCCTAAAGTCCTATATCCTCTTCAAAGATAAAGTAGAAAAAGTAAGGGAGGTTCCCCCTACCGTTCTCAGGGCTCTACTAGACTGTTTTTGTGATGAGACAAACGAACCCTAAAGCTCTGATAACCAAGGTTTGTAATGGAATGGTTACAAACACCCCTTAAAAACTTAGCAGAAATCCGGACCCAGTCGAGGTTACGAAAACCTGTGACGGCTCATCGTTCGTGTCTATGACGTTCCGTCTGCAGGTCCGTCACAAGGATTCAGAGCATAATTCATCAAGGTTGTGTGAACGGTTCGTCGTCTATCTACGGGACGGTTCAGTGCTGCTGCAGTCCGTCGCGGAGTCAGAGAGTCGCTCCCAGTATCCAGATTTCAAGAGTTGAAGTGTTTTGGCACGAAGGGAACGCTTTGACACGGACCCGTTGTTGCCTATGACGGTCCGTCCTACTCGGTCGTCGAGGGCCACGGGCAAATGCGGAGAGCAAAGGAAAATTACAAATGTGTTGGGGACGACGACGTGGGGGTCCATGATGGGTCAATCATGACCAAGACGGCCGTCGCGTGATCCGTAGACCCAGGCAGTTTTGATCACAAATGATTCTACACTTCCGCAAACGACTCTAAAAACAGATCATTACAAATAAAATTAATAATATTAGCTAATTTGAAAGGGGGGGGGGGCCAAAAATATGCACAAACAAATTTTATTGAGTGGGTAATGCCCCCAACAAAAATTATTTACAAACTATTAAAACATGATTTCTTTCTAGTGTTCAAAACAGGAGTAACACATGTAAAAGGCAATGTGATTTGTAATTTAAATGATATGAAGATTTTAATCTTAAGGCTGGTTTCTACGTGATATAAGACAATGTTGAAAAGTGTTTAACTTTAAACATTATTTTTTAACATCTAAACAAACCTACTTAAATTATTAGGATTTTAGTTGATTTTTTTTAACATTCAAAAATTAAGGAAAGTTAGTATTTAAAACTCATTACAAACAAAGATTTTTTTTAAAAAAGAAATCACTTACTAAGCATGTTGAAGATTAATATATTCAAGCTCACAAAATAAGACTAGCGTATTATAATCAATTTTATAAAAATAACAAAGAAAACAAGATTTGAACCACATGATTCGTAGATAAATTATCACACACGTCAAGTTTAGAACAAAGGTAGTTTCTCCAATAAGTTAGCGATGATTTATTGTATTAGCAATTTGAAGATTAGGTATAAACTTGATTAATGAACTACCAAAACTTAAGTTGTGAAAAACATGTGAAATAATAAAATTAATTAACCTTGATTTTTAGTAGTGAATCCTATAAGCATAATATTTAACATAGTATTTAAATCCTATAGGCATTGATTTGTAAATGAGTTGCCAAATAACACAATTAGCATAATCCCTCCCTTTATGGGGATCCCCCCAAAAATATTTTAGTTTATGTATAGAGAGTTAAAGAGTTGTACAAAATATTACAAGACAAATAAGAGCAAATAAACAATATATACAATATATGACAGAGGCTTTGTCAAACCAATTCTTCGAGGGACAAAACAGTCTTCAATATCTTGAACTCTAAGTTAAAAAACTGGAAAAGAAGAGTTAATGGAACACATATACTCGATGAGACAATAATTGAATCTAGTAGACTTATAATAGCAAATGCTCTCATATATATGAAATAAAACAAACAAAAAAAAAGATAAAGAATAATCATAGTTATCTTATCAAACGTAAATAAACGGATACAACTAACTTGGATGCTCCTTGTTGTTTAATTTCTCAGCACACAATATAAATTATCGAAAGTAAAATTTAAAATTAATTAAAGAGGGACTAGCCAATTATGCAGAAAAGATTATCAACTGTATATGATGACGTTGAGAAATGAATGTGTATGAGTAATGAGAGAATGATGAAAAAATTCGTAGCAATAGTTAGTGTGAGTTGAAGAATGTGTGTGTCCTTCTCAAAGGAGTGAATGTGTTGAGATTGCATTGTAAAAAAGTATGAAGACTCATGAGGAGGAATTGAGGGTGGAGGGGGGGGACTATTTATATAGTAAAGAGGGGGGGGGGATCATTATAAGGAAAAAAATCTTTTACGAATTCAATATAAAATTCATATTTTTTCTATTCAAAAGAAGATCAAATCAGCCCAAAATTATTTACAATATTTTTTTTAACCAAAACTATAAGCAGAGTAATAAAATAATGAAAAAGATTGGAGCAGGTAACAGTAATATGATTTTCACCTATAAATAAAGAGAACCAAAAAGGAATAGTTTTAGAAAAAAATTCACTACCAAAAATAGATTAGTAAGATAAAATTATGGAACCACTAATTATTTATCCTTAAATAAAGAAGAGCTAATGTATAAATTATTATTAGCTACCAAATAGGAAACCAAATAAGAATAAATTTAGAAAAAATTCAGAAGAAAGAGCAAATTTATTTTCTTTAACTAATGAAATCAAAATAAGAAATTCAGACAAAGTTTCTAAGTAAGGAAAAAAAATAAATGAATATATTTTTTTTATGTTTTATGTTAGTTCATACCGGAAATTAACTATGTAACGCTGATTACATGAAGCACGAAAAATGAGATTCCATATTAAGTATTTTGAAATGAGAAGGGGGAATCAATTTTAACACGAAATTCTTTTGACAAAGAGTAAAATTAGTTCAACATCTATTCTTTTATCAAAATACGAAATATGCTGAAAACTTTAATTGAGGTAAAACAAATAAGTCAAAACTCTTTTTTACATCAATTGAATGAAAGCTTACCATACATTAAACATGTAAGAATCTTCCCTCCACATGCTAATTTTAGCACTTTTTCATATTGGAGCAAAGTTGACAAGTGTTAATAGCGAAACAAAATTGTGAACAGTTAAAGAATCAGATGAACAAAAATAATACAAAATCATAACTGATTGAATTCAACAAGCTCCAAAATCTTAACCAAGATATCACATAAGAACAACAATACTATCTAGATTAATTCAAGTGTAAAAAAATATTCTGAGTCAAGGAGACAAGATATATGCTAGTGATGATCAACACTTAACATTCACAAATTGCAATTTGCTATTTAACCATCAAAACTATAACTAACATAATGAACATAATAAAACATTATTAACAAGAATATGTGAATCACAAAGGATTGAGTAAATGAAATAGTATATAATAAAATAGGATTTATACCGAGACGGATCTGTTTGAGTCCGTCAAACTTAACTGTGCCGGAGTTAAGAGGAAATGCAGACCGCGGGCATTGCTGGTTGCCGGCTACTGCTGAGCTCGCCTACACTATTACATGAAAAAGTAAGAAGAACACGAGAGAAACAAGGGGAGGGAAGGAGAAAGGGGGGAGAAAGAAAAGAGGGGAAAGAAAGGAAGAAAGAGAGGGAGAGACGGCTCCCCGGTGGCAGATGCAGCCTGTATATTTGTCTATGGCATCTGATGCTCTCCCCACTGTGCCGGTGTTTTCGTCTTCTGCTGCTGTCCAGCTGCTGGTCGAAGCAGCTTCCACGTCAGGAAGAGGGAAGACGAAAGGAGAGGGAGAGAAGATAGGGCCGCAGGAGGGCTGGACTGGAAAAAGAGAGGAGAAGGCATAAGAGGAAAACGAGTTAAAGCGAGGGGAAGTGGAGGAAAAAGGGAGACGAGAAAGAGCAGCGGTGTGCTTGGTGTTCCGTCAGGATGTCTCCTCACCGGAAAAAAAGGAGAAGAGGGAGAGAGGGGACTGCAGCTGGAAGGACAAGCGAAGGGGGAAGAAGGAAGCGGGGTCGCCGAGTGGAGTGGAGAGGGAGAGGGTGAGTGCGACCGCTGGGGGAGAGGAAGAGGCTAGGGAGAAGAATGGATTAAAATTTTAAATTTTTGGGTCTTTTGGTTGTTGAGCGAATAGGGAGAGGTTATCACAACCGTAGATAGATTAGATAGAGATAGAGGGATTATGATAGAATTCGATCTAGGATTTATTTTTAAGATAGATGGATGAGATGACTAGTCTTAAATAGTGAGACAGATTTACAGGCTCTAAAAATCAATTAAACTGACTAGAATTGAAAAAAAAGAGATGGCTATGAGTGAAAAGAAATTTATCAGAAGTGCTAGAATTGAAAGAAAATTATTAAGTAGAATAGCTAGAATTAAAAATTTTAAGGAGGAAATGTTAGGAATTATGATTTAATAAAAGTAATACATTTAAAAATATTTTTATAAAAGTAAATTGAAAAATCATTTTAAAAATTTGAAAACATTGAAATTATTGATAATTTTAAAATATTTAAATAATATGTACAATATTTATTAAGTAAAACATACCTAGTAATTATATAATTTTCAAAGCTAAATTTGATTAAAATTCTAAACTTGAAATAGGATTTTAAAATACATTTAATCAAATAATAATCCTAAAAAAGATAAAAAATTAATCAAAATTGGGTGTCAACACCCCCACTATCCACTACACAGTCATTACACAACAACACGTACGACTATTACTCCTACATGCTACACGTACCACTACACTACATATAACAACACATGCAACACACAACATACACACACAATGATACAGATCACACAACAAAAAGAAAAAAGATATACAAAGAAAACAAACAGACAATCTGCACAAAAAAAAAAAAAAACCAAAGAGAATAATCTGCAAGAAAGAAAAAAAAAACTCACGAGAGAAGAAAAAAAAGCATTTCCTTTTATATTATTTATCTTTGAAAAAATAAGAATGCGTTTGTGAATACCGCGAAAATAAAACTTTGGTGGGCATTCTAATTAAGCTTCGATCAAAATATTGCGGTATTCAACTTTGTCTTATTTATTTATTTATGGAATTTGATGTAACTATTTGATATATTTTCTGATAGGGTTTTTGGATTCAAAGATCTAATGTTAACGGAATATCTTGGTAAGTGTTATGTTAATTTAAGAGTAAAAAATAATCATAGTGGTGACTATTTCCCTTGTTATTTTATTCCTTAGTTACTCTCTTGATTTATATGTCAATAATAATAAAGTAGATTTTAAGGTTCAAAGAAATTATTATAATTTTTATTCTTATAAAAAATAATGAGAATTTTTTTTGTGATTCATTATTATTTTGTTAAATTAAAAAATGTATTCTTAGTTTTGGCATTGATTTTAAGAGTAATAAAAATATAAAAATAAAATATAAGGATATAACAATGATGTAAAAATTATATATTGTATCTTCTAACATTTATTTATTTTATTTTATTTGGTTTTAGTTATAAGGAATAAATATTTTCTTTTAATGTTAGACCGAACATTTAGGCACGCTTAAAATTCATCTCCATTAAGAATGTGGTTTCACATATTTTTGAGATACTTAAGAAACTCAAGAATGCGGTTACACACCTTGGTGAAATTCAAGAATTCGGTTATGCACCTTGGTCAAACTATTTTAATAATTAATTTATTAAATATAAAATTGTTTCAATTAAGAATGTGGTTACACATCTTTTTTGAAACAATTTTAAAAAAATTCTAAGAAGTGGTTATACACTTTGGTAAAACTATTCAAATAAACATTTTATTTATTTAGAATCAACATGTCATACAAAGAATATTAGGTAACACACCCAAGACAAGAAAGCAGCTATGCTCTTAAGCTATTTATATGTCATCAATCAAGAATGCAGTTATGCATCCGATTTGATATTAATAAAATTTCAACAACGAAAATATGAGTGAAATTATAGCATATAAAATATATCAAAAAATAGGTAAAAGAAGTATAAGTTAATAAAAGAGACTATGCTAGAATCACGGGACTCGAAGAATGTCTAATACCTTTCTCTCGGTCAATAGAATGTCTTGCCCGAGTTTTTGATTTGCAGAGCAACCAAAGACTCATTTCCTTTTTATAGGGATTAAACAAAAAGGTGACTTGGAATACCATAACTCAATTCGAAGTGGTGACTACAAAAATAATAATAATATCTTAATCAGTACCGTCACTTAAATTGGAAAAACCCTATCGCTACACGCGAAAAATGGGTGTGACATCTCTGGTGACTCCGTTGGGGAATAATCAGAAATTCAACCTTTATTTTATTGACTTTTACTTGATTTTATTATTTTATTTTATTGGATATATTGTATTTTATGACCTAATGTTCTACTTGTTACTCGTTTATCATTTTTATATTATTAAATCATCTTCTTTTGCACAATAATTATAAGTCTCCAAAAACACTTCACACACGGTCATATGAATGTAGTTATGTATCTTACTTTCTATTGAGATAAAACTAGAGTGTCTTGACACACAGTGAACGATTTGTAGTAGCATATGTTATGCGGGGTTGGACAAGCGATGAAATCGAAATAGCACTGCCACCGATAAGTTGCCGCACCCTGACTCGAGTTATCCACTTGAGTAAGTCAGTCTAGACACCTATCTCCTTTAGGTCATGATTACCACTACTAGTCTCCACTCATTTGCATAAATTGTATTTGACTTAGTGATTTGATATAAGAATTGTCCGTTTAGGACATTCATTCTTACTTGACCACTTATATATTTTTATGAACTACATGAAAAATGCATTTGCTTAGAAAGTCTAGAATAATAATGCGTTTGTAAAAAAAATTAGTTTTAGATCTTAAAATTTTTAATTGTACAAACTGAACAAACTACGCACATCTGATTCTTAACTCGATGAGATACATAGGTAACCCTCCTTGATTTTGATGACCTTTAATTTTTTTTTATAAAAGAGATGTACTTCTTATTAAAAATAATGTTATCGTTACAATATTCCTGAACAATGTAGGCAACCTAATGTTGAGGTTTGATCAACCAAGAAAAAGTAAAAAAGTCCTCGTCATAAAAATTGGGGGAAAAAAAGCAATTTTTTTTTAAAAAATTTTTACTTGGCCGGTACTAACATGTTTAGGATTATGCATAAGAAAAATAATAAAGTGTTAAACTATTTGGCAAGACATATCAACTTTGTTGTGACCAATAGACTTCGTTTGGTATCTCCTAATATATTTATATAATACTTGGAAAAGTGTTTTGCTTAAAGTTAAGGCTAAAAAAAATTCGAACTCATGTATCATGTGCATTGTATGGTGATATTTCTATATTAAATTCAATGACATATCTTTGTTGATCTAGAACTTGACCCGAATGTTAGTTGAAACGAAATTTTGAGCAACATTTAATTTGGAAGATGAATTTAGGCTTTCTTTGAGCCGATTGTGCCTTTAAGCCTACCAAATAACATGTTATCCATAGCATTCTCATTTTGAGCTTGAGACATTTTTTGTCGAATAACTTTGAGCGCATAATGTACCATTTCTTGGTCCCACCTTCTTCAATGCATTAAAAATCATCTACATAGTGCCAAGGATCTAAGTTGGGTAACAACGTGAAAAGATCAAATATGTGAAAGTAAAAAATGAAAAGAAAAGTTAGAAAGAAAAATGAAAACTCTCAAACAAAAAGAAGATAAAATGAGAGAAAAAAAGAAGAAAAATAAATGAGGTGGCAAAAATGAAAATTATTGAGATCATTGTGCAAATTTTAAGTAGGAAATAGTCTTTTATTCCCAAAAGAATATTCTATATTTCTATAAGCCTACATTACAGGCCAATAACAAGTCTTATTTGATCTCAATTTTTTGTGTCTTCACATCAATATATACTTACATAAGTGCCAAGCATATCGTGTCTCAATCTCATGCATTGAATATCTTTCCAAGTGTGAGTGACTTCAATCTAAAACGTCTGAAGATCATAACACTTATATTATGTCAAGCAAGACTTCCTTTGTTGCGAAGGCACTTCAAACCTGAGGATATGAATAATTTTATCCGTCAAGTTCGGCAAAATAAACTCAACATGAATATACTTAATTATATTTGATGTACCATTTGAAATTATAAGGATTATTTAAGTTGACCTCCATTTTTTCAGAAAGTAGTTGAAGGTGACTTAGATGCATCGTACTAATTGTTGGTACCAACTAAAGTCAAAACATTCACAACTATGAACTAATTCATTTCACAAAAGATATCTTTTTTGTAGGAATAATCAATAATTTTTTTTAAGTAGGCAGTCTTACAATAGGGCTCGATTTCAAATAATAAAACTTTATATCCTTGAATGACCAAAATTTTGGATTTTATTATTTTTTAAAAAAATCAAAAAATAATAATTTTAAAAAAAAAAGTTTCAAAGTTCATCAATTTAAAACTCGGGCGTGTTTTTATTTGTTAAAAAAATTATTATCATTTAAGAATAATAAGACTCTAGTTAATTTGACCTAGAAAATAAAACATCTCTTATTTCATTTCATTAATAGGGAACAATCACCTTAATTACATGTGTGTCTTACATATTTCTTTTGGTATAAGTACTTCTGTCACGATCGAAAATTGTACGTGATGACACTCGTCTTATCCCACCAAGACAAGTCAGCCTAAAACACAATTAATACAATAAAGTGTGAAAAATTTACTACAACTTAAATTATACCCTAAAGCCTGGTTGTCACGTATACAAGCCTCTTATGTATTACAATTGAATTAAAAGAAAATATAAGTCTCATATGACATTGTTTCTAGAGTAGAACAAAATCATAAACATGAGTAAGAAGGTATTCTGAGATGATATACAACTACCTCACAAATCCCCAAGAAGCCTCGGAAAAGAAGAGAATATTGTTAGCCAATCTGTGTTATCAAAATCAGAAAGAACACTAGTTGTAATAAATATTCAGAGAAAACACGAAAGTAAGGTAACTGAAATGATAGAAACCAGTTAAATAAGATTGAACATAAACATTTATTCTAAAAACAATTGATCTGTAAAAAAAATTACCAGAATCTGATAAAAATACTCTTTTTTGTTTGGAAGAAGAAAATCAGTTTACGAATACAGTTGTTCCCCCTTAAGAAATTATTCCCCTATAGATCCGAAGTTTGATTTGTTTGGATATATAACCTCCAGGGTAAAAATGATCTATCACTAGAGGGAGATACCAACAAACTTCCTGTCAGCGAATCAATCCAAACAGGATAGTACACGAGAAATATGTGTTTATGAAGAGGAAGAATCAGAAAATGTTAGGAAATAGTATGAAGACTAAATGGTATTATAGCAAGGAAGAATAGATTGTGAAAGGTTGCGACCCTTTTAGAAATGACACGGGACCATTAATGAAAGGTTGCAACTTTCAAATGTATTGACTGTTCCTGAGTTTGCAAACCTTCAGAACAGCATCGGTGGAATTTTAATTAAATATAAAAGAAATTAAAATGTGGGTCACGCGCGCAGATCCGGGTAGGTCGGGTTTAACTAAAAAAGTTGAAAACCATTCGGGTGGTAACTTTGTTATAAACTAATTAATTGAAATATTTTTTTGTCCATTAATTAATTATAAATAATTAAAATAAATGTCCAAAAAAATATTCTCGATCGATCATTTGCCAAAGCCAAAGCGAAGCCAAAGCGAGCGAGCGACGACGACGAAGGCAGTGAGGGGGTCCCTCTTTCCAACCCTTTTAACAATTAAAGGAGGGGTTATTATTTAAAATCTCTATTTCATTTCCATTACCGATGAGGGGAAATGCCTTTTTCATTAAAACATTAGAGGTAACTCTCCCTATTTCATTTCCATCTATAACGATGAGGGATAGGGAATGCCTTTTTCAGGTTATTTTAAACATTAGAGGACTTTCAATGTAGTTCCCAAAATTTCAAGGTCTAAAACTTTTCAAAAATTCCTCTCCTTCCTTATTTCCCATCAATTCTTGCTCACATACCCAAACATTACCCACAACATGTGATGGGGAATAATTTGGGGAATTTAATAGAGCGGAATGAGGAATTGCGACGGACAATTGGGTACTTTACAAGCAAGGCTTAATTGCATCTGGATAAAGTAGATTTCCTCTTGGAACTTTCGAGTGAAACATATGTCGGATATACTCGTAAATCGGGTAAAAGTGTGAAACTTTGAAACGTCGAGCTTGGTTTATACCTAGACAACATAGTCACCCAATTAAAAACCCCCCCCCCTTTTTACAGTTTATTGATTTTACGGTGTCTGTTTGTTTCAGCGATGAACACCTCCTGGTTTCAATGAGTGTTATAGAGAATATATAGGATAGGCTTTTGACATTTAAAATCTAGTTTGAAGCGGCTTCCACTTCACCCTCACCTAGGTGGATTTGTAACCGTTGTCATCTCATAGATACACATATTAGTCAAATCTACCAAACTTAGTAAATCATTAAAAACTTTTTTTACGCTTTATTACATAACTACACGCCTTAAAGTATTAACCTTTCCTTAAATGTCTTCATCATGGAATGGAGTTGGAGTTAATTGACAAATGTCGAACCGTTCAGCCACACTTGGTTTTTCTCCTTCTTGAATCTAGATTCTTGGAATCCCAGCTTGCTAATAGAGGTGTACTTGTTTTTTTTTTACCGTCATTGGGACCCTTGTCCTAAGCCGTAACCCAATTCCCTTAGATGATCTTTTCAATGCCTCTCTCCCCCTAGGCCTTTCGTTAGTAGCCTGTAGTGGAATTGAGACATTAGCGCTTGAACCTTACATAGTCAATTGTGATAATCCACTAGAGAGAAGTTGAGAAGGTGTTTGGGTTCATGTAACCGGTGCTGTGGGGTGGTTCGTTTGTTTGGGTATGTCAAGTCGGATCGTATATATATGCCGAGGACCTTCCCGTGTACATAATCTCCCTGCCCCTACCTATGTTGCTGGACTCTCGCATATGTATGGCAAATGGTCCAACAGGTTTGGGCCCGAAATGGAAATATCCTCTAAGAAATTCCGGAAGCCAATTCCGGCTTCTTCACCAGTCTTCTATCCAAAGCAATTGAATCATTCAGATTTCATTGTGGAGCGAGCATACATGTCTGTTTTTTGAGATTTCCAAGAGAAAGCTCCTCAACCAAGTATGAATCATAAACCAATCGGGGGATTTTTACATCATGTGACCTGGTGATCTAATTTGCATCACTAATATCCTTCAATACAGCATGGATATTTATTAAATGCAAAGCATAATGTTGTGTCCATTTTTAGATTTAGAGTACCCAACCAGTTTCATAGCCATCCAAGTGGAGTTTGATTCGGATGACTAGTGTTTTTGTACCGACTCAGTTAGTTTACTAATAGCATTTACTAAATAGCACATGCTATATCTGGCCGCCGGCATTCATAATATACATTCAAACTTCCCACACTCTGGCACATATTTTTCCAATTGACGAGGTCACTATTGAGGTCCTTCATTCTTTTTAATGTACAACCTTAAATCAATTGGAGTTTTGACAACTTGTGAAATTCAAGTAATTGCACTATATTCAATCCTCTTTTTCAATATAATGGATTGAGATAATGCTAGTCCATGGGGAGTGTTGATGAATCTGACCTAAAAGATCAAATCAACAAATCTTAGTCTTTCATACGAACTGGGTTGGACAACATGCGCTCAGTAGCATTTAATCATCAATTCTTTACTCATGATTTAAATGTCATCAACATACAAAAAAAAAAACACTGACTTTAGATTCATAACGTTTTTAATGTAAATCATTTTATCACATTCGTTAATCTTGAATCCATTGCCAACATTATTGATCAAATTTAGCATGTGCATGTCATTGTTTGGGTGCTTGCATTGAGTCATAAAGTGACTTCACAAGTTGCACACTTTTCGGTTATTTACAAGGAACTATAAACCCCTTCAGGTTGTGTTCCATTGTAAATTTCTTCCGCTAACTCTCCATTTTTAAGAAGGACTGTCTTTACCATCCAATTATGGGGTTAGTGTAAGATTCATGCACTGATGCTATTGATAATAACATCATAATGATTGTTTTTTCTGTTATCCTGTTATGGGGCGTGTTGTTGGTCAAAGTATCCAGACCTTCCGTTTGTTCTGTCCCTTTGACTACCAGTCTAGCCTTATATATTTTTCAATTAGTCCAATCAGGTTTAAGTTTCCTTTTAAGAACCACTTTCTACCTAAAGGTTTATTTCCTGGAGGAGGAAGGGCCAAACAAGTTCCAATGTGAATTGATTCAATCTCATTGTTGACGCTTATTTCCAAATAAGTTGACTATGACGAGAATAGCGGCTTTAAATGTTGAGGCTCATTTCAAGGCAAATAGCTACAAATCTGTCCGAAAAAGAAATAAATTTTCGTGGTCGAGTACTCCGCCTAGGTTCATCACTAGTTGAATATTTTTCCATGAGTCTTAAGTGGTCGTTGGTCTTTCACGTGTTGACTCACTTTCAGTTTTATAAGGTAAATGTTTCAAAAAAAACTCTACATTATTGATTCAATATCAATTTAAAATGAATCTCAGGATGATCAGATTTGTGAACAAAAATCTACAGGCTTTACCACTATTCACAGCAGACCCACTAATAAAGACAAATCAGTAGTTTTGGGTCCCAAATTTTAACCCTCTGGGTAAAGGAACTCTACCTTGGCTACACACCCCCACACTTTGAAATATTTCAGTTGGGATTGTCTTTCTTTCCACACGCATAAGGAATTGATGTTTTTTTCGGATGGAGGTACCTATTATGAGTATTTTTATTAGTTGTAAGGATGGCTTGCCCCAAAGGTTTCGCGGTGTGAAAACAGAATTGATCATTAAGGCGGCAATTCATCATTTTCTTTTAATGTTCTGTTCTTCCGTTTTGCCAAACCATTTGACTGTAGGTGTATAAGGTTGGCAGTAGTTTGATGAATAATATACCATATTCCAAACATATATCTGGCAAAAGGAAATTCATTTCTCAACCCCGATCACTGCGAATCTCATTTTTATCTTTAGATCAAGTGGTTTTCCACTTTTATTTTGTATGCTTAAATGCCCAAATTGCTCATCTTTACTATAAACAAAGATAAATAAACAAAATCGAGTTGCAGTCATCAATAATAAAAAGTTATAAATAAAATTAATTTTTTTTCCACCACGCGATGGTGTTGACTTCATTATCTATCGCATCATATCTGTGTGGAATTAAGTTAAAGTTTAGAATTGCTGTCAACAGACTTGTAAGGATGTTTTTAACAAACTTACTGTTCACACAAATTTTGCATTTTCGACTATCGCATTTTTAAAAATTAAAATCAGGCATACTTTTAGATTAAACCAATTTTCGCCAATGCTTTGTAATTTACATCAAAACGGGCATTCATAAATCACTTAACTCCAAAGTAAACAAAAGGCAGAATTTTTATTTTTATTAATACGGAAACAACCATGACATTAGTTTTTGAAAAGACCTAATTGAGGTGGTAGCCCAGTTCCATATGAAACATTTCATTTTTACTTATTACAGCGTTCCATTACCTAACTAGGGACCACTTTAAACCCGTTCTTATAAAGATCGTGTAGCATAACACTAAATTCTTCCAATAGTAGGACATGCAGAACATGTTCAAACAACACCTTGCCGGTGTCATTTTCAACATTACTTTGCAGTCCTTGCAACCTTGTTGTTGCTGTGTTTCCCATGAATAAATCTTAATTTGTACTCAGCAAGAAGGTGTACGTGTTGCAAAGGCTTCTTCGCATGAAGAAAAATGTCTAGTGTAGTGGCACCTGCTGAGCGGGAGAAAACCATCCTTGGGATTTCCAACTAAGTTAACTCCGATATCATTGCAAAGTCCAGCTGCTCTTCCATCATTCCACGATGTTTGCTTGAATTTTGTCTTTTGCTTTGTTTTTTTTTTCCTTTCTTGGAGCATGACAATACGGAAGATCTATGCCATGCCTTGCCACAATGAGAACAGTTGCCTTGAATTCCTTCTTGGCTGGTTCGGACTTCTGACCCCCCGTTGGACTCTTTCTCTGTTTGTCTTTGGAGGAGCGTCTTCAACAACAATTATTAATATTAAATCCAATGATTGTTGACTCTAACGTGACTTCTTTTGGTTTTATTTCTGGTTATCATTCCTCAATCGTGAGCCGAATCACAAAATCTTCCAAGCTTCTTTTCTTGCTTGTGCTTTAAGTATTATTGAATCGTTCCACGAAGGAGCGGGAGGTAACTTTCTCGATCATGAGCCACTTGAAAAGTTCATTTAATACCATATCTTAAGCAAATCAGAAATCAGGGAGAATAGGTTTTGTGAAGTTCCTGTGCACTTGTCAATCCAAAACAGTTGTATATTACCATTTTATATCTAAAAATTTGTGACCACAAATTTTTGCAAGAGCATTCATCTTATGTCTATATTCTATCAAGTGCATTCCACAACCCTTGTGAAGTTTGTTTATTGCACTATAGACATTATATATAAGTTCATCCTCTAAAGCACTCAAAATGTAACACTTACATAGGAGGGAAGTCTGACTGTTCCATGCTTCAACAATCATGAATTATTTTTTACTACTGTCTGGTTATCATCAGCAGGAAATGGGAGTATCTTCACTTGTAAATTTATGCAGACCAAGTGGTAAGTCAGGAGAAAAAAACTCGTTGCTGCCATCCTTTTGAAATTCACACCTGTGAATTTCACCCGCGTTTCTCGTCTTGTGGTTACAAGAGTTCGGCGGTGGTGCAATCAACGCCACTGTAAAACCAGTTGTTTGCCATTCTGATTTAAACAAAATGATACAATATAAGTAAGAAAATAAAACTATAATGCAGGAATTAAAGGAGTATAAAAGGATACAAAGATTTTGTCTCCACCCAGAAGAACACAGATTATAAATAATTTTCTTAAACATGTTAGTCAAATCGCTGTTATCAAAATCAGAAATTAATAGTTTGTAATAAATTATTCAGAAATACGAGGTAACTGAAATTATAGAACCAGTAGGGTAAATAAGATGAACAAAAAAATATTTTCTAAAAACTAATTGATCTCTAAAACTTACTAGAATCTGAAATACTCTTTTTTTTTGGAAGGAAAAGCAGTTCCACTGAATTACAGTATCACCTAAGAAAATTATTCCCCTCTAATATCGAGGTAGTTTGATTTGGAATAACCTCCAGTGTAAATGATCTTTAATCAGTCCAGTGTAGATACCAAAAATATACTTGTCACGAATCAAAATCAATCCACAGCAGGAAAGTACACGAAGAAATATGGTTATAGAAGAAGAAGGAAAGACCAGAAAATCGTAGGAAATATTCTAGAGACTGAAGGTTCTTATTAGCCAGAGAATTATATTCTGAAAGGTTGCATCCATTTCAGAAGTGACATGAACATTAATGAAAGGTTGCAATGCAAACTTTTTTCAAAAATGGTATTGACTGTTCCTTAAAGATTGCAACTTTAAGAACAGTCATGGAGGGAATTTTAAATTATAACATAAATTAAAACGGTCACGCGACGATGAATCCAAGTAGCGGTCGGGTTAATTACAAAAGTTTGGAAAACATTTTGAGTAACTGTTGTTATCAACTAAGTATTGAAAATTAATTTTTGGCAATTTAATTAATGAAATAAATAAATAAAATAAATTTATCCAAAAATAATCTCTCGATCATGGCCAAAAAGCAAAAGGCAAAAACAAATCGAGCGAGCGTCGACGACGGCATTGAGGGGGGGTACCATCTTTACCAACCCTTTTAAACAATTAATATGGAGGTGTAGTTAGTGGAAAATCAAGATGTTCATTTACTTGACCGGTCCGGAGCCCAGGGACGAGAAGGTGGAAGGATGGAAGGGGGTACGAGAGGGAAGATGGACGAATGGGAGAAATGAGCTGAGGGTTGGACCAGTAGGAGCGGCGAGAGTCACGCAGAGCAGACACCCCACCGGGAGGACGAGAAGAGGACGGATACGAAAATAGGTGGACTACAAACCTGCTGCGGCGGAAAACCCCGGCAGAAAGAACGATGAGGGACAATTGGACCTTGATGTCATTAAGAAGCATTAGAGGACTTTTCAAGTGTTCCACACTTTCAAGTTCTAAATTCTTTGTCAAATTCTTGCCTCCTTCCGCATCTCTTTCCCCAATCAATTACTTGCTACATACACCCAACAAACTGATTATCATACAAAGATACGAGCATACTACAAAAATGATATAGGAAAGTAGGGAGGACAAAAACAACGCCAGGCGGGTACTCAAAATAGGTAAAGCCTATGTAAACCATAACGGCTAAGGCAAAGAAAAAGACGAGGTAATCTACATACCCCCAGCCAGAAACTCCAAAGCATCACAAACCACTGACAATAAAGAAGTCATTGACACCTCACACAAGGGCTTTTTACATAGGCAGACCGATAGAGTCTATAAAGGAACCAAAATCACCCTCAGACAAGGATCAAAGATCCTCTAAAACATAACACTGTAGAAACCATTACATATCTCAAAAAAACAACCACTTTTAACAAAAATGACAGTTAAATATCTCAATAACAAACACTTTGAAATTATCATATCCGAAACAACAGATAGCTTTTGTCAAACTGTACATATCCGGGTCAAACAGACACACTTTACAAATGTTGGGTGAACAGTTTATATCTCAACAACAGCTTAGTATTCAGTGAGAATTCACAAGTTCCTAGAAAGGCATTAAACCAAGATCAACAAAAACAAAATTATAACGTGGAATAATGATAAGCTGTATAGATGAAATCGGAATATGCAGCACTTGATGTCAAAAGGATTATAATGCATGTCTAAGACCTAGTGAGTACTACCAAGACCACGATGTACTCTACAGTCGAGACCTCATGTGGGACATACTCTATCCCAGGCATCTATCGCAGGAGCACCAGACGCAACATCTCGATATAAACCATGTCACGGGCCGTATGCGATAGTCACCACGAAATATTAGCTTGTATTCATAGCGGCGCGGCTCTTCGATAACTTCCTCGGAAGCCTTCATGTCATGTAAATGCCGCTCCTTATGTATTTCTCATCCTTTTCAAATGCACATATCAACATTTGGTCTACAAAACCATGTCTCAGAACGATTTGCAAATGATAGGTTTTAGTCAGCAAAAAATACGAGGAGAGATGACATTTATAGCATTGCACAATTCACCAACAACAATCAATAATAATTCAACACACCTTTCAAACCATCTCTATTATCAAAACATCACACAAAAACAATTAATAACATTTGCAGTTGTATTCACTTTGGTTTGTAATCGATATAGAATTAATCAATGTGAGGACGAGTGAACCATACAAAAGTCTATTTAACTCCACAAATATATACCACAAAGGAAATACCACGTATTATCATACACTTACAGATTTAGAATTGAACTGCCTCGAATAATCCAAGAACTCACTCGGCACATGAGCCTTCCACTTTCGTTGTACTTTCAACTCCAAAGCACAATCTATTCACATTAAAGAACCACAACTGAGGTTCAAAAAGTAACAACACTTTATTAATAGTGTAAAAAGCAATACGTAATCTTGATGCCAATTGACATGTTAATACTCATATTTCTCCATTTCAAGGCAAGGGTAAGTATAATCCATCCAGATTATTATAAATTTTAGGTATTCAAGTAGAGTTAATACCCCAAATACTATTAATTATATCTCAATTATATAAAAACGCTTAAAAGACAAACGAATTGTCAATATATATATATATACTATATCATATATATATATATAATATAAAAGGTTCGATGGCACTTGATAACAAAGGCGGTGGCAACATAACCCAAATGTCAATTTTTACTCATTTTTCATGTAAACTCAATGAACCAATTCCATTCTCTTATGTGTACAACTGATTAGGGATTTCAATCCCTACAATTCATTTACTAGCAACCAAAAATAAAATTTATCACTCGCCTCTGCCCCAAAATACATGTTATACATGGTCAAACTTGCTAATTTAAAATTCCTATCAACCTTTATCACAATTCTTGCCGCCCAACGACTTGCTTCTCACGGTGTTGTATCTCCCATTCCTTCTTTGTTAAAAAAAATTAATTAATGTATTATTAACAGTAACCCAAAATTAGAATAATTACTTGTAAATTTAGATAACCATAAATTATAAATTTGACTTATTATTCATCACTTAAATTAAAAGTTTTTTTTTTAAAAAAATAAATACATTTTAATTAAGTAACTATAGTTATCGAATAGTTCAAAATTTGCAGGCAATTTCACAAATTGATCAAAAGTGGCTCGAAATAATGGGTAAAATGATAATTTTTATAAAAATTTTCAAAAATAACTTTCCAGGTCATTACATTATCCACAACTAAAACTCATGTTCGTCCCCGAACATAAGAAAGAAGGAAGAAGATTAAACGATGTAACTAAAACTTGAGTTATGACCAACTAGTATGTGTTCATTTAACCAAGTGAGCTCATACTTAAGATCACTCTATCACCCCCAAAACCATGAAATTGCTAAGAAACTCCAATCTTTAAATCAAACTTGTGGGCAGGAATCTACAACCAGGACGTGATAATCAAGTCAGCCAACTAATCATGACCCCCATACCGTAAAAACTGATAACCAATTAAACTGATAATCATGGACAGAACACAACAACCCATGATGCCGAAATACTGTCTCACATAACCAAAAGATAAAAATTCTTAATCGATACCGGCTACATACAAGAAGTGCAACTTTAACCATACCACACACACTGTGGATGAACAAACATCACAATCTTTTCTATTTTTTCTTTGCAAAAATCAATTTGTTTCACAACGTCAGTTATTAAAAATCTGATCTTTAGAACATCGGGTACCCATCAAGTCGAGAATTGGAATGCAACTAGTTCCAAAGATAATGATAATATATTAAGGAAACATCCAAAAGAGCTATTCTCTTGGTTGGAAATACCCTAAAACAACATTGTTAGATAACCATAAACATTCACGTAAGCTCTTCTATAAATCCCATGTAATTAGGTCGTGCATATAGAATCCATAGTATATGTAAATATCCCAACACAACACAAATCGTCCATAACTGAGAATGACCAGGGTCCAAACCATGGGATGACACTAGGAGAAAAATCACAGGATCGGTGCACCGAGCCACCACTACGAAACTCACCTATAGATGAAAAAAAAACTCAAAAAAGAAAGGGAATCAAATATAAATATGGAGAGAAGGAAAGTAGTTGGTCATATAAGAGTATACAGAAGCAAGCGAATAAACCAAGATCTTCCGTCCTCCAATTCATTAACTTCCCACTGATGTGGGTCCCCCCACAATAACCAGTCTAACTTAATCAAAACATTATTATAGTGTGATCATGCAAACACAACAATAGTTCTATAGTCCTCCATTGAAGCCAACACTCTTAATACAAACAAAAATCTTAACTATACCAACTATTTACCTTACTCTCAAACCATCGCTAGTCTCAAAATATCCATAGAACACTCATTGTAGCCTCTAAAAATTTCAAATTATGGCTCTAACTCTTTCCATTTAAGCATTACATAACAAATATGAGTCACACCTAAGATTGATAGCACTACTTTCAAATTAATTTTTCATCGATAAAAACTAATTGAATCACACTCAATGTCAACTTAACGCGAAACTTCAACTACCATTCATACCATCATGCACCTCATGCAAAAACTCAACGAATTCCTTGGTCACTCCAATAATTTTGTATACTATAAGCTCAAAGTTGTACTCACCATCAAATGTCTATGTAACATATGATAAAAGTCTATGTTGTCTCATAAAAATAGTAGTCTAAATTCCCTCAAAATCCTTAATAACCATGTATAATTGTAGGTCCATATTGGTACGTATCCTTAAGTTACGAATCATTATTTTAAAAATCTACCTCGACATAAACACATAGAATCTTTCACATCTAGTTGTTTGTCACCCAACCAAAAACTCAATCTTTAGAAAAGTCGATGATAACTTTCTTGTAAGTCTATACCAAACTAGTTCAAATCTCATAGTCATATCTATACTCATAGGCAAAAATCAATAAATCCTTCAACTAAAAAATCAAGGCCTTAGACGAGATGTCTTATTTCTTCACTTTTATTAAATTCTTACAATGAACAAAATTCTTACTATCTTGAAATCTTCAACATACCAAACTATTGTTCTTTTTTTTTTACTCACTTACCAATCTTATTTTTGACTAACAACCCATGATAAATTTGCCTTATATTAAATAAAAATGTTAGATGATAAGGATTTTTTAGGCCCTTATATATAAGTAACAAATACTATGATCCAAATACGGTGCCCACAGTCATTCAAATTTCTCAATACGCCATACCATAATTATTTTTCCTTTCATTTCATACCTGACTATATCTACTATCAACAAATGTAGAGTTGCGATGAGAACTTGATTCTGATTCCAACTGTGTAGACTAATTCCATTATCTATCATCAGGAGCTCATACATTAAAGAGGTCTTTATGAATTCATAATTTTAGTCATGTCATTGATGCCTCTTGTCAGTCTTACCATATGCTTCGTTAAATTCAATTGTACTAGTTACAAACTCGCAAACTATAAGAGAACTTACCCACCATACTTGAGTACAACGTAGCTGTAGGACTTATTATCAAAGTTGTATTCCAAACAACTTTAGCGGTATTCATGTCGTGTAAACAGTATCACAATAATTAGGTAAGAATAGATGGAACCAAATGGTCATATCAAATTATTCCACTCTTTATAGATAAATTATTCTAGCCTTTGCAATCAAGGCATAAAAATCATCTATTCTAGCCTACCTTCCAAGGATCACTACATCACACAATTCTTTTCATTTAGTTGAATTTAGTGCCTTTCCCAATTTCTATGTGAGTGGGTGGCTCTTACAACTCCTACAATTTTACATTCACCAAATAATAGGTAAATGTCAAACTAGATACTCACAATTCAATATTACAATACCAAAAAAAAAATTAAACACAAATTCTTATCTTATAGAATATGTTTCAGGTCACTTTCATCATGAACCCTTATCACCATTATTTCGTAATTAGCCTTTCTACACGACGAAGTAACATTTTTCAACGGACCATGACCACCTCAAATCCAGTTATACAAATCAAATACAAAAGAGTCACTCTGTATTATATGTACTTCCTTAGATTCTAAATACCTTCAAACACGTATACTCTTTTGAGACTTCTTCTAAACATTTTTGTAAAATGTTACAAATTACTTCCCTTCCGGGTCCATTTACATTTCCCCCACTAAAACTCATGTTCGTCCCCGAACATAAGAAACAAGGAAGAATATTAACCGACATAGCCAAAACGGGGGTAAACTTGAGTATGACAACTAGTTAATGTTTCATTTACCCCACGGTGAGCTCATCCTTAAGATCACTCTATCAAGATAAATTGCTAATAGCAGAAAGAAGAATCGAACTCCCTGTCAGCCCTACCCATCCCCGACAATCAACCTCCACTAAGCGCCGGCGAGCATAGACCAAGGTCCCGTAAAACACAGCCACGGATTCAGCTTGAGAGTACTTAGGGAATTGGTTCCAAAATTATTCTCCGGAAAATCCCATGTAGGAATCAAGTCTGAATAGAGAATACGGGCCACAGACGTTCAAGATGGGGTGAGGAGCTTAAGGTGATCCGTAAAGTGAACATTGTCCGATTTTAGTAGACGGTGGGTGAGAAGCTACCCTTCCGCCTTTTCAAATCAAACTTTGGAGGATCTATAAAAAAGGAGTGATTATCAAGTCACAATTTAATCCATGAACCCAATCTAAACTGATACTCATTGGACCATAAGACAACCATCATGGCGAATTATGTCTCACATAAAAAAGATAACATTCTTAATTGATACCAGCCACAACTAGAAATGAACTTTAACCAACCACCACACACTCATAATGCACAAACCATCACAAATCTTTTCTAAGATTTCTTTTTTTTCATAACTTAATTTTATTCACGAGCTCAAGTTATAAAAATCTGATCTTTAGACATCAGGTACCCATCAAGGAGAATCGGACTCAGCTAGTCCAAATAATGAAATGATTAAGAAACACATAACAAGCGATACACTCTAGGATGAAAACCCTTAGCAACATTGTTAGATAACCATAACTATTCACGGAAGCTCTTCAATAAATTCTCATAAGGAAGGTCGTGCATGTAGAACCACTAGTATATTTTAATTATCCCAAACAACACCAAATCTTTCATAACTAAAATGAATCAGTCAACCCATGGATGCCACTAGGAGGAATATCACAGATCCGGGTACCCCTACCACCACTAGACACTCACCATCGAAGAATAAACAACACGACGTAGAAAGTATACACATCATGCTCTGATAAACATTTTGCCAACGATCCAAAAAAAATTGACGTGATTGTACTCGTCTTATTCCCCAAAGACAAGTCAGCCTAAAAACCCAACATACAATAAAATGCGGACAATTTCTACACTTAAATTATACCCCTAACCTAGTTTTCACGTGTACAATCCTCTAAGTATAACAAATTGAACTAAAGAAAAGAAACATATACAGTCTTTGTTCAACATTGTTTCTAGATTAGAACAAAATCATAAACAAGAGTAAGAAGGTCTGCTAGATGATAACAACTACGTACAATATTCATGAACCTCGGAAAAGCAGAGAATAACTGCTGTGCTCGCGTGTGAGGCCCGACTAAATAACCTAAGAAAAATTGTAGAATAAATGGTTCAGTACCGAACCAACCGCAGTCCTCCAACAAGTAAACCTCTAAAGACAAAGCTAGGAGGATAAATACAGTACTGGCCTGACCGGGAACCCCCAACAAAACACAAAAATACAAGCCTGCATAGGGAACATCAATGCACTCACAATGCACATAGCAACTAGTTCAACACCTAACGAGAGACAAGTTACATTCTCCAAAAACAACACTTGAGAAATTACATTATCAATACAACACTTCGGAAATTACAAATACCCCTCAACAACACTTTGACAAATTACAGTCCTCGAACAACAATATTTTTCCCAAATTACATATCCTTACAAGGTGACGAGCGTTGTGACAATTTTAATATCTCCAACAAATCACAAGAGCAGTATTCACAATCACACGTTCCCCAGAAAGGCATTCACGAACGATTACCAAAACAAACAATTATCAGTTCAACTAACTATACAACTCATATGCAGTGCATGTAATGCAATTTCAATATAAGTGATGCCTGTCTACCGATGATACACGCCCCACCGGTCTCCTTCAGTCCAGGACCCAGGGGGACATATCGGTCCATGATCTGTTCGCGGCGCACGTTGAAGGACCTCATAATAATAACCTCGGAGCACATATGTCCTCGAATATAGTATTCCATCCCGGTGCAGTACGTACTCACTCTCTCGAATTGTACATTCTCTTAAGGTGTTCTCATACTTTTTAATGAGGTGGTCGCCGCTTCAACACCCTCGCTTTTGGTTGCACACGATCATTTCTCCTCGATACTGAATGCAAAGTGTGTCACTACTTTTTCTGATAATACCAATACCTTAAGGCAGTAGTTCTACCCGATTGCTTCAATGCATTACACCCTTTCTTCTTACCAACACCAACCCAATCACAAAATTGTAATAAAACAAACCTTTCAAAACCCATTCCGTATTTCAACACATTCGGTGGACATTAAGGAACTAAAACATCTGAAGCTTTTGCTCTCTATATATGGCCTGGTTAAAGTTACTGTTGAACACTGTATTATTACGCTAATGAAGGTGTATAGGAATTTCTTACAATTACAAGTTTTGACCTATGTATAACAATGTATGTTTTGGGCAACGACGAGTGTAATTTTATTTTATGGTTGGCTTAGTCACACAACTTTTGTGACACATCGCACGGCGAGACATGTTCGTGATCCCTGACGGGATTTGGAACAACAACCTACAGAATACACAAACATATCGCGATTCACAGTGGGTTCTACCATGAACAAAGGCATTTAACAATATTTCTGAGCATTTGGGTTAATGTCCGTATTGTCCTTCCTAGCCTCGCGTGTCCGATTTTCGTCCTGCCGTCGCGCTAACGTCATCACTGGCACTTGCCACATCTCCGTTCGCACTTTAATTTGACTTTACTTTTCACTCCCTACTCCTCTGCCCTTTTCACATCTCCACTCATCTTTCCCCCCGTCTATCGTCTCTCGACCTCCCATGCCACTCACAAAGGTCGTGACTGTGGGTGGGGGGGGTCAAATAATATAGGTAGGGTATGAAGGGTGGTCGGATATGGATATAGTATCTTTATATATTATATTAATAGGGGGGGGTATCTCTCTCCTTATTCCTCTCCTGTCCTTCCGTCTTGGCTCTTCCCTTCCTGCGCTCTCGGTGTGCGCCTCTCTGGCTCCTTGCGCCTCCCTCTTCCCTTCGCCTTGCCCGTGCGCCATCGCCGTTCCCCGGTTATTTGACTCCCGCCTGCGTAGCTTGGTCCCTCGCCTCTCCGATGTTTTTCTTTTGCCCCTTCCTTTGCTGGTGTTTCCTGTCATGGCTTTCTTAGCTTATTCCCGGTCACCCCTGCCTGGCAGGGCTCATGTGGCGCTTGCGTCTTGCTTCTCGAGGAATTGGAATTTTTCAAGCCTGCTGGGTGTTGTAGCGTATAAAAAAAAAAAGAATGCGTGTATTTCCTTGTGTATATATTGGAGTTAAGTGCGACTTGGTAATGGGTTCACTTGTCCCACATTGTTATTCACCATGATGAAAAACGGAGATAAAATGCAATGTGATTAATTATTATGTTGATTTATTACGAATGGAGAATGGTTTGAAAGGTTTGTGAATTATTGGCTTGATGTTTTTGGATTGTGGAATGCTAGAAAATTTTCATCTCCTCTTATTGTGTAAACATTTCATTTGCATCGTTTGTGAGACATGGTTGTGACAATGTAGCACATTGAAAAAGTTGAGAAATTAAATCGGATGTGACCATTCTAGGAATTATCGATCGCGCCCCGTGATAAATATAAATATTTCGAGGGACGGATCGCGTGTCGCGCTGGTTATTATTATCGAGGCGTGTTCGTGCGCGTGCGATAGATGCTGTACAGAAATGTCCCTATGGATGCCAGACTTAGAGACCACGGTTGATGTATCACTAGATTAGACATCATCATTATACGTGACATTGCATTCCATTCCATTGCAATGCTCATCATGAGGAACTTGATATGGTGTTTTTGCTGATCTTGTGATGCCTTTCTGCAGGGGAACGTGTGATTTGATGATCTATCTTGTTTTGAGGATATAAAATTTGTTTAAGTGTTGTTTTGAGGATATGTAATTTTGCAAGTATTGTTTTTGAGGATATGTAAATTTGTGTAATTTTGGTGTTGCGGATATGTAATTTTGCGAAAGTGCTGTGTTTCAGGAGTTAATCTTGTCTCAGGTTTTTTTTGAGATATGTACTTGTCTAGGTTGTGTTGAGCTAATGTGCTATGTAACTTGTGAAGTATGCATGATTTTTATGCAAGTTGTAGGTTTTGGAAGGTTTTATTTGGGGTGGTAGGAGTAACCTGTATTTTCATCACCTTAAGCTTGTGTTTGGTTTTACTTGTTGAATCCGTGTGGTTTTGTACTCCCCCTTTGGCTTCTAACAATTTTTTTGATGGTTATTAGCTCCGGACTTTTGTGATAATCATCTCTTCTTGTTTCGAGTCTTCAATGGAGAATTTGTTGTGGAGCGTAGTTGTTTATTCATTTTAAGCAACGTCTTACTCATCCTATTTTATGATTTTTTGTTCTACTCTAAAAATAATATCATATGGCACTTATATTTTCTTTGAATTAAATTGTAATACTTTAGAGGGTTGTATACGTGACAATCACGTTTTGGGCATCATTTAAGTTGTAGTAAATTTTCCTGGCTTTTATTGTATTACTTGTGTTTTAGGCTGATTTATTTTGGTGGGATAAGACGAGTGCCATCACGTTCAATTTTGGATCATGACAACTTCTCGCTTATACTAACAGCTTAATAATATTTTTCAAGTGCAAATTGGGGCAAAAAAATGATATGGTAATTGTATTTGATGATTTAGATTAACAGGATCCTCCTACATAATGGAATTTAGATTAGAAGGAACCCTCCTGAAAATGTGACTGTAGAGAAGGAACCTTGTCACGACCCAAATCGGATCCGACTGGCACCCACATCTTATCTCCTCTAGTGGAGCGAACAACCAATCTAAACCTTAACATTTCAACAGTCAATATCAACCGAAATTAATGCGGAATACTTAAAATCATGAAGAAAAGACAATTCATACTTCTAAAATTCACATCTATTATTTCCACAAACTCTGGAAGTCATCACCACAAGAACATCTATGATCAATTTTACTAACTAAGAGTATTCTAGGAGCTAAAACAAATAAAAACCTAGTCTTGCCCGAAACTTCAAGGCATCAAGACATGAGGATGAGATCCAGTCAATCTAGAAGCATTAGCTCAGCACCCTGATATCCGGAGTAATGAAGACGTCTAGAGTTACTGTTGAGGATTCGAAGATGACGCACGTTGCCTGCCGCTCCACAAATAAACAGGACTAAGAAAACAAAAAGTAGGGGTCAGTACACACAAGTACGGATAGGTATCATCGGCCACTCAAAATAGAAAACATATATAGCCGATAACACATAAAATCAACTAATAGTCTTAACAGGTGATAGCAACAAGTATAAAACATCCATTTATAATATCACCGACATAGCTATGATTACTCAGGGCAATCCTCCACAGGGCACCATCTCCTTTGGGCAACAATGTTCTTTCTATTAGTATATTAGCATCTTTCAAGATTCATTATCTTTATTCCGTCTTGTGTCGTACGTGACACTCTCCGATCCGCTACTACCTATGTTTCGGAACGTGACACTCCGATCCCTAATTTCACTGTGTCGTACGTGATCACTCTGATCCCCTACATCTACGTTCGGTTCGTGACACCCGTCCCACTAATTCTATGGTGTCGGTACGTGACACTCCGATCCCCTACATCTACGGTTCAGTTCGTGAACACCTCCCACTAGTTCGATGTGTCGGTACGTACCTCCGCTCCCCTACATCTACGTGTCGGTTCGGTGCACCCTTCCCACTATTCTATGTGTCGATACGTGACACTCCGATCCCCTACATCTTATCTACGTGTCGGTTCGTGACACCCTTCCCACAAATTCTATGTGTCGGTAACGTGACACCCGATCTCCTAATCTCGTTCTAGTTCTATAATTTCATCATCCTTCTTTTATAACCAAGGCGTCATCATCTCCTCACTTTAGTTCCATAGCCTTCTTTTTAATACCACGGCATCATCATTATAAGATATTAGTTTATCTCAAGATTGGGATTCCATAGCTTCCTCATGCTTTTTTCATCATCACATCAATATCTAGAATCACATCATGTACTACAACACAATTACGCATAAAGAAACTCTATAATCTACCAACACATACCTTCGCTATTACGAGTTTACTACGGAATAGTGTCAAAACCATACCACCTCGCACCGAAGAATTGCGATCACACTATCTTCTCAAATCCTTGCTATCCTCTTCGTCTCTCTCTCGTCTCTCTCTACTTGTTCTCTCTTCTTTTTCTGTCCTCCTTTGTTCTTTCTATTTGTCTTATTCAAACCCGCTTTCTTTTACCCTAATTAAACATAGATGTTTAATAATAAAAGATGGCAATAATAACCCACTAAATTAACTTAAGGTTTACCACACCTCTTTAACCTCCAATTAATTCCGACTTATTACATTAACCCTCTAAACTTTATCATTAAAGCAGGAATATCAAAAACGTCCCTTAAACGATAAAGAAATCCGACCCGACTGGGATTTGCGCAACTCGACGGTCCCGTCCTGCCGCGACGGTCCGTCGCAGGTCCCGGTCCGCAAGGTCCAGGAGTGGATTTCCCCTGAAGACTCCTGTGACGGTCCGTCACAACCTGTGACGGCCGTCCTGCCATTCGTTACCCGAAGTTCAGAGAGTCAATTTTCAGTACCCATTTCATTTTTCCAAGTGTTTTGAACGAGACCCTGCGACGGTCCTCGTGCCCATGACGGTCCATCTTGGGTCCGTCGCCTCACCTATTTTTTCCCACTAAATAAAATCTGCTGATCAAACGACTAAACAATGTCCGTTACATAATACCAATTTCCCATCGTTCGTCCCCGAACGCTCACAAGAAGGAAAACCGAGTGAGAGGGAGTACCCCCTGAGTCTGTTAAAAAATTGTGATAGCTTTTCTTGCTACTGCCTCCTTCCTCCCAGTGGCTTCTTCTTCAACCGTTCTATTCGTCATTGGCCCCTTGATGATGCCATCTCCCTTGGACCCTCACTTGCGAATTTCTTATCTAAAATGGCACACACCGGCTCCTCCTCATAAGACAATTCTCATCAAGCAAGAACTGAATCCCAACGGATGAATGTAGTTTCCATCCCATGGTAACCCTTTTCAACAGTGACCATGAAAATACCGATGCACTCCGGACATGCCCTGGAGGCACGCTAACTCATAAGGCCACCTCCCTACTTACTCGCGTAAACTACTCAAGGACCATGTACCTTGGGCTTAGTTTGCACTCTTTTACCAACCCGCATGGGCACGCAAGGTCACCGGCTGTGCGTTGTGGGTGCGAAACTGTCAACAAGACTTGGTTCACCTCCATGAACTCTAAAGTCTCTACCTAACCTAAATTTCTATCTTCATATTGTAAGGTCACTTTTTTGCCAATACTTTGCAGCCGCTAGAGCTTTTCTTCTGAACGGATTTCAATTGTCACTTTCTAACGAGTCCCTCAAAAGGTCATTACCCACCAAGTCGTAACCTCGAATGGCATCAAAAAACCCACCAATGGAGACCGTACAATCTCCTACATAACACGCTTCAAATGGGGAGTGGTCGCAAAGGGGTGTCATACTTGATGATAAGCACGTATGGGGGGGTTTTTGAAAAACTCCCGTCTAAGGGTAAGAAGCTATCAACAAATGGCCCCCAAATTCTATCACCATTGCACGGAGCCTATCCTCCCACACTTGAATCGTTCGCAGGGGGGGGGGGGGGGGGGAATCAGACTGACCATTCGGGTCCTGAGGATGGACTCGGTACTAAAGGATTCCAACCTCGTACCGCACAATGCCGCATGCAGTTTTTTCCAAAACATAGAAGACACTGCGTAGCCTCTTTCTGATATTGATGGATATTGGACCCATGCACCTACAATCCTTATATGTAAAGTTGGCTAACTTCTCTGCATTGTAAGGTCACCTTTGACCGGGGGGAAACAAGGGGGGAGAAATGATCATACTTATGTGTGTCTGCCGAGTCCGACAAGCAACCCCAATGGGAAGCAAAACTTACCCAAGTCGGGGTGAGAAGGACCAACCACAGAAGTCCAGTGCAATTCTCTCCACTACATCCATTCAGGAATGGGCATTCTCTGAGTGTTTCCTCCAGCCTCTGGTGTCATACTTTACTGTTGACAATTTTTGGACATTTGCAATAAAAGCCACGATATCAAATCAACGCTCATGCTTCTCCACCAAAGTGTTGCTTTAGGTCAACGGTACATCTTGGTTGTCACCCTATTTATCGAATACCTGAACCATAGCTTTCTGTGCATAATAGTGTTGATCAAATCATCGACGCGAGGTACACATGCCCCTTCCCTTAATCCCAAAACAACCATTCCCTCATTGATTTTCGCTTCTTTAGCCCTCCTTGCAAGTCGACTTTTAATCATCTTCGGATCCGGATCAATTTTCATCATTAAACTGCTTTCCCCCTTAATCTTGTCAAGGAAGAAGATCTGCCTCCACCAGCTAAAATCCTCCCTTCTCATTTACTTCTAATCTCATAAGTCGTAGCCAAATCTGCCTCCCCTTAGCCATGTGCTCTAGAAGCTTGCAAGGTGAGCTAGACGTCCCATGCTTCCCGCCTTTCTACTTAAGCATCCGCTACAATTCGCCTTCTCCCGGATGATACAAAATAGTGCTGTCAGGATCCTTCAGTAGTTCCACCATCTTCCTCTGTCTCAAATTCAATCTCTGGGGGATTGAAGACATAGTCTGTAGACTACGATGATCCGTATAGCCTCACCCTTAACCCCATATAATGTGTCCTCCATTGCTTTATTCAAACACCACTGCGCCAACTCTAAATCATGGGTCGGCTAACTTACTTCATATCAGCACCTTTTAATTGCCCTCGAGTGAATAAGCAATCACATTTTTCTCTTGCATAGTACTGGCACCCACACATAAAAAGAAAGGAAAAAGAAATAGGAGGCATCACCAATCAAACACTGAGTTCTTTACCCTCCACGGCAAGGTAAGGAGGGTGCGTAGTCAACAATTCTTGAGCTTCTGAAAGCTTCCTCCAACCATCCGACCCTACAAATGGAACATTTTGCTTAGTCACGTTCGTCGATTTGGAAGCAATAAAGAGAATCCCTTGACAAATCGGCTGTAGTAGCTTAGCTAACGCCAACAAAGCTCCTATTTCTGAGCAACTTAGTAGTTCTTACCCAATTGTTCACTACTTCGATCTTTATAAGGCTCCACGCATCACTCCATCCTTGGAAACCACCGTGCCCCAAGAAGGACACTGCATCTAGCCAAAACGCACACTTATAGAACTTGGCGGGGTCTTGTGGCAGCTTTTTCTTTCCTCCTCAACATTTACAACACCATTCTCAAATGCTCCTCATGGTCCTTTCTTACTCTTGAGTATATCCGTATATCATCAATAAATACATCACAAGAGATCCAAATATGGCTTACAAAAAAAAAAAATCCCGTTCATCAAACCAGGAAACCGCAGTCATAGGGGGCATTCGGAAGACCAAAAGACATCACTACAAATTCGTAATGCCCATAACCTGGTTCTAAAAGCAGTCTTTGGCACATATCCGTTGCCGTTTTTTCAATTGATGATAACCGGATCTCAAGTCAATCTTAGAGAGAAGACACAAGCACCTGTAACTGTCGAGGACAAGTCCTCAATGCGAGAGAGGAGGATCTTGTCTTTATGGTCACCTTTTCAACTGCCGGTAGTATCTATGCACATCCGAAAACTCCATCCTTCTTCTTTCTCTCAAAACAACCGTAGCACCCCAAGGAGAGTGAACTTGTCTGATGAAGCCTTTGCTGCAACAACCTTGGAAATATATAGGGCTTTTTAATTCTCTTAACTCCGCGGGGGCCATTCTATAAGGGAGTATAGAAATGGGCGAGTAACACCGTTTCAGAATCAATGATAAACATCAATCTCCCTAATCTGGTGGCATACCCGAAGATCTTGCAGGGAACACATCAAGAAACTCACGGACCACTCGAAACCGACTCATCGAGGTAACTTGGTATGTCATCCTTTGAGAGTGCCAGAAAGCTAAACACCTTTACAACCATTTTCTTAGCACGAAGAAAGGAGATTTATACCCACGCGGATTGGAAGTGAGTCACCCTCCCACACTAACGGGATCTGTCCCAGGCGTGGCTAACGTTCACCGTTTTAGGCATTACAATCCAAGATCGCAATTGCGAGAAAGCCAAGTCATACCCCAGCAATTACATCAATCACCATTTCTTCGGGTGTCGTGGGCGGGACCAATATACTAAGTGTTTGCTATGGCTCCCCACAAATTCACTCAAACAAACCTATATCCCTTTTCAACTACCACGATACTCAACCACCGGAGTAGAAACCCGAAGAGGCATCAATGTAATTCACATGTCAATTTAGATCCATTAGCAAGATAAGGAAGATACATGCGAATGTGGATCACATGATCAAATAATACAGAAGCCATGCCAATCACAAACCAGAAAGATTACTGTGATGCAGCATCAGATGTCCTCCGCCCCTTATTTCCGATCATCCAGGGAATACAGAGACAATGGGCCCTTTTCGGTTGTTGGTTTCCGTGTCCCCTACCGATGTTTGTGGATGTAGTGTCTCCCGTTTGCCCATCACCGCCGCCGCACCGGTACCCCGGCCGTTTTTGGTGACCACCATTACCTCGGGCCTACCACGCCCTCCCGCATAACGGCCTCTGCATGACCTACCTCAGCTAAAACCCTAGCCATTGGGGGTCTATGACTCTGTTTTGGACAATTCCCTCCTAATATTGTCCAGTCTCCCCACATCCATAGCCTCCCTAATTCACGATTGGTCTCTCAGAGAAATGTTGACTCAGTTTCTGGTGGGACCCCCAACTCGTCTGTAGTGAGCTAATGGGTCGAACCTGAGTAAACCTCCGGAACCCGTCCTCTAGAGTAATGAACCATTAAACTCCACTCCCTTTCGAACCTCCTTTTGTAATGTCATTCCATGGTTAATTCATCTTGCTTCACTCTCACCTCTACCCACGAGAAGTCTACACTTCTTGAAAAGATTTGCTGTGGCCGCTACTTTTGTAACGCTGACATTCAGCAACTCTGATCTCACCCCTTCACAAAACGGCGAATCCGCTCTTGTTGACTGAAACAAAGTTTGGGTGGCATATCTGGATAGTGCACGAAACTATGCCTCATATGCATTGACCGCCATCCTACCCCTTGCTCTAGCTCAGACTCATCCCTTTTCCTATCCCTCAATGTCCGGGGGATATACTTCTCTATAATAAGCTAGAGAATGAGCCGCAGTCTAGGTGGTGCCTCTGTTTTTGACACTCAACAGTGACCGCCACCCCTGACATTTTGCGTTCCCTTGAACTGGTAACATACAAGCTCAAACACCAAACCGTTCTACTATAACCCATCTTGGGTGTAGTAGCTCATGAACAGTAACCAGAAAAATCGTAAGCATCCTCAGATTCTGCAAACGCCCTTGAGAGGCTGAGGTTTTAATTTCAAGAACTTACTGAAAAGTTCCTGCGATCATATTGGTCCATTATAGGCCAGTATGTCAGACGGGGAACGGCCTATGTATCCATGAGGCATCCAATACGAGGAGCCGAGTGGCTGCTTGTTTTCCCTCTGAAAAACCGGAGTGTTGGTGCACGAACACTGAGGTGCCTGACCACTATCAGACACCCCACTAGATACGCGAGACCTGATTGATCAATGTTCTTTTCGGTTAGGTTGGGGTTTGGGGTGGCAGTCCTCATTCTGTAATTGTTCTTCTCCCCATCTCCCCTTCTCTTTACTACTATACTTCCTCAGTCGTTGGAGGAGTCACCGTCCCTATAGCACACCGATGGGCTAGGTTGCCTCGTCCTCTCTCTCTAGAGACGTCCTCCACCGACCTCTACCGCGGCCACCTCTTGCCCCTGTTTCACTTCGAGCTTAACAGCCCCAGCTGCTGGCTCGATGCTCTCTATGTCTTGCTGAATGTTGATGTTGGCGTAGTCGTTGTGCTCTAGTTCTAACCTGCGTAAATAGAGTGAAGAGGTCAGATACAATTTGTAATCACCTATATACAAATTGGGGGGGATTCAGTAATAGGCACTAAAGAAGCAAGAAGACTGGATTTTTCCCTAAAGTCCTTGTATAGTCTCTCAAAGAAAAGTAAAGGCATCCCCCTACCAACTCTTTAAAGACTCTACTAGACCTGTTCTTGTGGTGATGAACCAACGAACTAATGCTCTGATACCAATTTGTCACTACCCCAAATCGGATCGCGACTGGGCCCCCAACTTAATCCTTCCTAATGTGATGCGAACCAACCATCTAAACCTGACATTTCAACGTATCTCAACATAAAGTATGCGGAAATACTTAAGACTCATGAATAAAAGACATTCAATAACTCTAAAATTCAACATCTATTATTTCACAAATCTGGAAGTCATCACCCACAAGAACATCTAATGAATCAGTTTTATAACTTAACTAAGAGTATTCTAAGGAGCTAAACACCAATAAAGCTATCGATATATGCCGCACTTCAAGGCATCAAGACTGAGGAATAGATCCAGTCCAGCTAGAACTTAACTCACACCTGAATCACGGAGTAATGAGACTGGCTAGATTTTCGTTGATTCGAAGATGACGCACGTTTGCTGCAACTCCACAAATAACAACGCAAAAACCTAAAATCAGGGGGTCAGTACCAAACAAGTAATGGTTTTAGCATCAGGCCACCCACGCAAAATAGAAAATAATATATCCTGCAGATAACTCATAAAATCACCTAATATTCTTAACAGGTGATAGCAACAAGTATAAAACATCATTTGTATATATCACCGATCATATCTATGAGGAACTCAAGCCTCCACAAGCCATACTCCTTTGTGAAACATGTTCTTTGATGAGTATATAGCAAGCGTTAATACAATCTTTCAAGATTCATTATCTTTATTCTCTTTGTGGCGTATCCTGACACTCCGATCCCCACCGACTAGGTGTCGGAACGTGACCCTGACACTATCTAGACTCAACTGCCGATCCCCTAATTCAACTGTGTCCGGTACTTGACCTCAGATCCCCTACATCTACGTTTCAGTTCGTGACACCCGTCCCACTATTCGATTGTGTAGTACGTGACCAGCTCTGATCCCCTACATTTACGTTCTGGTTTCGTGACACCGCCGTCCCACTAATTCTATGTGTTGGTACGTGACACCTCCATCTCCTACATCTACGTGTCGGTTCGTGACACCTCCCCTAAATTTATTGTCGGCTACGTGACACCCTCCGATCCCCACACCTACGTGTCGTTCGATCTACCACTCGCCCACACTACTATGTGTCTGGTGACACTCGGATTCCGATCCCCTACATCTACTGTCGGTTTCGTGACACCACCGTCCCACAAAATTCTATGTGGGGTACGTGACTACTACCGATCCCCTAATCTCGTTCTATTAATTCATCAGCCTTCTTTAATACCAAGGCGTCATCACTCATCACTTTAGTTCATCAACGCTCTTTTATACCCAGGCATCATCATTAATAAGAGATTAAAGGTTTTATCCCGATTTCTGGGAGTCAATCGCTTCATCATGCTTGTTTCATCAACATCATATATATAAACATCACAAAATCATGTATACACACACTTAAGCATAAAGAAGACTCTATATACTACCACAACAAACACAATATCAGTCGCTATGAAGAGTTAATACGAATAGTGTAAAACATATACCTACCTCCCAACCGATGTCGTTGCGATCAGCTAGCTATCTTCTCCAAATCTTGCTATCCTATCCTCTTCGTCTCTCTCTCTCTCCTGCTCCTCCATACTCTTCTCTTTCTTCTTTTTCTGTCTCCCTTTGTTCTTGATTCTATTGTTCTTATTCCAGACTCTCTTTCTTTTACCCTAATTAACATATGATAATTAGAGAAGTAAAAGATCGGCAATAATAACCCACTAATTAACTTAAGGTTAACCTTTTTAACCCCAAGTAATTAGACTTATTACCCATTAACCTCTCTTTATAACTTAAAGCGAATAAGTCAAAAACGTCCCTTAAAAACTATTAGAAATCCAACCCAACTGGGATTGCGCAACTCGCTCGACGGCCAGTCGTGCCTGCTACGGCCGTCCTGTGCAGTCGTCGGAAGGTCCAGACGTGGATTTCCACTGAACGGACTCTGTGACGGTCCGTCACAACCACCTGTGACGTCCGTCCTGCCTTTCGTTAGCGAAGTTCAGAGAGTCGATTTTCAGTACCCAATTTCAGATTTTCCAAGTGGTATTGAAACGAGACCCTGCGAGACGGTCTCGTGCCCTGAGTTCCGGTCGTGGGGGTGCGCGGTGCGCGGCTCAGCCTATTTTTCCTGAAATAAAATCTGCTGCTCAAAACGACTAAACAGGTCGTTACAACCCTCCTCCTAATGGAATTTAGTTTAGATTGACCATCCTCATAATGAGACTTAAATTAGCAGAACCCTCCTCAAAATGGACTTAGATTAGTAGGACCCTCCTCCTAATGAGATTTAGCGTAGCAAGACCCTCAGAAACAATGGGAAGTAGAGTAGTAGGACATTCCTAAACAATTGAAATTAGATTAGCAGGACCCTCTTAAATAATGAGAGTTAGCGTAGCACGACCCTCCTATACAATGAGAATTATCATAGCAGGTTTCTCATAAACAATTGGAATTAGATTAGCAGGACCCTCATAAAAAATGGGAATTAGCGTAGCAGGATCCTCCTAAATAATGGGAAGTAGATTAGCAGGGCTCTCTCTAAACAATGAGAATCAGATTAGCAGGACTCTCCTAAACAATGAGAATTAGCATAGAAGGATCCTCCTAAACAATGAAAATTTCCGTAGAAGGACCCTCGTAAACAATGGGAAGTAGAGTAGCAGGACCCTCCTAAACAATGAAAATTAGAGTAGAAGGACCCTCCTAAACAATGAGAATTAGAGTAGCAGGACCCTCCTATACAATGAGAATAAGAGTAACAGGACCTTCCTAAACAATGAGAATTAGAGTAGCGGACCCTCCTAAACAATGAGAATTGGTTTAGCAGGACTCTACTAAACAATGAGAATTAGATTAGCAGAACCCTCCTAAACAATGGGATGTAGTATAACAAGGACCTTTTACGTAATGGGATTCAATTTAGCAGTGCCTCCTACACAATGGGATTAGAATAACAAGGACCCTCTTACATAATGTGATTCAATTTAGCAGGACCCTCTTACATAATGGGATTAGATTAGCAGGACCCTTCTACATAATGTGACTCATATTAGTAAGATCCTCCTACATAATGGGATTTAGTGTATTTTCTCCAAGGATAAATGTTTCCTAGTCTGAGACCGTTATTTTTATTTTCTCCTAGGATAAACACTTCCTAATCTGAGACGGTTATTTTTAATCTTTTGCTAAGATAAACACTTCCTAGTCTAAAACCGTTATTATATTTTTCTCGTAGGATAAAAACTTCCTAGTCTGACACCGTTATTTTTTATTTTCTCCTTGGATAAAGACCTCCTACTCTAAGATGTTATTGTTTTTACTTTCTCCTAGAATAAACACTTCCTAGTCTGAGACATTTATATTTTATTTTCTCCTAGGATAAACACTTCCTAGTTTGAGTTTATTTTTGAAATTTCACATTTGCTAATAACTCACAAAATTTTCTAGTAAAAACTAGGGCAAAAATTTTGTGATGATTTTCAGGTTTCTTCGCAGAACATGAATTTGAAATTCAAGAATAAAGTTTTAACTCTTTGCAGGATGATGAATTCCCAGATAGCCAAAATTAGTTCTTCAATGCATATATCAACCTGACCTCCTAACACCTTCTCCTATTCAACTTCTAATCATAAATATATGCAGTCATTCAAGAATATATTCAAATTGTCATTTTGAAAAGTTATTCACTCTAAGTGGCAAGTTAATCCTCCAATTCAATATCTCAAAATCAAGAGTCAAGTGAAGACTCAAGAGAAGCTTCATAGATAGGAACTAGTACATTAATTTTATTTTGACTATAACTTTTATTTTTTTTATGTAAGAATAAGTGTCACGACTTGAAGTCTCGATGGAACCTCACTTAACTATCAATTCATCACCTCATCTCCTTAAACTGCATGTGAACTAGTTCCCTTATAACCTGAGATACGTAGGATGTCCAAAATCAAGATTCGGTCACACAATTTTTTTCCTTCATATAAGAATCCAGTAAAAAATTGTCACATTGTCTACTTCTTTGTCTGAAAACTCTTCGTGTTTCGAGTCAAAGAAGGCAAACTGTAGACACATAATTTTTTACCTAACATGAGATTTTTCACCATTTTTATTTCTAAAATATTTCTGCTAGGTCTAAATTAAACATTTTAATTTTCATCGTATTTTAGTAAAAATCTGAAAACTACAAAAAATATATGTTTTATTTTAGTTGAAATGTATTAAAAATTAGCTAGTATTTCTTAATTATATTTTTAGACTAGCTATTTTATTTTTCTTATATTTCATTAATTCAAATAATTAGTAAATATTTTATTATTACTATTATTATTATTGTTATTATTATTATATATTTAACTATAAAAGAATAACTAAAACAATTACCCCCATTTACCTTATCCCATTACCCCCACTATCCACCACACACTCATTACACAACCACACGACTATTACTCCTACATACTACATGTACCACTACACTACATATAACAACACATGCAACACAAAACATACACACACAGTGATACAGATCATACAACAAAAAGAAAAAAGCTACACAAAGAAAACACACAGACAATCTGCACACAAAAAAACACAGAAGAAAAAGAAAAAAACCAAAGAGAACAATCTGCAAGAAAGAAAAAAATAAATATAAACTCCTAGAGAAGAAAACAAAAGCATTTCAATTGTATATTTTATCTTTCACAAATTCACCACACATTCTAAATTTGTTTTTCATTACTATTTTATCTAAATACAATATATATATATATATATAGATTATTATATATTCTATATATATATAGCTATATATAATAGTCACTCATACACGAAAACCAAAAGTTTTGTGGCGTCCCATCGAGTTACGGTCAAAATATTATGGTATTCAACTTTGTCTTATTTATTTATTTATGGAATTTGATCTAACTACTTGATATATTTTTTTATAGTTTTTTTATTAAAGATTTAATTTGAATGAATATTTGGTTAAACGTTATATTTAATTAATGAGTAAAGATAATCATAATTAGTGATTATTTTTCCTTGTATATTTTTATTCCTTAGTTACTATCTTGATTTATATGTCTATAATTAAAACAAATAAAAAAGTAGAGTTTTTAGTTCAAAGAATTATTGTCATTTTTATTCTAATAAAAAGATATTAATTATTTTTGTAATTCAATTATTAATTTTTTTAAATTGAAATGTATGTCTAGTTTGGCAGTGATGACAGAGTAATACCAAATATAAACATAAAACCAATATATGGAATGATGTCACAATCATTATTGTATACCTTCAATATTTATTTATTTATTGGTTGTGATTTTATTTAAAGGGGCATGTAAATATTTTCTTTTTCTTTTAATGTTAGACCGAACATTTAGGCACGTTAAAAATTCATCTCAATTGAGAAATGTGGTTCCATAACTTTTGAAGATACTTAAGAAACTCAAGCATGCGGTTACACACCTTGTTCAAATTCAAGGATGCGGTTATGGGCCTTGGTCAAACTATTTTAGTAATTAATTATTTAAAAGAAAATTATTTCATTAAAGAATATGGTTACAAATCTTTTTTGAAATATTTAAAAAAAAATTCAAGGCGTGGTTACGCACTTAAGTAAAATTATTCAAACAAATACTTTATTTAATTAAAATCAACATGTGATACATATAATATTAGGTAACGCACCCGAGAGAAGAAAGCGGCTATGATCTTAATCAATTTATATGTCATAAATCGAGAATACAATCATGCATCCGATTTGAGATTAATAAAATTTCAATAATTAAAATATGAGCGAGGATTATAGCTATAAAATATATCGCAACCAATCGTTAAAAAAGAAGTATACAGTATCAAAACGACTAATGCTAGAAGAAACACGGGACTCGAGGATGCCTACTACCTTTCCCCCTCGGTCAAAACAGTAATTCCTTACCCCCTTTTGGTTTGTCACAGACCAAACAAAGAGTCATTTCCTTTTGATTAGGGATTAAACAAAAAGGTTACTTGAAACACCATAACTTGATTCCAAGTGGTGACTCTAAAAATAACAATAATCTTTTAATCAATACCGTCACTTATATTGGAAAAACCCCATCGTTGCATACAAAAAAGGGGTGTGACATCATACGCCTCTGCATCATTCTTGCCCGGGAAATCATAACACCGAGCCCTATTATAATGTTGAGAAACCTCCTTGCCTGGTTGCATGTTACCTCTACCCGCATTACCATTTCTTCTACATCCACGACCACGTTAATTACCTTCTCGCCCACCTTGTGGACGTCCTCTACCATTATCACCATTTTCCCCAGGTACCACTACTCTATATGACTGTTGAGCGGAGTCCAACACACATAAATGGGGTAATCTCTCCTTATATATCAAAGTTCTATATAATTGTAGTAAGTACGATAAAAATATGATCAGTTGCCCATCAAAGGGGAGACTCCCTGGCTATCCTAAAAATTATAAGATAGAGTTCCTGAGTAATTACATGTAAAGATGGGCACAACGGACTAAATTGGCTTGGCTGCCAGCATTGGTCTACTAGATCTTCTAGAAAATGAGCCTTGAAAATTACCATATTTTTTGGCTCTGTTAGCCAACACCTTAGCATGACCTCCTCGTCTCACCCCCTCCACTTTCTTAACATAGTCTGTCACTTCATTGAATCTCCTCCATGCCGAAGTCATATGAAAACATAATACTTGCATTTAAGAATTCAGCACCCTAATAAATAAGTGGATCCTCTCCTCCTCTTTAATCACCAATTGAGTACAATATCTAGATTGAGCACGGAACTTGGTCTCATAAGTAGCCACAATCATACCACCTTGCTCCAAGGCCATAAACTCATCTTTCTTGCCTCAGGTTCTACGAACATATTTCTCCAAGAACAGAGGATGAAACTAGGTCCAAGTCAGTGGAGGTAAAGTAGAAGATTCGCACTCCATGTAAGCTTTCCACCATTGTTTGGCCTCACCTTGAAGTTGAAAAGACACAAACTCAACCCCATGTTAGGGAACTATACCCAATTTATGCAGCCTTTCATAGCAATCCAGAATGAAATCATACTCACCTCACTTTTAGAACCAAGAAATATCGATGGGCTAAGTTCAGAAAAACTGTAGTCAAACAGGAGGTCATGCTCAATTAAGCCAGTTCTCAAAAACCAAAAAAGGGCGGAAGAAAACATCATTACCTCTCGTTCCACTCACTTTAGGAGCAGTGCTAGCAGTAGGAGGATTGGTGGGAGCCTGAGTTGCTTGGACAGTGGAGATCACTCTAGGACAAACCAAACCTTTCAAGAACAACATGATTTGCTGCGCTAACGCTAGATTTATGGGAGGAACAATTGTAATCTCTGCTAGTACCTCTTCTTCTTGTCCAACTTCCCCAACATCTGCAACCTTAATATCTTCTTCTATCTCTTCATTATTCGTAGGAAGGTTCTTATTAACATGAGTAATTTCAAGCAGTACCTCATTTCCAACAAGTGCTACTCTTCCACGACCTCTACCCTATTCCTCATCTGGAGAATTGAATTGAGCGACAGGACGAACATCATTAAATCTTGTATTGACCATGTGCTGACACAACACTGAAATAGGTTAGATATCAATTTTATCATCTAAATACCAATTGAACTGAAGTTATAGCAGAAAGGAGACAAAATATAAATATAGAGATTTCCTAAAGTCCTATGGCTTCTCGAAGAAAAGTAAAGGAGTCTCCATACCGTTCTGTGAGACTCCACAAGACTCGTTTCGGTACATCGAGATCAAAGAACCTAGGATTTCATACAAACTTTGTCATGATCCAGATCAACGCGATTGATACCCACACTAATCCTCCGGTTGGAGAATCATTACTACAACCCAAAACCAAGCATCTACACAAAACTACGACATTTATGTCATGGAAGCAAGTTAAATAACTAAATATGAAGTTCCCAGAAACTTCAACAAGTATTCTAAAGTACTAACTAAACAATTGTGGAAATAAAAATACTAGAACCTAAAATTCAATGTACCAAAACTAATAAACGATAACCAAGTCTAAAACAAAAAGGGTCATAACCTCGACTATCATAAAACATCTAAAGAACTAGTCTAAGTCCTAAATGTGGACATATACCCAACGAATATCCAAAGCAGCCTGAAAGATGATAGCTCACCCTTGAGTTTGAAACAACGACCAAAGATCTTCTAAGCGAGGTTTGTCAATAGTCACCGAAAGATGTCCTATACTCAACAAATATAATCGTAAGTGCATAATCAGTACACAACCATTGTTTACTTGTAGGATCACACAGCTATCCCACTAAGTGCCATATAAACAAGTTGATACAACAATATAATCATGAAATATATCGAACATATACAACATTGAATATCACATTCTTCAACAACACACATTTATAACAAGTAGTTGGTCTTCTCATGGAGCCGAAACTGTTACTACACAAAAACGTGAAACCTGATCCCATCGTTATGTCGGAATGTGGTAATCCAATCTGATTTTTATATTAGAAGGTGGCAATTAGATACCAGTTAGTTATGGCAATCCGATCCATCAACACACCACAATCACAAACACAAGTATATTTTCAAGTCATACAATCAAGAGTGATTTATGACATATAATCATTCATCTATCTCTTTACAACCAATGTGAATTAACAATGCAACATCTGCATACAGACATGCATCATAATGAAGCAACAACACGGATACATTACACCATCATAGGATCACAACCAATCACCTACCTGGAAAAAATATTGTAACCCTAAGAGTATTGATCCTTCCCTTTCTGGATTTGTTTCGCTTGTTCTTGGTCCACAAGCATTCAATGCAATACAGGAATCAATACACATTCACCAATTACCCAGATTTCTAACAATTCTGTGAACCCTATAACATACCATGATCCCAAGTACCCAATTTAGGGTTGTTCCACCATATAATCTATAACAAAACCATATCCCAACACAATTAACCCATTCTATTACATTCTAGGGATCAAAAGATAGATTCGGGAAGTGAAAACTTACGTTTATCCTCACGAAAGGTAAAAAATAAGTAGGATTATCACCCGCCACATCGGCTCCCATCCTGCCACAGCTGCCTTGCTAGGACGGGAGAAACGCCCCTCAATGAAGGATTCCCGAGACAAAGAGCTATCTCAAGAATTACAAAATCCCCATTTTACAACACACCTCTAAACAATGACACTTCAAAAATACCTTCCCTTCAATATCATCTTTCGGAGTTCTACTCGCCCGAATTCAATTCCTTAAAGTCGTAGGGATTCCTTAACGAGTTATCTAACTACTCATGCAATTATAATCATAAATGCTTCAGCCGATTGTTACCAGATCTTCCCATACGTCAAAGACTATGATTTCATCGAAATCTGAACTAGGTTGAGAAAAATTCAAATACTATGAAAAAGTTTTTCGACCCAAAATTATCCCTTATTGACTTTTCTATAACGATGGAACTCAGTCGTTACAATAACTTCCTTTGTAATTATTATTATTAATGTTATTAATAATTGTTAATAATAATAACAACAATAATTTTCTCCTTTTTGATTGGAAACTTTTTTCCCAAATATAAAAAAGGTTCGGACGTTTTTATTTTGTTTTTGCCATAATATTAATATAGTGTACTGGAAAATAACTTTTTTCGTTATTAAATGAAGTGTAATGATATATGACCCCTTTTTCAGCAATATATACATTTTTATGTTTCTTTTGCTACATTTATTAGTTTATTATAGTGTACTAGTAACCAATGTTCGAGCGTTGTCCGAGCCCAACTTAAAAAGTTATATATTTCTAAAAAGAAAATAAAGGTAGCAATGAAATTAAGGGTAAAAATGAAACAAATCTTATTAATTTAGTAAAAAACAAAACAGAGGCAACTTAGGAAAGGACTATTCATCATTTCTTTTCAGAAAACTATAACCTTTCAATATTCTGTTATTTGTTTTTTGTTTAAAATTGTTATAACCAAAATTAAAATTTGAAAACCATCTCAATCCTAAGTTTGTGACGATGCACACAAACATTATTTTTTTTGGTGTCGTGTGGCATGTTTTGAAATATCAATAATTTTAATTTACAGTACTTTTTTATTTGAGCTTGTAAATGACATGGTTACTTTCATGTTCCGAGAGTTCATCATCTTTTATGTGTCTCCTAACTATTTTAAATTGTAATTTTTTGTGATGTTAGTAATTTTTAGGTCAGTTTTTAAAAAATAATGTTAACTTTTTATTCCTCATTTTATGAGGAAGCAATAGAATTTGGAGAGACACCTAATTTTTTTTAGCAAATAAAGATTGACATTCATAAGATGATGTCCTGAGGATGTTTAGGATCAGGTACTAATTAAAGTTCGGGAATTGTAATCATTACTATACTCCTGTCACATTAATTCAATATTTAACCAAATTAGATATTCAAAATCTGCCTGAAAAATACTAGAATTTCAATTTTTCATATCAATATGATTAAAAAAATAATCAAAACTGTTAATTAAATTCAAATTTCCCCCCATCATGCACTTCAAAGTGACACAGACAATCATCAGTCCCACGTAATTGGTGTCACTGACGCAGCGGGACCCATGGCTGCGGACTGAATTAAAAATAGAAATTAAAAAGTGACATTGGCTAAATTTAATCTTGAAATTCTTTTGCATAAAATGTCATGCTACAACCAACTGGATAAAGCAAGCAGGATAACTGTAAGTTGCTGTAGCCTCTTATTATATATATAGGAATAGGAATTGGTACAAAAAATTTATATGTTAAGAAATAAAGTGGAATGTCAGATGGCCCCCTTTTCATTAATATATATCACATTTTGTTATTTTTATTATTTATTGCAAGATAGTATATAATTATAATAAAAATTTAAATGTAACAGTTTTATCTTATACGTAAACGCCCTATAATTAATTTTCGAAATATATTTATTGCAAGATTGTACATTGTAATGTGAATTTAAACGTAATAGTTTTATCTTTTGTGGGATATATAAATGTACTATTTTAAATTTTAGAAATAATTATATTAATTTCATATTAAATTTGATGATTCTTACATATTTGAAGAATATGTTATCATTAATGATATAGTAAGTTTTTTAACTTTTTTTTTTGTTTTAGACTTGTATATAGGTATATGGTGATTGTGAAATGAAATGCAATAATTTTTATCTTTTCTAGGATTACAATTTTATTATAAAATCAGAAATAATTATGATATTTCATATTGATTTTTAATTGTTCTTTCGTTATATTTACTATATATATGATGTGTGTGTTTGTGTGCGTATCTATTATAATCTTCATCTTCATGTTTTCGGATATGCCTCTATGTGTATAATCTTATTTTTTAGACTTTTATTCAGTAAATTTGTTTTTATATCTTGTATTGATTATAAGGCTAAAGAAACTCATATAAAATTCTACTTTTTTTAATCTACAGTCCTCATTCATAGTGCGTTAATTTATATTTATTAAATCTTACAACTTGCAGGGAAATGAAAAAGCTCAAATGGTAGGTTAGTAATAAATAAATATATATTTTCATGATTTTATATTTATATATAATCAAGAAAAAACATGTTATTATAATTACTGTTTTCCTATGAAATTAATATTAATTAATATTTATTTATATATACTAATATTTTAAGGACCGCATGGAGACGTACACTAGTTTATATGTAATTATGATTCTTTGGATGACGTTTATGTCTTCGATTCTCTTGCATTAACTTATATCTAAAAAAAAAAAATAGGAGGGGGGGGGGGAGGGGTGGGCTTAAATCGCAATTAAACAAAACTCTTTGAGAGTACAAGTGTTGATTTTAAAAATATTTCGAGGGCTTTTAAACGGTCTTTGTAGGCAAAAAAATCTCCACCCACGACTCCAACTTAAAATTTTTCTCTTTTTCTTCGTTTTAGAAATTAATTATTTCTCTTATTTTATGTTATGTTTATTTTTCATAAAATAAATTTCTTTCGAAAATATTCATCCTTATAATTTGCCTATGATTCCTTTAGAATTGTTTTTAATACAACTTGTTTTACCCATAATTGTTTTTTAATAATATATGCTAGCAAATATTATACATTATACATAATAATGGGTAATACAAATAAAAGTGAAATAATTAATGAAATATAATTGAATAAACATTACATAATTGACAAAAAATATTTTAAATTCTACATAAATATTCAACTTTAAAGATCACTATAGTGTTTCCATAAATGCTCTACTAATGCATTATGTAGTTCACAATGAGTTTCTTCATCCTTTATTTTTAAATCGAGATAGAAATATTTGAAATTGATAATTTATTGTAAAATTAACATAATTTTTTTAAAAAATGTTATATATAGAAAAATTAATCTATAAAAAAATCTAAATTTCATATCTGAAATTAATATTGCACAAAAATAATTAGTTATTCAAGATCTAATGTTTAGATTAAAGTTATGATGAAATAATATTAAATATTCAAAAGTAATTGGTGTGATACATAGTGCTATACACAAATTTTGGGTACAACCATTCACATATATCAAATTTGGGTGTAAAAATTGGTGATGGTTGGAAAGCCAAAACCAAATTTTACAAAACCCACGGATTTGGGCTAATTTGGTGGTTGGTTTAGTTTTTCGATATCATGTACGTCTTTTTTTAAAAATCTTTATGTTGTTATGTTACAACAATTGTTAAATTAATGTTTTACTTCTCAATGGATGAAATTTAGTTTCATTTTAAAAAAAATTAGTATGGTATTAGTGAAATGAAATTTTGCTTCTTCAAGAATAATAAATATTAGTGTTTTGATTTTGGTGATTAGAATTTCTTTGATTTTAAGATATTTTAGTTATCATAATCTATAAATAATTTGTGTACCCCTAAATCCGAAGGATTACCTTTTTCATTTTTTATTTTTTGTTATTTTCACTTGTAAAATATTTTGCTTTGAAATACTTTTCATGAAGTCAAAATTTTATTGAAAATGATTTTTTTGTTTTATGGGTAAGAGTAAAACCATTTTATATTTTTTTCCTTTACAGTACTGCAATAAAATTACAGGAAATATGTTCTTTTTTGTCCGTAGTTTCTTTATTATTTCTATTCGTATAAAAAGTAAAAATTATTCATTCACAATTTAAATTTTACACATCAACCTAATTAGTTCTTGTCAATAAATTGATTTTCACTTGGCGTTCGATTAAATTCTTTAAAAAAATGGATAAAATCAAAAGAAAAAAAATTCAAAAAAGAAGAATTTATTTTTGCTTAAATGGACCAACTTGTCTTAGGTCCAAGAAGACTGATTCGACAAACAAGCATTTTTATTTGTTTCCTTTACTCCTATAAAATCTTCTACCGCAACCTGTTTTTGTGTATATCGATTTGGTGAAAGATTATTAGTAGCAGTGTGTTATTTTATTGTTCTTTTATTTTAGTAGTCACCATTGGAGTTTTACTTCCATAGTTTCTTATCCTTTGATTTTTATTACTATATGTTATTTCCTTTTACTTTTGTTATTCTATTATTTTTCTATAGTTACTGTTCTACTACTATATATCTGTTGTTTTTGTTACTATTAGTTTGATTAAATGCTTCTGTATTTCCTTTTTTGATTTGCTTTTAAATGTATTTTTCTTAAATCGAGGATCTATTGATACCTCTTAGACAAGAGTAAATCTACATATATATATTGGACATATTGTTGTTTGCTCATATATGGTTTGAATTATGTTCATTGAACATGTTGTTGTTAGCTCATATTAGGTTTGATCCAAAAACTCACATGGATTATAAAAATATGTTACAATGGATTCAAATCAAAATGTAACAATCCTTTTAGTCGTTTTAAAAATTTTACTCATTATTTTTATATTAGCCTTTTTTAGTAGCTTTTATAAATAATTTATGACTTATAAGAATGAGTGACATGATTTACAGATTTAATAAGAGTTCTTTTTTCCTAATAATTATAGAAAAGGAAATTAATAAATAATAATAAAGAAATAAAAGGAAAATGTAGTTGGCTGCTGTGAACAACAGCAATTCACGCAGCCGAGAAAAAAAATAGAAAGGGTTGGAATACTCACCTCCGCCGTCGATGCACTTCGTCCAAGTTATGACTGTATCTTAATAAGGATGAAATTACTCATCTCTTTTATAATTAATAAGAAGCTATGATTGTTTAGAATTAATAATATTATTACTATTAATATTGGCTATGAAAGATAATCAAGGAAGGTGGCTTTGACGAAAACTATATTTGAAATTCAAAAATGAGTGGAAAATAGGTTTAGAGTGCAATCATTGAATTATGATTAGGTGGTAATCATTGTACAATGAGTGGTCCTTGGGAAATTTAAGTGAGGAATTATGAAATTTAAGTAGTAGACGTACTAGTTGGTTGCTAGACACATATTTTTTTCCTTCATTCTTTATCTTACTCCAATTAAAAATATGGTAACACATTATTTTCAAAGTTGTAATACATAGATATATCTAATTAAATACTATATGTAATGTATTATTTGAATATTATTCGATTCATGATATTGGAGAAACTAGAATCTAATCCTAGATTTGAAATTTGAAAATATGAGAGTTGACATGCTAATTGACATCAAGATTTATGATCTTGCTTATAGATTTGGGTGAGTTCTGGGTCTAGGCTAGGCATATAATAATATGGATTTTGTTATTTTTGAAATCTTAGTGTTGCCATTTATTTGAATACATGGTTTTGAGTTGGAACTTTACTGAAAGGGAAAGACTCAAGTCCCAGAGTGATTGTTCGATAGATTGAGGCAAGTGAATTTCTAATCCCTTGTTAAGTGTATGAAATTAATGTATTTACTTGAAATATGTGTTTGGAAGTAATGTGAATTGGTTATGGATTGACTTGTCCACATTGATAAATTCTAATTATGAAAAAGGAGTAAATTAAAAAGGCAATGTGATTAATTATATGTGTGTGATGTGTTCAGAATGGAGAATGGTTTGAAAGGCTTGTTGAATCATTGTTGATGTTGTATTATTATTGTGTTGTTGTGAATTGTTCAATATTATGAAATTTGTCATCTCCTTATTATTTTGTGAACATGTCATTTGCATTATTCTGAGACATGATTGTGACAAATGTTATATAAATTGAGAAATCATAAGATATTAAAGATGATGTATCATTCCGAATGACGTATTGCGCCGCGATGGATACTATATTTTAAAGAATGTATCGCGCGCAACAATGGATATTATAATCGAGGAACGTATCGTGCGCCACGATGGTTACTATTATCAAGGGTAGTATCACATGCCGCAATGGATGCATGGATAGATATGTCCCCATGGGTTCCAGGCTAAAACATAGTGAGTGTGTACACTAGGTCAGAAATGCATCACTATACTTGAAATTTCATTCCATTACACTGCACATATTTATCATTAGTTAACTTGATATGGTGTTTCGCTGATCTTGTGAGTGCCTTTTTGTGGCGCTTTGATAGATGAATATTGAGCTTCTTATTAAGGACATGTTATTGTTAGAATGTTATTGTTGAGTTGTGTGCTATGTCAATTGTGATCGGTTAGGTTGGACTGGTTTTATGTAGGTTGAATTTGTGTAGGTTGTGATTGATGAATATTGAGCTTGTTGCCGAGGAAATGTAATTGTTAAAGTGTTTTTTTTGAGCTGTATGCTATGTGAATTGTGAACAATTAGGTTTGACTGGTTTTATTCAGGTCGTAGTTTTGGAGGATTTGATTGAGGAATATTGCTCTTGTTAATGAGAATATGTGATTGTTAGAATGGTTTTTTTGAGCTATGAACTAGTTGAAGTTTAAACTTTTAGGTTGGGCTGGTTTTATGTAAGTTGTAAGTGTGGAGTATCAGTTCTGGTGTAAGGTGTACCTGTTTTCTATCACCTGAGCTTGTGTTTTGGGGTTTACTTGCTGACTACCGTGTGATTTGGTACTCACCCTTTGCTTCTACAATTATTGTACGTTACGAGCCTATATATCAAAAAGAGGATAATGATATGACTACTGTAATGGTACGTACCAGTTATGCTTTATTAAGAGTTATGGAGTGTGTACTTCTACTATCGCCTTGACCTACGAAGGAATACAAATATCTTGGGATAGATACACAATGAATTTGGTAATATTTTATATCGATTATGTCATGACCGCGGAGCACCCCCTAGAAGTAACATGACGTATTTGACCTCTTGGAGGCCTTATACAAGCCCATAGTTATCTTCTGGTGCATTTCATAGGTAAGTTTAGCTTAAAATTTAAAACTTTCATAGCACATCATATGCTACAACGTCACTTCCATTATATATATAAAATATCATATTTACATAGTTAGACTCTAAGTCTCTTTTAGTACAAGAGAGAAACGACCCTTATAACAAGCTCTTCACCATAAAGACATCCTTTAAGCATCCCTAACCTACACTTTGTATAAAAAGGTGAAGAAGAATGAAGTTAGTACAATAATGCACTAAGTATGACAACCATGCAAAAACGTGCATCTCAAAATGGACATTTCCTTTGAAACCATGCATCATGCCTTTTTGTGAAAACTTTATAAAACTTTGATATAATAAGCATCATACAATTAACATACTTCACATAGGCATATTCAAAAGGTCATACATCATATAAAATCACACATTACATTTTTGTCATATTAGTCACCACTTTATAGTAAGCTTAGCACAATTACAGTAAGCACATTCATTTTACAGTAAGCTTTCTTTCTCTTTAACTTCTTAACTTTCCAAGTAACCCTCTAGTGATACTTGGTGCGATGCATCACCTTAAGGCCACAAGGTACTCATACATATAACCTTCCTAACTAAACACATACGATCATAGGAGAATAACATACCATAAGACACATTTAAGTCAAGATTCCCAATACCATTACACTGAACCATAGTTAATTTGCATATATATTAGCTCACTTAACATACACAATTATAAGACCTTACTTACAATCTCAATCTAAGTCTACTAGTGCAATGTACATGTGAAGGCCCATAACCTCACACATACTTAGTAAATCTATCAAGAGATCACAAGTCCCATAATTCACTTCATACATCAACATGGCAAGTATTGACTCTTCATACAAACCAAGTAATACGTTCATCATATAGTCACTAAGACCAAAATTATGCATATAAGACCAAAATTATGCATATCATTCATTTCATCACAACAAGTATACAAGACTACAATGTCATGCATGAGGACATAAACATAATTATATTCGTTAGAACACCTTTCTAGAACTTTCTTCAAGATCTACTTGTGCAATACATAGGTGAAGTCCCATATCCCTACCTACACTAAGCAACTTCCCTTAGGTAATACTAGTTAGGGTCCTTACTTTACTTCCATTGTCCATTTTACTTTAAGGGAACTATAGCCTTAACCGAAACTAAGACCATGGGTGCTACATGGAATTTGGTGTTGTTGAGCTTTACACCAAGGGAATGTGCTCTACCTTGCAAAGGTAGAACATTAACATTATGCTAGCATATTAGGTGATATCACTTGATAGATCCTATGGGGCAAGCATATTTTTTTTGGAACTTGGAGGTATATATGGAAACCCTCTTTATGCCTATTGACGCATTATAGTTATCCACTTATGGAAACCTTTTTTTATGCCTATTGAGGCATTGTAGTTATCCACCTTGTGGACTATGGTGAACAAGCCTTCCCACATTTGGAAGGGGCACCCCTCATCTAAGTTCACTCGGTGCTAAGCTAAGTTTCCTTTATTGAAAAGTCATTATTAACATAATTTTATAAAATATAGGTTTAGGAGAGTTAACCTTCATATGCTTAGCTCATAGGTCGTATATGAGAGTTCATCAACCTAAATCATGTGAGTAGTTCTTTCACATGGACATAGAATATGTAAAGCACCATCTAGTTTAGGTTACACTTGATAACACCTTTCAAGATCCCCTCTATTGGCTAGATCATCATACATGTGTATGAGTATACATTTATGTGAGCAAATCTTTCACATAAACACTCTTAGACCACACATGTTCATACTTTATTCATGCATAAGAGTATAGTTGTAACTATATGAGAAATCCTTTCATATAAACATATATATACACTATGCACATTCATACTTCATCATATTATACATGCATTCATATTCATGTACATAAATCACCAACCTAGGAACTATCCTATCAAGGCACACATGTGCAATGCATAGAAAAGGTCCCATACCCTTGTCCATACTAGTACACCTATCAAGTAATCCTATTTAAGGATACATAACATACTTCATGGACATATACTTTATATGCATAGTAGTAGACATTAGTGCATATGAGAAAATCCTCTCATTAGACACCATGAACCTGTATATAAGCATACATGAGGTGTGTGTGCATTGGTCAAAATGATCACATAATGGATATAAACAACATATTGAGGCAGCCACACTCTTAGGACCACAATACACATCCAAGCATACACAACACACCACAAGTTAGCATAGGAGACAAAATAACTTCAACACTTGTATTTGAGACTCCTAACCATAACTAATCACACATTCATATATGGGTACATAGGTAAAGGGTCATTAACCATTATGGATCATCAATGGCAACACCTAAAATAACCCTAACATAGTCATTCACATGCTTGTAACCTACGCAACACCACCTAGATCATAACTAGAGTAAAAACTAGGCATAACCTTCCCTTAGTTTGATCATCATAACCGCACACTCATATAACATCAAGTTTCCTTCAAGGCCATAATAAACACATATATATATTGACAAGAAGTAAACACCTCCACCATAAGTGGACCATACCACACAATGTCATACAAAGACAATTCAATCAACAATATTATAGAAAAGTAGATGAAAAGAGATATCTTACCAATTCATCAACCTTTGATCATCATTTATCAATATTCATATTTAATCAACAATTGAAGTATAGGTAAGTAACCAAATGTACATTAAAATGGACAAAATCATGCATAAACTACTACAACATCATGATACTAACATGTACACTACATCACCAATCCAATATAGTAGAGACACATAGGCCACTTACCAAACCCCCCTTGCTTTGATCATCAATGATCAATGCTCACAATTCATCAACAATACCAATCTAGGGAGGTATCTAAAGAGATCATAACCTAAACAAAATCATACTTTAGTTTCCCTAGAATCGAGATCATATAAGTGCTCTACATTAACAATCAATAGAAGGTAGAAGAACATAAGTCAATCTTATTCAAATATTCATACCTTGATCCACATGGATCACTCATCAATAATTCACCATCAATATAAATAATAGGCAGTAGATATAAGCACTTCAACATGCTAGAATCTTAATTCATTCAACATAAATCATAACACCCATAATATAGGCTAATTTGAGAATTGAAGGGAACATGGGTTCATCATGAAATCAGATTGAATTTGACTTGAAAATTAGTAAATTATCATCAATTTATCATAAACATGCTTCTAAAACCGTTTTAAGAAAGAACCCATGGCTATTTGAGAACAAACCCACGGCTATATTAGAAGATAGACAATTTGATCACAGTTTCTCTTTGAAAAGCTTTGAAGGAGATTTCTAGATGAATTAATATCTAAAGATGAAGGATCACCATACCTTCTTAGATGAAGAAACCACGAAAACTTTATGGAGAAACCTTCACAATTCAATTTACAAGTTTTTGAGCTTCATCTCTTAAGGAGGTTTCTAGAGAGAGTTTGGTTTGGGAGGGAAGTCAAATTTTGAGAATTGAATTAAGGTTTGAGGTTTTGATGTTATACACCAACTTAAAATAACATAAAATAACCAAATAAACCGCCTAGGGTCTGGTTAGGACATGGGGTGAATTTCCCATTCACCCCTTAATGAAACAGTGTACAGGCTGCATATTGCAGGTTCGAACAACAGACAACCATCGACGCCCAGTAGGTCCAACGACATACGATACTGTTGGCCGTCATTTGGGTCTGAGTCTTTTCCACTGGCTTGAGCCTTCACCAGGATAAGTCTTGAACGACGCCTCTCCATCGACGAGGCATAGGTGCAACTAATAGCCGTCGTTTGCCAGTCGTTGGTAGACACTGCCAAGGCAGTGTCTAGGCAGACTTTGGGTCCTCATTGAGGGATTTTGATGGGGCCCTAGAAGAGTCATACCCGGACGTTTCCAATGTTAATATACTTTCATACATTTCAAGGACCTTCCCTACTAGTTTCAACCAAAATAAACATGCAAAACATGTCAAGACACACATGCACGTCTCAAGGGCTAGCTTTCAAACATCTTGGACGTTCATGAACGTTTGACTTCCAAATAAATTGAAATAAATCATACATGATTCAAAAAACTTAATAAACATGTTAACAAGCTTATTGGGAACATATGAGTCTCTATACACCTTAATTCATTTTGGGGGTCTTACATATTCGATGGGTAGAATTGTATGGGCAATTTGGGTACAACCTTCTTGGTAGGTAATATGTTCTAGTGGTGGATTTAATGAATTTTCGTGGCGTGAACTAGTGGCATGGAAATGAATACATTGATTGACAAGTGTGAATATTAACTACTTAAAGAGTTATAAGTTGTATCACATGCTCGTATAATTAGATTCAATGTTGCATTCATATTTAAGAAATCAACTAGTTTGTTACTACGTGTTCTTGTGTTAAAACATTGTTATTATGGGTATATTAGGGGTGAATTGTTGGGATGCTATTAATACGTTAATTTGTGGAGTGTATCTCGATGTTTCTAAATGAGAAGTAGTGATTCATCGTAAGCTCTAAGAGAGTGGATCACTATCAAAATAACAAACTTATGGCTAAAGGAAGTCTTGATGAGTAAACTCGTGTGAAGGTAACTAATGGTTTTAGTAATAAAGTGCATATGAAATTGGGTTAGTTCATTGGATTTGATTAGTATAAGTTGGTTTAAGGTGTCATTCCGATAATAAGGTAAACTTTTTTATGATGGTAATGACTACAAAGAATAATGGTGATAAGAGTTTGAGATGGATTGTGTTTGAGATGAAACTATATGATAAGGATTATTGGTTAAACAAACTTTTATATTGTAGTGACGACCTACGAATACCTAAGGTTCTTGCTTGTTACTATTGTGTGAGTAGTGTGGATGTATGTAAAGTTTTATGAGGAATTGGGATGTCACCCAAATAGAATTGGAAGGAGCTAAAGTCATAATGAAAATAAAATAAAATAGTGGGATGTAGTTTACCTTGAAGAAACAGGAAAGATCAAGGATATTTACTTTGATTGCAAGTGTCATTCCCCGGGCCTACACCCTAGACGTGACCAGCACCCAATGACCATTGGTGGCCTTGAGCGAATCCTTGACATGGTTTACTCAACTCAGCGGAAGACTAGACTTAAATCAATACGAAGAAAGAATCATTCTCAATACTTAAATCAATACGAAGAAAGAATCATTCTCAATAGAAATACTTATATCATAATAGTGTGGCCAAAATGACATTTAAATCTCGTAAAAAAGTATTTGAAATATAGAAATAAGAGAATAAAAAAAACTATATGACTTCCTATGAAGCCTCTATATTACTAAGATTGATGTTGGGACAAACCCTACAACATCCTATAAAAGGAAACACTGATAAGCAATAAGTATGTGACCTCTAGAATGCAAGGAGGTTCACCACTGACTCTGGATGCTCAAACTAGATCAACGAGGCGTTGCATGCTGATCCTGGTTACCTGCATCTGCATCATAAGATGATGCAGGTCAACTGAATAAGTACACTGAATGTACGAGTTGCAATTTTGATGCTAACAGTAACATAAATCTTGAAAGGATTAAGAAGAACTTACCTTGGCTCTGCTCAACTCATGAAATACAAACTCAATAAAAAGAAGTAAAGAAACATTCAATTTATGTATAAAACTGGTAAAACACTGTAAACAACATAGTTCCTTAAAGATAATGCAAAAATAAACTCAACTTTATTTATAATAAAAGTAATATAGTTTCTATGGGAGATTCTCTAACCGTCAACTATCACTATGAGCCTAAGCGATGGTATAACGTCTTACCTCACGTTACAAGAGGACCAACCTATACCTTGCCCTCAGTATAGAACCTGAACTACTAAGTGGATCCAATAGTCTATGCTAAAAAACACTAAGGAATCATCTAAAAAGTATGTCCCTTCATCTTTCCATGTTGTCTACTTAATTTATGGGGGCTTGAGTTAATATGAACTCGCGTCCCCATAACGGTGCTCAATACTACTCCTAAAATACTTAGCTTATATGTTTGAAAACAACTTCTTCTCTGGTTTGAGATAATTTGCTCAAAAATAGCTTTTAAAATCTCTCTTGAAAATCATAGTTTCCTCTTTACTAAATTAGTCAAAGGCTCTTTTAGAAGTCTAACTTACTTTCTTCCTCAAAATGTGAAAATATTTATAACTCTTAGGGAATACTTAGTTCCCTTATAGCTTATGAGAATTGAACTCAATTTTTTACTATTTGCTCAACTACAAACTTAACTCTTAGAGAATACTTAGTTTCCTTATAATTTTTGAGAATTTTACTCAACTCATTACTCTTTGATCAACTTGTACCTTGAGCCTTAATACAAAGTTAAAGTGTTTTTAAGACTCTTGAAAACTTTTAAGAACTTACTTTGACTTGCTTCTTTACTTTTCGACTTGAATCTCAACTTCTTTGACATTGATCTTAGCTTTCATTGAATAGGATTATGGATTCAAGGTCATTATTTGAGTTTGGTAATGATTTCTAAGTGTTTAGAAATCATTTGAACTAAATAAATCATCAGAAGGTGTTAATGTACCTTAGAAAGACTTACGAAGGCTAGACTACAAAAACTATGCGAAAAATGCCAATCCAGGTGCACAGATGGTGTGCCACACCAGCCTCAGTTGACTGAGGCTTTGTCAAATCACACTGGTGGAGCCCCCCACCAGGCCCCATTCAATTAAGCCCCATTTTTGTGCACTACAGGCGCGACGTGCCTGGCCCTGCCTAGGTTCGTTTGATGAATTTTCTCTTAATTGTTCAATCTCTAAACCCTTCAAACATCCCTATTTCTTTCACAAAACACTTGGAACTATTAGTACCCTCAATACCCACTGAATTCAACTAAAAAACGGAGAAACAAGAATCAACCAATAATGGCAGCCAACAATTTATATAACTTCAAGAATTGGAGTGTGGGTGAATTAACCCAAAATCTAACATGAAATCAACTCATAAACTGCTGAATTGAAACAAATTGGCATGTTGGTTAATTAACCAACACGAAATATCCCACATACCTTAATGGGGATCAACCTGACGAATTCCAATTGAAGATCTTGGCATTCTTGATGAATTCTTGTCTCTTTTCTCCGTTCTCTTCTTCTTTTCTTTGTTCTCCAAATACCTAAGCGTATTCTAATTTTCTTAAACTGACTTAATTCTTAGGTTTTATCCTTAATAAACCTTAAAAACAAAATAGGAAATAGTGGGGTGAAAAGACTACTTTACCCTTACAAAAATCCGGATGGGACATTCCTCAATCCAACAATCCAACTTCTGATAGGCATATCTACTTCATACGATATTGAAATTGCACAAGATCAGCGGAGTTTGAAAGATCTTGCCAAGGGATTTCCAACCATATAAAGAACTGACTCTAACTCATTCCGAGCTAGAAGTTGTGACTCTTTGAAAATGGCCAAAAACACACTTTTAACCTTACAATTTTTTCAATATTTTTCCTATTCTTTCAAAAAATGATAAATTTTCTTAGCTTATTCTTGGATATTACAAGTTACGAGACGTTACATTATCTTCCCTTAGTAACATTTGTCCGCGAATGAGATCTCTTTCACTATGCTAAGGGTAGTAACAAGTTCAATGATTAACAATCCAAAAGCAATTAACAATCATTCTTACTTAGAATTCATAAAGTATTAAGAAGAGAATTACTACCTTGATCTGCATTATCTTTGGATTTAAAGAGATGTGGTCATCTCTTCTTCATATCCTCCTCAGTTTCCCAGGTTGCTTCTTCAACAAATTGATTCCTCCAAAAGACGTTGACTGATGTAACTTCCTTTGTTCTCAACTTGAAAACTTTACGATCCAAAATTTGAACCATGATATCTTCGTAGGTTAAACTATCCTTAATCCCAATATTTTCACTTGGTACTATCAATGAAGGATCAACCATGAACTTCTTCAACGTGGAGATATGAAATACCGGATGGACCGCTGCTAACTCTTGTGGTAGGTCCAACTCATAAGCTACATTACCAATCTTCTTGGATACCCTATAAGGTCCAATATACCGGGGACTAAGCTTCCCCTTTTTACAAAACCTCATAACACCCTTCATGGGTGAAACTTTCAGATATTCCCAATCATCCACTTCAAACTCCAATGGCCTTCTCCTCACATATGTGTAGGACTTTTGATTATTTTGTGCCATCTTTAATCTTTCTTGAATCACCTTCACCTTCTCCATGGCTTGGTGAAATCGATCTGGTCCTATTAACCCTGGTTTACCATCTTTGAACCACCCAATAGGAGATCTGCATCTCCTCCCATAAAGATCTTCATATGGATCCATTTGGTGCTCGACTGGTAGCTATTGTCGTAAGCGAATTTAATGAGAGGTAGGTGATCATCCGGATTCCCCTTGAAATCGATCACACAATCTCTCAACATGTCTTCTAAAGTCTGGATGGTACGCTCTGCTTGTCCATCCGTCTAAGGATGAAAAGCAGTTGTTAAGTTCACGTTCGAACCCAAACCTTTCTGCAAAGATTTCCAAAACTGAGCAGTAAATTGTGAACCACTATCTAAAATAATGGATAACGAAACCCCATGAATTCTTACCACTTATTTAATGTACATCTTAGCATAATCCTCAACCGAATGGGTAGTCTTTACTGGCAAAAAGTGGGCTGATTTTGTCATTCTATCGATAATTACTAAAATAGAATCATGCTGCCTACGAGACCTTGCAAGCATGTGATTAAGTCCATATTTATCATCTACCACTTCCATTCCAGAAGTTTTATATTCTGAGTAAAACCTCCTGGCCTTTGTTGTTCTACCTTCACTTGTTGACAATTTGGGTATTCGGCAAGAAACTCAGATTAACTTTCTTCATGCCTTCCCACTAATATACCTCTCTCAGATCGCGGTACATCTTTGTGGAACCTGGATGAATGGAATATCTGGAGCTATGAGCTTCCTCCATGATCCTCTCTTGAAGTCCATCCACCCTAGGTACACACAACCTACCTTTATACTTCCGCACACCAATTCCCCTTGTTGAAAAGCTAAAACTCTTTGCTTATGAACATTTGCCTTCAAGTCAAGCAAAATGGGGTCTTGGTCTTGCTTCTTTTTCACTCTGACATTACTGATGACTCAGCCGCAAGCATTCAACTCTGTGCACATCTTTTTCCAACTCCCTATTTTATTCTTCAACATAGTCGGTACTTCCCATGGATAACATACTTAAAGCATCAACAACCACATTAGCCTGACCTAGGTGCTAAAGAATACTTATATAATCCTTGAGTAATTCTAATCACCTTCTCTGCCTGAGATTGAGCTCTTTCTAGGTGAACACATACTATAAACTCTCTTGGTCAGTGAATATGCCAACATGAAAACCATAGAAGTAGTGACAACCTAATTTCAAGGCAAAAACTACACCAACCAACTCTAAGTCATGAGTTGGATAATTCTTCTCATGGACCTTCAACTTTCTGGAGGCATAAACTATAATATTTAGATTCTGCATTAACACACAATCCAAACCAACTTTTGATGCATCACAAAACACCACAAAACCGTGAGTACCCTATGTAAAGTCAAGACCGGAGCAGTAGCCAACTTTTTTTTCAACTCCTTAAAGATTTTCTCACAAGCTTCAGACCATTGAAACTTAATTATTTTTTGAGTCAGCTTGGTCAAAGGAGATGATATAGATGAAATCCCCTTAACAAATCTCTTATAGTATCAAGTGAAACTTAAGAAAATCCTTATAATAGTTGGAGAGGTGGGTCTAGGCCAACTCTGAACTGCTTCAATCTTTTGTGTATAAACTCTAGTCCCATAACCAGAAATGATGTGGCCAAATAATTCTACAGACTTAAGCCAAAACTCACACTTGGAGGACTTGGCGTATAACTCCGTATATTTCAAAGTCTGAAGAACTATCCTCAGGTGACTAGCATGATCTTCTTTATTCCTTGAATGAATCAATATGTCATCAATAATAATGATGACAAACATATCAAAATAAAGTTTGAAGACTTTGTTCATAAGATCCATGAATGTCGCAAGTGCATTTCTCAAACCAGAGGACATTACCAAAAACTCATAATTCCCATATCTTGTTCTAAAAGCTATCTTTGAAATGTTACATTTCCTAACTTTCAATTTATGATAGCCTGATCTGAGACAGGAAGCACCCTGAAGCTAGTCGAAAATCATCTATCCTTGGGAGAGGATATTTATTTTTTGACGGTCACCTTATTCAATTGGCGGTGGTCTATACACATCCTAATGGACCCACCCTAATTTCTTACAAACAAGACTAGATCTCCCCAAGGAGAGACACTTGGTCGAATAAAACCTTTATATAACAAATTTTTCAGATTTTTCTTTCAACTCTTTTAACTCTGCTGGTGTCATTCTATATGGGGGAATAGATATAGGGTGAGTAGTTGGGATGATATATACTATAGGAACTGTCTGAAGGGAAGGTACCTCAGCACTTGAGTCATTAACTCGGACAAAGTGATAGATACAACCCTTTGAAACTAACTTTCTTTCCTTAAGGTACGAAATGAAGTGTCCCTTAGGCATTGCTGAATTATTACTCCATTCTATAACTGGCTCATTAGGAATCTGAAACTTGACAACTCGAATCTACAGTCTATTGATGCATAAAAGGCATGGAACCAGTGAATATCTAGAATGACATCAAAATCAACCATGTCTAACTCCACTAAGTCAGCCATGGTGGTCTTGTGATTGATAGAAATAGGAAAATCACGATAGACTCTTTCCTCTAGAATAGAATCTCCAACAGGGGTAGAAACACATAGAGGTTCACAAAGTTTCTATTGAAGAATCTTAAACTGATTTGTAACATAAGGAATTACAAAATATAAACTTGCTCATGGGTCTAACAAAGCTTAAACATCAAAATTAAAGACCTTAATCATACCTATTGCGACATCTGGAGAGTTCCATTGCACTTGGCGACTAGTGATTGCATAGATGTGATTTGCTTCCCATAGTGCCGGATGGAGTTTCATCTAGGTTACAAACCCAAAAACGATTTAACAACAACAGCCCTTTCTTCTTGTTGAGTCAGCTGACGAGAATTGCGCTTCTAGTGCCGGATTTCACCACCCTACTTATTCTTAGGACACTCTTTCATGAAGTGACCCTCTTGACCGCACTTGAAGCAACCTGACTAGCCATCATGACACCTATCGATGTGGTTTCTACCACACCAACTACATGCAGGAGCCCAACTACCTCCTTGCCCACACTACCTTGGGACTACGCTGGTCTAACCTTGAAGTTCTGGGAATTTTTTCCATTATACTCGGACCTATTTCTGGGCATAGGTGCACTAAAAGATAATGTTGCATGCCCCTTTTGTTTCTAAAATGTGGCTGATTCGGACCACCTTTCTGTTACCCTGACTCATTCCTACTCTTGTCTTTCTTGACCCTATACTCCTCTCTATCCCTGATCTTCTCTTCTTCAACTTGTTGTACATAGACAATCAATCGGGATATGTCCATGTCACCGATCAGCATTGCCGCTCTACCCTCTTTACTAGATGCAGGACCCAAGCCAACGATAAAAAAATTCATTCTGCTCCTCATATCGTTAACCATCTTAGGAGCATAACGAGATAGTTGGGTGAACTTCAACCCATACTCATAAAGACAGCGCAAGATTCCGTTTCAGAGTAATGAAACGCTCGCACCTTGCGCTCCTTCATTCGCGTGGATAAGAAGACGTCCCCACGAACGCCTCTTCGGAAACAGGGACCAATATTGTGATGGTGGTTGCATTCTCATATATGCCCCTCCTCACACTTGTTGATGTGTCATGCCTCTAACCTGTGATTCCTCTTTGTTGAGCCAAGCCTATTTAGTGCAAACCCACTCAGCCAGTCCTGGAAATACGCCTCAACGTAAACTCATGCATGTGCAACTTCCCCGTGAGGTTGAACCTTCATGTGCATGTGTGTAACTCTGTTCTTATGCTTAGGGCTCAGGTGAAATTTTCCTCCTAGCTAGAAACCTTGTGCTTAACTCTTTATGCAGGACTATGTTTATCTGAACAGTGCAACAAGCATGAATGAAAGAGAAACTTTCATAGATAAACTCTAATGCCAAAAATAATATGATAGACGTGTGTATAAATTACTAAATGTTGTACACCTCCCTAATCATAGATGTGGCTCGCTTCAAGCACAAATGACTAAATAGCTCTTACAGACGAAAACTTGTAGACCTCCCTATGGACTTTGGTGACTTGTTTCTTTGATACCAAGTTTGTCATGTCTCCAAAGCCGTACACCCTGGACGTGGGCGACAGCCCAGATATTGGCTAACCTTGACGTAACCGGCTTGCTTTGCTTACTCAACTAAGTGAAAGACTCAACTCAACTCAATTTTGAAGTAAGAAACATTTTGAATATAAATATTTAAATCATAATAGTCTGGCAAAAATGGCACTTAAATCTCATAACATAGTATTTGTAATACAGAAATAAGAGACTCAAACTAATGTATGAACGGTGATCGAGGAAGCCTCTGATGTGAACTAAAGAAATGGATGTTAGGCAGATCCACAAAATTCTAGTAAAAGATAAGACTAGAATAGATCTGTGTGCCCCTCCATAAGCAAAGGAGCTCAAGCTCCCACTGACTTGGATGGCTCACATGGGATCAACAAGTTTTTTGGCATTCTGGCTCCGTGTAAACTGCGTCTGCATCATAAAACCATGTAGGCTACACACTACATCAGACTTAATCCAAGTATGGCGAGTTTGGAATTCTAACAAAGCACTTAAAACTTGGAAAGGATAAGAAGAGACTTACCTGGACTCTACTCAAAGTCATGAAATACTAACCCAATATAAAAAACAAGTAAAAAAAGAAAGCGAATGCATAAGTAAGAGGTAATATAAGATATATATATAGTATAAGTCATATATATATATATATATATATTCTTCCTCTCTCCTCTGGCTCTCTCTCTGCGTCTCGTTCGCTCTCTCTACTCTCACGTCGGCGTGCTCAATGGGTCTCTCACATCGCTCCCCCCTCTTCCAACAAACAACCTGTCCCACGCCCTGTCTTTAAGCAATAACACTCTCCTCACCCTCCCCCCTCCCGGCTGTCCCTTCCCATTCCCGTCCTCTCTTGTCTCAATTGGGCGCTCCCCGTGGTCGCCAAGGGACCCAGCCCTGCGCCTCCCGCTCTTTTACCGCCGTCTTCCCTCACATTTCAAGGGACCCTTCACTATACCGGGGTGCTTGGTACCGAATATGACCTCTCAAAGTGGATATACTAGTATATACTAAAAAGCAGTTTGGAATCATCCAAAAACTTGACCCTTCATCTATCAATATTGGCTACATGGTTTATAGGGTCGTAAGTTAATATGAACTCGCGTCCCAATATCGGTTCTTAATAATACTCCCTAAATACTTAGCTCATATGTTTAAAACAACTTGTTCTTTGGTTTGAGATAATTGCTCAAACTTAGCTTTTAAAAGCTCTCTTTGAAATCATAATTATTTTTTTTAAAACTAGCCAAAGACTCTATTGGAAGTCTAGCTTCCTTTATTACTCAAAATGTGAAAATATTTATAACTTTGGGGTTAGGGGAGTTACCCTTAATAGAAACTTTGTGGGAGAGTTAAAAAGACTCAACTCTTTGTATGTTTGCCTTAACTTGTAACTTAACTACTTACGAAGACTTATTCCTGTATAGACTGTTGAAAATTGTCCTGCAACGTCATTACTCTTTGCTCAACCGAACCTGTAGCTTGAGCCTTTATGACTAAGGTTTAACATCATGTTGTTAAGAATCTTGACAACTTTCAAACGTCACTTGTGACTTGCTTCTTAAACTGTTTCAACTTGACTATCACAACTTCGTTGACTATTTAACCTTTTATTAATCTAACTGTCCTGATTGGGGTTTATGGTTAAAGGTTATAAATTTAATTTTATTTAGATGTATTTGTAGGTGTTTAGAGGAATCATTTGAAGTAATGATAGATCATCAGAAGGGGTTAATGGTTACCTTAAAAAGATTTAAGATGGCGACGCGTATAACACTAGGGTGAAAGAGCCGATCCGGGTCCGCACTTGTAGATGCCCGCGCCAATCCGGGCAGTTAACTGGTGGATGGGTGGTTCTAGCACACTGGTGGGTTGGTCAACGCCCTTTGTGCCTTGACCAGGTGCGTCTGATGAATTTTCTTTTTATTTTTCAATCCTCCTAAGGCCCTCCAAGAACCTCCAGTTAGTTCACAAGAACACGTTGGGACTATAGTAACCGCTCAATAGCGTCAGCGAATTTCACTAAAAAACAACCTCAGAGAAACAAGAAATCAACCAACAATCGCATATACAATTTTAAAAACAATAAATTCAAATTTTTTCCTGTCAACAAACTTAAACTCGCTAACATGAAACCAACGCCATACATTGCTTGAATGAAACAATTGTTGGTGTAGGGTGCATTACCCCAACATGAAAGAGCGCCCACCCCCCCCAAAAGAATACCTTAATAGGATCCCACTCTTACAATTCCCTGCTCGAATATCTTTGTGTTCTTCAATGAAATTCTTGGTCCCTTACCCCTTTGGGGTCTCCTTTTCTACTACTCTGCTACTCCTGCTCTTCTCTCTTTTCTCTCCCAAAGCGCCGAGCGTATTTTAATGTTTTCTAGAAAAACCCTGACTTATGTGGATTTTACAACACCGCTAATAAACACCTTTTGAAGCAAAATGCAAAATAGTGAGGGGGAAAAAAGCTCCTTAACCCTTATAAAATGGTCAAATGGACTGGTTCCTCCTCAATTCAACAAACCAACTTTCGATCGGCATATCTCCCTCATATGATATCAAAGATATGCAAACTAGGCGGCGTTGGGAATATATCTCCAAGGAATCTCCAAACATATAAAGTACTGACTCTAACTCATTCTGAGATAGAAGTTATGAACGATTGAAAATGAAAAAAAACTTACTTTTTACACTTAGGAAACTTTCTAGATTTTACCTATTCTTTAAAAAAATGATAAATTTAGCTTCTTAGCTTATTCTTTGCTATTGCGAGTTACGAGATGTTGCAGCAAGGGCTAAAAAGGTATCTTCAAAGGGATTGAGAATTGGTTTTCAAGACGCGTGATTTTATCCGTTTTGCTCTGTTATGGTAATAGTGCTAGAGGTTCATCAGATTAGTTAAAAAGTATTTGATAAAACTTGTGAAAGGAGTGTTGAGACGTTCATCTCGAGTGTGATGATAAGTTATTTTGTGATTTTGAATTTGATAATGAGTATGGTTTGAGTTTTAGCGAAGAATATGATAAGGTTAATGGAGAGACAATCAATGACAAGTTACGACACATTAATTCATAAAAATCTTCAATGTGTGAGCTCCTGTTGATTGATAATGGGATTGGGCTATATAGTTTAAACCAGAAATTCAAGCTTTTCGTTATGAGTCTATGTTTGTGGTAGTATAGTTTTTGGTTAGTGTATATGAATTTGGTATTTAAGAAAATTATCCGATTTACTTCGGAGTATTTGGCCATTTGGAGGGCTTTTAAACAAACAAATTGTGTTGAGTCATAAGATGTTGTGTACTAAACTTGATTTTAAAGGACCTAAGGAAGAGTTTTACTAAAAAGTGATGATTTAGAGTATAAGATAAAATGTAATGGGTTGTTAAATGTATAAGTTCGTAAGAAAGTCAGCGAAAGAAAAAAAATTAAGTGTATTTAAGAGTTCATGTATTTAATATTTGCGTCATGGGAAGAATTTTAGAGATGTGAAGGAATAAAACCTCTAATACGGACTCTTGGTTCGAAATTGAAGGATGTATGGATATTCATATATAATATCTAATATGATTGTAGCTATGAATTGTTTCGGAAGACTTACTACGGGTTTGTCATCAATTTTTATGAAGTTTGGGTTTTGAATTGGTTGAAAAATAGTGAGGCGCGTAAGATTATGTGATGTTATGTGGGTTTAAATTGTTTAGATTGTGATAGGTGACTTATGGGTACGCAACAGTATAGACCTACACTTATACATGGTTGTTGAGGATTTTGAAGGGTTTGAAACTACTTTTTTGATGAGACAACCTAGACTGTTATGATGTTTTACATAGGCATTTGATGGTGAATAGAGGTTATGAGCTTATAGTATATAGAATTATTAGAGTGACCAAGGATTTTCTTTGAGTTTTAGCATGACATATCTAATGGTTTGAATGGTAGATGATACTTGGTGTCACACCCAGATTCTGGAATCCGAATGCAACCAACGTCGGTAAACTCTCAAAGGTCACAGACAAGCCTCTTCTTAGCTTTCATCATATTCATATAGTTAAATTTGCGGAAAATTTTAAAACTGGTGTTAAAAACATATAGGTATACATAGACTTTCATATCTTTTGTATACATATATTAATATTGCTACTATTCCGAAGGTAAAACACCATCTACAATCGATTATCAATTCAAATCAGAAGATCAATAATAATTCATAGTTGTGCCAAAGCGTTTCTTAGTACCACGCTTCGAAATAAACGTCGTGAAGGAAGCGCTAGGGACAACATCCACTAACTATGTCTCCATTACTATGCTAGGAAGATAATGTATCATCCTTGAACATCAGAGAGGACCTACAAAATCTGGAGATCGACAAGCCAAATAGCGTTCGATAGACTCTTGCACCTTTCTCTCTAACCTGCACAATAAGAAAGATAATAATAGTAATAGGGGTAGGACACACTTGTAATAAGTATGGGTGTATTCCCACATACACATAAGGACTGTGGTGCATGAATCAAGGAAAGTTCTTTCCGTACAACATGCCATTGGTTTGGGAAAGTGACATCACTAGACTTTCCTGAATTGGTTTGTTGTTAAGTATTTAGGAATATGACGTATTTTAATGCCTTCAAAGGCACACAAGATCATTTCTATATGAGAAATAAGCCTTAGAATCAATAAACAGATGTTTAAGAACCTCAACGGAAATTCTAAAAAGTGTGCTCCTCTAGCAGGGACCCCGAGAGCCTTTTTTTTTTATATTAAGTTATTTTTAATATTTTCTTCTTCTTTAAGGGAGTTCGAAAGATCTCTTAATCTCATATGGTTTACTTACAGTTCAATGAGTTGCCGTGGGAGTCCCCCATACTTACAATGACGCAATAAGTAATCACAAACGAGGGCCTAAGAATAAATTTTGCGACCCTTACTATAAGTCATTCTTTCCAGTTTGTCTGTTCAAAGATGTTTTTAATGCTCATAGTTTACTATGGAAGTGGGCAATGATAGCATTGTAGGTCCCATACCTACAATGAATCAAGTAAGTAATCCAATACGACTAAGGAATGTAGTTGGCTACCCCTTACTACCAGTTATTCTTTCCATCTTATAGATTGGGCACGAAAATCGTCATTGGCTAGGCCACTTATATCTCATTTTCATGTTATGGGAGAATGTGAGACTGGATTTGCCATTATGGTTTTTAGCTCTCCTTTATGACGATAATATAGAAAGTCTTTATTAAGCCAATTTTCTTTGGCGTTGATCATTGCATAATAAAAGAGTCAGTATTGGCTATGGCCTGTTTATTTGCTGAAAACTTCATTCATTTCTATCAAACACTGACGATTGATATTCCTTAAGTACTTACTTAACTAGCGTTAACTAGCTCTGCTTTGAACATAGCATCTGCTTCTTCTTTCTTGCTTGTCTTTCGTGCAATGACATATTTAGATTAAATCAATGCGAGCTAACATGAAATATAGTGTCTGCCTCCACACAAGAAAGGGGTGATTCACGCCGCTCAAAGTGAAGTCTAGAGTCATGTGAGCTAACATGAAACGTAAGTGTATGCCCCACAATCGAAAGGGTTTGTTCACGGGGGCCGCGTCTAAAGTGGAAGACCAAGTCCAGTGTTCTCCCCGCACACGAAAAAAATCGCGCCCACATGGAGAGGGGGAATAAGGGAGGGGGGGGGGGGGGGGGCAAAACCGCAAGAATAGGTGGGCTAACGGCTAAAATAACCGAATACTTTCTTTGAGCAGCGAACCGACAAGAGTCATGTGAGCTAAACAATGAAATCTGGTGAATCTTCCCCACACCGAGAAAGGAGGTGTAATCGATGGTCAAGGAAACACGCCCGCATCATACCTATTCTCGCTTAGGTGGAATCCGCGCTGTCTAGTGTCCGATGCTGGCACATGTTTTTCGAAGAACTTATCCACCTGGTTGGTAGCATTCACGCACGAGCTACATGTGTTGGGCACAACTCATTGCCTAGTCTAGTCAGTGCTTTGGCTCAACATCATTTTCCTTAAATCTTTTAAGTTTACCTACAACTTTATGGAAAGCTTGCTTCTAGTGAATGAGTTTTACTGAACACTTTGGATAAACTCGACATCCCTTCTTTATTTGATGAAATGTGAATTTAACCTTAATTATCAGGTTTGGGTGTTACTAAGACTTGTCTCAATCCATATTACACCATTTTATGTGAGTATCTTTACATAGTTTGTCTTAGGTGTAAAGATACTTGTCCTCACTTCTGTTAACAACGCCCATCCTGGTCACTTTCATAATCCAAAGACTTTGTGGAATTATTTTGTAGCTCACCTAACTCGTTTTTCAGAGTCACATTTCTATCTTATACCATTCTTCTAAACATTAAGAACTTTATTGCATGAGTTACTATGTTTTTCATAGTTCCATTTGGAAGGGTATGTGGGATTTTTCCCAATTATTGACTACCCTTGGTTATGAATTCAAAGTTACATTTGTCATGCTTAATTTGGTTTACATTGGTCATTATTCAATCTTTCCATCATACTTTAAAAGCAGTATTGTAAGCCAATTTCATTCAACTTTTTGGGCAAAACATTGTTAGCCAATTTATCGGCATGAACCAACTTTACTTAAACTTTTTAATTATGTTATCACTAACAAAATCAAGTATTTTCATGAATGTAATATAGTAATTCCTAAACATGAACAAGTCGAAACTATAAAATTTTAACAGTAACTAAACTTCATAGCCAATTTATAGTAACTTCATATTCTCCAAATACAAGTAAACATTATATCATTCTTTAATTCGTGTAACTAACACTCAAATCATTCGAATCAAATCTATAGGCCTCATTAATCATTAACAATTCAAGAAACTTACACATAAAAATTAGTTAGCACCACATACCAAAAACATGTTCGAGATTTACATCTACATACTTATTATAATCAAACACAAGGATAACTAGGGAGATGGACGTTCTACAATGTCATTGGGAATAACCCTAATTTCAAAATTCATGAGTTTTGAAGCATTTGAAAACCCTCTTGGAGGAAAAATTCAAGGATATAAAATACATAGCTTATGTGGAATTGAATCTACGAAGACAACCTTGCACGAAACCTTGAAGAAAACCTTGAAATTGGCTAAGAGAACCTTTGTCTTTCTACATTTTTTCTTATTGCCTTTTGTGTCTTGTTATAAGTTAATGAATCGTGGGTTGTAGGTCTTAGGAACTGATGTTGAATAATTTCACTTTAACTAATTACAACTTAATTAATCAATTAATTATCTAATTACTAAAACCAAACGCCCCTCCTAATTGACTGATATAGGAGAAACATTTGACTTATCAATCTGAATTTTTTTCCTAAGTGTCTTGGCCAAGCTAATGAATTTTTGCTTATTAAATTAAATTCAATCATTATTTAATTATTTTTAAATAAGGGACCTAGGGTCATTATTAAAGTACTCCTAAGTCTTTAGGACATGGGAGAGCGAACGCTTTTGGACCATCTAGGCCTAGGTGTGTCTCTTTAACTGTTATTGAGTTTGTGTCACCCATAAAGAAGTCATAGTGATAATTGTTTATTTTGTTTTTCCTATGTTAGTGTTAGCTAATAGTCAGTTATTTTAGAGTCTAGAGTTTGTTATAGAGTTAGTCCACACATGGGGGGACCCTTGCACACGCCTTCCCCCTAACTACCCTAACCGGATTCGGTTAGGGTGGTTCCCTCCCTTGGTCGTTCCCTCAAATGTGCTTGCACATGTGTTGCTTATACTTTCCTAACTAACTATTCACGATGGTTCATTTGGAATATTTACTTATTCTCCCAAGGATCCTCACTATGTCCTTGGGAACTCCTTAATCTACATGGCCATTTTTAGTGATCATGTGCTATGATGCCAAGACTTGACACAGGGATGCCTCATATCTATTATGCAAATACTATGAACCATATGTGTCTAGCTTAGGGTCTTTATTGCAGGTACATTTCTTAAACAATCTCATTAATACTTAGAAAAATTGGCTAACACCCATTAAGCCAATATTTTCTAATATGCCCAATATTTTCTAATATGCCCAATATTTTGCTTATTTGGGTATTATATAAAATTGGCTAATCACCCCTTAGCCAATTTTCATCTATGCCAATTTTTCTCAATATTGGGCATTTGGGAAGACCTATTATCCCCAATACCCATTCTTAAAGACCTATGGGCTCTTCACTAGACATGTTATTTGTTGGAATGTTACACTTGGTGTGTAAAAGATTGACTGGACTAAAAATTGTGGGTGATATAATAGTTTTATATCAACGGGAATGTACTATTAGATTTAGATTTTGTTCTATCAGCCTTGAGTGTGACCCGTATCTATCATGGGATGTTTAAATGGAAAGGGAGGGAACCATAGTTTGAACTTTTTAGAGGGTACAATGTATTCGCTAAGAAGACTTTGATACTAGTGACAATTTGAGAATAAGGTAAATTACTAGTGTGGTTAGGATGCTTGCTATTTATGAAAATTTGGACTTTATCCATAGTAATGTGAAAGATTAGTGGGCTTGATAAATCGATATGTGTTAATAATCTAATGTGTACATACAGTTGACTTTTGATGGAAAAAAATTGATGGATGTAGTCAAATGATTGGAAATATTTGATATAGGCACTATGAAAAAAGTATCTATTATTGTTCGACCTTGGTTCCGTACATTTTTATTTTGATCAGCTACTTCGTTTGGGACATGGTTTGGAGTATGTTTCATTGCATATGTCCAAGTGTATTTCTACATCTTAGGGTGAATCCTTAGTTGTGGATCGAATGAACTAATCCTCTTATGTCCTCTTGAAATGGTTGGATTCTTACATAGACTTGGCCATGGCAGTTATGATGGATTTGATGTTGTTTGAGATATTTATTATGACCATATTTTTACAATGCACAACTGTACTATTCCTAACTTATGAAGAGTTAATGTGAAAAAGTTATAGTTTCCGCCAGTGTTAGAGTTCGCTTGTTGGGTTGGGCGTTTACTTGATCTTGCTTGGCTTAGATAAGTTTGATCCTTCCTTGTTGAGTGATTGGTCCATAAAGATCCTATTCTTATAACTAACTAAGCTCGTGGAAAAATTGTTGTAAGAAATAAATATTGATAAGATCTATGATTGTTTGTGTAATATGAGTATGTGGTGGTTGGTTTAGGTTCACTTTTGGTTGTAGTGGGTATTCATTCTAAATGTTTCTTAGTTATGTGAGAAAAGATTCATCATGATGGTTGTGTTATGGTCCAGTAGGTTTCAGTTTAGATTGGGTTAATAAAATCATTCCTGATTTGTTGATCTTTTAAAGTTTGATTAGAAAGTTCAGTTCTTACTAGTTGTTCTTGATGGAATGGACTGAGCTCATCTTGAGAGATGAACACCGAGTGGTAGGAAAAAAACTCATGTTTTGATAATGTTGGTTATTCTTTCATCTTCGTCTTTATGTTCGAGGACAAACATGATTTTGATTGGTGGATAATGTAACGACCCTCTTAGTCGTTTTATAAATGTTACTCATTTTTTATATTAACCATTTTTAGTAGCTTTTATAAATAATTTATGACTTGTAAGAATGAGTGACGTGATTTTTAGATTTAATAAAAGATTATTTTGTTGCTAATAAAAATCGAAAAAGAAAATTAATAAATAATAAAATAAGAAATAAAGGAAAAATGTTTATGGCTGTTGTGAACAGCACCAATTCACGCAGCCGAGAAAAAACATAGAAAGGGTTGAAATAATCACCTCAGTTGTTGATGCACTTCATTTAGGTAATGACCGTAACTTAATAAGGATGCAATTGTTCATCTCTTTTATAATTAAGGAGAAGCTATAATTGTTTAAAATTATTATTATTATTTATTAGTGTGTATTATGTTTAATCGTTATTGTTAATATTATTTATTTTTATTAATACTATTATTGATTATTAATTATTATTATATTATTATTATATATAATTATTATATTATTATTATATTGGCAATGACAATAATCAAGGAAGGTGGATTTGACAAAAAGTATATTTGAAATTGGAATATGAGTGGAAAAATGGGTTTAGAGGTGCATCATTGAATAATGATTGCATTGTCATTATTGTACAGTGAGTTGGTCCTTGGAAAGTTTAAGGAAAAATGGAATTTAAGTAGTAGACGTACTAATTGGTTGCTGGACACATTCTTTTCTTTCGTTCTTCCTGTAACTCCAATAAAAAATATGGTACCACATTATTATCAAAGTTATGATATATTGATAGATTAATTAAACACGTATTATTTGAATATTATTATACTTGTCATATTTAAAAAATTAGAATGTAATCTTAGACTTGAAATTTGAAATCATGAGAATTGACATGTCAATTGACATCAAGAGTTACGATTTTGCTTATAGATTTGGGTGAGTTCTTGTGTCTAGGCTAGAAAAATAATAGTATGGATTTTGTTAGTTTTAAAATCTTATTGTGGTCATTTATTTGAATAGATGGCTTCGAGTCAGAATCTTAACGAAAGGAAAAGACTCAAGTCCCAAAGTGATTGTTCGATAGATTGAGGCAAGTGAATTTTTATACCCTTGTTAAGTGTATGGAATTTATGTATTTCCTTGTGATATGTGTTTGAAAGTAATGAGAATTGGTGATGTGTTGACTTGTCCACATTGATTAATTCTAATGATGAAAAAGGGGGCTTAAAACAAACAATGTGTTTAATTGTTTGTGCGTAATGTGTTGAGAAAGGACAATGGTTTGGAAGGCTTGTTGAATCATTGTTGATGTTGTATCATTATTATGTTGTTCTGAATTGTGCAATGTTATGAAATTAGTCTTCTCCGCATTATTTGTGTGAACGTGTCATTTGCATTGTTTTTGAAATATGATTGTGACAAGTGTTACATGAATTGAGAAATAATAAAATATTTAAGAGGATGTATCGCGCACGGCGATGGATACTATATTTTCAGGAATGTGTCACGCCCCGTGAGGATTACTATTATCAAGGGTCGTATTTAACGCCACAATGGATGCACGGACAGATATATCCCCTATGGGTCTCGGACTAAGAGACAGCAGGTGTGTATCACTAGGTCATACATTCATCACTTGCATTGCACATATTTATTATTAGTGAACATGATATGGTGTTTTGCTGATCTTCTGAGTGCTTTTCTGTGGAACTTTGATTGATGAATATTAAGCTTGTTGCTGAGGATATGTAATTGCTAGAGTGTTATTATTGAACTGTGTTTTATTTGGACTGGCTTTATGCAGATTGTAGTTGTGGAGATTGTGATTGGGGAATATTGAGCTTGTTGCTGAGGATATATAATTGTTAGAGTATTGTTGCTGAGTTTTGTGCTATGTGAATTGTGAGTTGTTACATTGGACTGTTTTATGCATGTTGTAGTTATGGAGGTTATGATTGAGGAATACTGAGCTTGTTGCTGAGAATATGTGATTGTTGGAATGTTGTTATTGAGTTATGTACTATGTGAAGTTTGAACTATTAGGTTGGGATGGTTTATATAGGTTGTAGGTGTGGAGGTTTGGTCGGGCGTAATGAGTAACCATATTCAATCCCCTAAGCTTGTGTTTAGATATTTATTTGTTGAGTTCCGAGTGGTTTGGTACTCACCCCTTGCTTCTATAATTTTTGTAGGTTACGGGCCTGATTTTTTTGTACTTGTCATTCTCTTCTTTTTCGAGGTTTCTTGGAGATTTATGAGGTAGTTGCTTGTCATCTCAGCAGACCTTTCTTCTCCTTATTTATGGTTTTTGTCCATTCTAGAAACAATGTCATTTGAGAATTGTATTTTTCTTTCGATTTTGTTATAACACATTAGAAGCTTGTAGACGTGACAATCAGGTTTTGGAGTATTTTTAACTTGATTATAAATTTCTACTTTCTTTTTGTAAAAGTTGACTTTTAGGCTGACTTGTCTTTGTTGAATAAGACGAGTGTCATCACATCAATTTTTCGATCGTGACACAAAGGTAACAACAACTGAAATGTTTATATAATAAAAAAACAGTAATAATCTACACGAAACTACTAATAGATTCAAAATACAAAGAAGCAAACATAAAAATAAATAATAAAAAAAAGAATAAGTGGGGTTAATATTCATTATCTATACATTTAAAAGTAATTTTTAAGATCTCTCTCTCTGCTCTCCTCTCTTCTCTCTCTCTCTCTATATATATATATATATATATTATATATATATATATATATATATATACTCACTGTATATCATAATTGAGTTCTGAATAATTTCTTGTTCCCTTAGCTTCGCCTCTGGTTAAGTGGGCTGGCTCCTCAAAGATTTTTCATGAGCATTAGTTTAATTTGATTTTGGCTTCAATGGAAAAATAAAGGAGCACCTAACAACGTCATTATAATTCATATCCGTTGATAAGTTATAGATGCAACAATTAATTAACTTTTATTGTTGGTTGTTGATATATGTGCTTATGATAAAAAATAAAAAATAATAATATATAATAAAATATATTCGAACTTTGATTGAAATTGCAATGACCTGAAAAATGATTGTTGGAAAATCTAAATTATTCATTTTACTTTAGTTAATTACTTGATAGGTAATTATAGATAATTGACTTAATTGATAATTAGTGGGCTAAAGTAATAATTTATTTAACACCCTATATATACTTCTATATTTGTAATCTTTAATTATTAAAAATAAGTTAATAAGATTTATCACTTTTAGTATATATTTATTTTAGAAAAAAAAAAGGAAAGAAGAAACACTAAACTGTGCAAAGCGGCCGGCATAGGAACTGACTTCTGCAAATCAGGTAATATTTCAGTTGATTTATCGAAGTATATACTTATAGGTTATGTTACTATTAATAATATTATAACGTTAGATGGCGAAATAAAAAGGAGAGACATTGAAATCTATTAAATATGTAATTGCATATGCATGCTCGCAATGTTTCTAGTAATTAATGAGTGTATTGGGATTATTATTACTTTCTTTTTGGTGGTAATGATTATTAGTGTGTAGTGGTGAAAAATGATTGAGGCAATCATTAGGGGTGAGGTAATTAATAGAAATAAAGTATAACTTAAATTATGTTGATGACTTTATTATGTCATTGTGCCTCAGACTACGAGGAATGATATAAGTTGTCACCGCTTTTGAGTTTTATATTTGGATTATCAATACTGTGAGTCCAAGTTTCGATATTATAATATGGGTATCAAATTTTTGGGGTGTATTATATTGTATGAAATTATTAGAATTTTATTATGAGAGAAATTAAGATTTAATTCTAAGATTGAAACTTAGAAACTTGATTATAAATTCAGTGTGAGTTATTGGGTATAGACTATGTACATAATAATATGAATGTTGTTATCTTGATCGTCGTCATTTATTTGAATGAGTTGCTTTGAGTTGGAAATTGAACGAAAAGGGAAGGCTCAAGTCCCAGAGTAAATTATTGATTGATTGAGGCAAGTAAATTTCTGAACTATTGTTAAATGTATGAAATGCGTGTATTTCTTTGTGGTATATGTTTGGGAGTAATGAAATTGGTGATGGATTGATTTTTCCACATTGAGTAATTCTAATTATCCAAAAAGGGTAATAGAAAGGTAATATAATAAATTTCTTGTGTGTGATGTGTTGAAAATGGAGAATGGTTTGAAAGACTTGTTGAATCATTATTGGCATATCCTCTTTAATTGTGTGAACATATCATTTGCATTATTCTGAGACATAATTGTGACAAGTGTTATGAGCATCAAGCAAGAATGAGAACTTAAAGAGGATGCACCATTTCGAGAGACGTATCGCGTGCCGCGATATATACTATATTTCGAGGGACGTATCGCACGCCGCAATGAATACTATATTTCGACAGACGTATCGCACGCCGCGATGGTTAATATTATTTTGAGGATTGTATCGCATGCGCAATAGATGCATGGACAAATATGTCCCCATAGGTCCCGAAATAAGAGACAACGGGTGTGTATCATTAATCCAGACATGCATCAAATGCAAATCAAATAAAGAAAACAAAAAAATTAGAGGGGGGTCAAATTTCTTGAATAAAAAGAATATATTATACTTGACATTACATTGCACTTCTTTATTATTGGTAAACTTAATCTTGTGTGTTGCTGATCTTATGAGTGCCTTTCTGTGGAACTTGTGACTGATGAATATTGAGCCTGTTGTCGAGGATATGAAATTGTTAGAGTGTTGTTGACGATGATATGAAATTATGAGAGTGTTATTGTGGAGCTATGTGCTTTGTAAACAATGAGTTATTAGGTTGTGTTGGTTGTATGCATGTTGTAGTTGTGGAGGTTCGGTTGGGGTGGTAGGACTACCCGGATTTTGTTCCCATAATTTGTGTTTAGAGGTTTGCTTGTTGAGTGCCGTGTGATTTCGTACTCACCCCTTGCTTCTATAAATTTTTGTTACTAGCCCGAACCTTTGTGATAGACTCTCTTATTTTTCAAGGCTTCTTAGAGATTTGTGAGGTAGTTGTTTATCATCTCAACAGACCTTTCTACTCCTTTTTATTATTTTTTTCTACGCTAGAAAAACAAGTTCAGTATGGGGACCTTATATTTTCTTTTAATTCACTTGTACTACTTGTAGATGGCTTGCTACCATGGACAATCAGATTTGGGGGATTTTGAGTTTATATAAAACGTTCTACATTGTATTATATATGCGTTGAGTTCTACGCCCTGATTGTCTTGGTGTGGCGAAAAGACGAAGTGTATCATGTCCATTTTTTGAGTCGTGACAATGTGGTATCAGAGACCCAAGATTCAAGGTCTCACGTGTGCAAGTACAGTCGAGTGTAACAACCCTAAATGAATATGGATCAAGACTTAAGGTCAGTGTCAAGAATGCCTTACGATTAAACCAAGCTTCACACTGATTGATATGCGTAGTAGAACCCGACATCAGAACCCTTATCACACCAATTCAACTAACTTTGGGGAGGTAATGAGCTTGGAAAGGTTGGAACCAAACAAGTAAGGCTCGCGAAAATGCAAGATTTAATCGAAAGGAGGTGTATAAATGGTCTTTTCCAGCCAGGACTGTATTTGTTGTTGTAATATTGTTTAATTACCCTAAGTAAATAATAAATTAATTCATAATTTAATTTAATAAGCAATTAGAATTGGGGCGACCCGAAGTGACCCATTTCGCCAAATGGGGTTGCCAATCGGGTTTTAGCTCCACTAGCGAGCAATTGAATTGATGATTTAATCATCAATTACAAACTCTATTCAATAAGGGTTAAAGCCTTTTCACATATTAATTAAAATAAATCAAATTTTGTATTAATTTGACTAAATCCTATTTCTGACTAAGTCTTGAATTAGTTTCCTATTCATAATATTTTTCTCCCTCACGTTTCTCAAATCTGTTTCACGTTCTCAACTCTCATTTCTCTCACGCTCTGAATAAACAAGAAAAGCTACTAAAGAAGCAATTTAATAAAACAATGTCTTCACACTTGAAAAACACACGAAAAGTTTTAAGGGACAGTAAGGTAATAAAAAAAAAGTCAAGGTAAAGGTAGGTATAGGTTGTTCGTCGAGTGGCGGTACGTTGAGGAAAATTTGGGCGTGTTTTGAAGGAGTTTTGGGCAGCGCAGCATCTACATACTTGAAAACATCAAAAGGTATGTGTTCTTCTCTCTTGGTCCCTCTTCCCAACGAGGCCCTTGATGATTCAAAAGATTCATTCCGAAATACGGTTGTTCCCTCTTTTTTATGTCTCCCCATGGTCATAGCGCCCAAACGATATCGTTATAGATAGTCTGTTGTGCCTGCCCTAGATTTAGGACAGGAATGATGTTGTTTATATTAAATGGGTGAAATGTTTATGTGAGGAAATTACGAAATTGATATTAAAAGCAGTGATTGAAAAGGTTGGTGCTGTGTAAGAGCTTGTTGGAAATGCTTATCCAATGTTTGAGTCGTATAAGACATGAAATTCTTGTGTATTTATCGTTTGAAATGTGTATACCATGTGAGGTTCATTGCAAGGAAATAAATGTATTGTTGAAATGACCATAATTTAGCCAACTAAACTTATGAAAAATGTCGCCTAAAACTGAGTTGAAGATGACTAAAATTTTCCGCTTTGTGGGACTCTTCAAAGATGATCCAATTCTGGGTTGTTTAAAGTAAAATAAAATAAGTGAGGTCAATGAATTGAAACCAGACCCATCACATGTTAAAGAAGTTGAAAAAGAAAGAAAAAAAATGTGAAGGAGCTAAGGGGATTTGATCCTAGTTACTGCTTTCGCGAAAAATAAGAAAGGGAAATGGGGCTAAGGGGATGGATGCAATCCTAGCATACTGCTTTCGCGAAAAGCAAAGGGAAATGGAGGATAAGGGGTTTGATCCTAATACTGATTCGCGAATAAGGATAGGGAAATGGTGCTAAGGGGATTCGAACTCGCGAAACTGGAGGTGAATCAAGAGAAAAGTAATTATATCAAATAAATGGGAGGCGTGGGAGTCGAAAACACAACCTCCCAAGCATCAGTGAATTAAATGAAAAAAATAAGGAGCTGTGGGTTCGAACCACAAGCCTCCCCTATCCAGCGAGAATTAAAGGAAGGAACAAACATCAAAGAGCTGTGTGGGGTTTGAATCCACAACCTCTTAGTTTAGGCAAGAATGGGCAACAAGAGACTAACAAAAATTAAAAAGGGATTGTGGGGGTTCGAACCCCCAACACTTCGGTTAACTAAGAGAAAAAGTAAAAATAAAAATAAGTCCGTCAATGTAAATGGTGATATTTGATTTAGAGTTCTAATATTATGAATATTAGAAATAAAATCAATGAAAATTATAAATGATATCCAAGTGATTCAAGATTTTGGTTCCCTTACTCAAACTGCCATATTGATACATAAGTCATACGTGAGTTACTTAGATCAAAAGTCAAGATCTTGACATATATACAAGATACATAAGTCTTGTGCTACATAATCTGAGGAAAGTAAGAATCACTTAGCGAACTATGAATTAAGCCCCATGGCTTGTATGTATAGACACATAAGTCTAACATACGTTCAAAAATTAACGGGAACTCAATGTATGTAATGAAATGATGAAACCCTAGAAGGGTAAGTCTGAGTGTAAGATACACTAATGGACAAGTGCATGACATATGATGAGATGAACTATTGAAATGATGAAAAATGATGAAATGAACATTCCCGTAATAAGAGGTGAGTAACTCTGAAAAGCAAAAGCTGTAATAATGAAGAAATGTTAGGTGACAACATGATATGAGGCTAATGGAGATGATGAGAGAAATCTCAAAAGAGCCTAGGAGGTTACCAATACGTACTAACAATGAGAGTGTAAGGATAATGAAGAGTACCAATCTCTCATGAACACTTAATGAAGTATTGGCTTTTAACACCCCTTAATACTAAGGATGAGATGAGAAATCATTTAATGAGACTATATGAGTCCTCATACACGAACAAACTTCCTTATGACTCTGAGTTGTGATGTAATGCAGAACTTTATACTGAGAACCTTTAGGCTAGCTATGAGCGGTGATGCCTATCTTTCGGGAAGGGCGAAGGTTCACGTAACTCTCATTGGAGATGGAGACTGTCCGGCTAGACCGGCGATGCGGTCTCCATACATACCTCCTAGTCTTTTAACCATACTGCCAACTTAGGAATCTTGGCGGGGGTTGTGGGGTTTAATTTCCCTATGTACGCTAGAATTATTTGGGTCTTTTAGGCCGGTGATACCACTCTTTTCGGTGTGCGGGAGACAGGTAGATTTCATGATGGCTCACATGATCTAGTCAGTTTAAAGTTAAAGTTCCCAGATGAAAAATGAGGTCAGCCTCAAATAACACACATAATGAAATGAATGATACAATGGGTGTTAGGATAGGATAATCAGAGGTGAGCTAGACACTGGTAATTGACATCGGTGTATTCATGATCATTGCACAGCAAACACGATGAAATAAAGATCTTAAACTATACCCTAGGCTAGAATAGGTGTCTATGGCATATGAATGAAATGAAATCAGAGTAGTGATAATGGGAAGCAGACAACCTGTTTTCTAATGAAGACTTCTGTAGTTCATGGTCCAGTGTGTTGAGCCCTCATTTGGAAAAGTCTGAATGTCAATGTCCATGATTCCAAGGTCTTCATGCCATTATGAATGAATGATATGAAAGAAAGCTATGTGTTAATGTTATGTGCTTACGATATGCTGCTATATGAGATGTTAGGTGTGTATGCAGTACGATATTATAATGATGAATGTTACTCTCATGCATAACCTTCCTAACTCAATTTGGAAAGTTCACAAACTTCCTAATCTCAATTTTGGCAATTCTACTAACTTTGACTTCCGAAAATCATGTCGTTAGGAAAGAGATTGTTCTTTCTCATGGCATATCTTTCGTGCGTACTTGCTTGCAATATCCTACTTAGTACAAGTTGTGCATTGTACAACCCTATACATTTATAATATTTTAGGGGCAGGGACGTTGTGGGCGATCAGAGCTACAGGTTTATTGCTGCAGCTATCCGGACGTCAACATTATCCGGAGTTTGGTAGGTCCTCATGCTTTCGAGGATGCTATTGTTTTACATTCTAACGTAGTTTTAGAGTTGAGCTAGTGTAGCATGTTCCACTAGTGTTTTTTTCCTCTATTGGTTGTACGATTTTGGACATTATACAATTAATACTTAATGAACTATTTCTTTCAGTTGCTTATATCTTTAATGTTAGATGGTTGATGATGAACGATTATGAAATGTTAAGAATATTTAGAAAGTATGTTAAAGATCAAAAAGTTTCAAATTTTCCGCTAATATTAATCTATGTGAGGTATGAATAACACATGTAGGATTGTCTGCGACCTCTAAGAGGTTAACGACGCCGGTCTCGTTTGTGGTCTAGATTCTACTCGTGACATCGAGTCTAAGTAGAGTATCGAGGTTTTGTACGGAGACGTCTGTACTTGTCTTCGAGAGGCTATGGTGACTTTTAAGAAAAATCTTCACTTCTTGGATCTCTATCATACGTACTTCGTCTGATTTTAATTATCATCACTTCACTCCATTCTCTCTCGTTTATGTGATGACTTGTGTATTGATCCTCATGTGTGTATTTGATGTGTTTTATTTGTCTTTGATTTTAGATTTGTTACAAATGTGGAAGTGATAGATTTATGGAAAGGAAAAACAATTAATGGTATATAGTTTAACTTTCATAAGCATTTTTACTTTGTTTAAGTTTGTGATATAGTAGTGGGATCAATACTTGTGTGGTATAGGATATATCTGGAGTGGTTTGACAATTGGAAGTGAAATAATTAAAAAAATGGCTAGATAATGAATGTTGTAGCTTGAAAACTACAATTAGTAAAGTTATCATAACATGAATGGACTGCTTAAAAAATGATCAGGATAGTGATGCACCAATTGAGGTTAGAATTTGTGCTACGACTTAAGAAATTGTGTATACATCAAAGAAGGTCATGATACAATTACAACAATAGTACCGACGCTTACTTGGTTAGAGTTATGAAGTGTGTTATTTTGGATATTGATCTAACCTACGAAAGAATACATATAACATTGGGTTGGGTATGAAACTGATTTGCTGATATTTTATATTCTTAATGGGTAGAAATGTATTACCTATTTAAATACAATCTTTTTGAGGGGTATGCAATGTTCTAGTGGTGGATCTAATGGACTTTCATGGTGTGGTACTAGTGTTACATGGAAACGGATAAGTTGATTTTCAAGTGTGAATACTAAGTACTTAAAAATTTATCTGTTATATCACATGCTCGTAAAGTGAGATTTGATGTTGTATTCACATTTGACAAACCAACTAGGTTGTTATGACAAATGTTTTGGATAAAGCAACGCATATAAGAAAGATTTTAGTAGTGGATTATTGATTCGGTATAGATTTGTTAAGTTAAGAAGCGTATCCGAGGGTTCTAAATGAGGACCGGTGATGTCATCTTAAGGTCCAAGGAAATGGATAGATATAAAAACAACAAGCTTATTGGTAAAGAAATTCTTAAAGAGTATACTTGCGTGAAAGTAATTGAAAATTTCAGTAAGAAAGTTCATATAAGATTGAGTTAGTCCTTTGATTTTTGTTCGTATAATTGTACTTAAGGTGTCGTATTGATGAAAAAGAGTGGTAAGGATAAGAGCTGCTGAACGTGATGGTAATAAGAGTTTCTTATGGATTGTGATTGAGATGCAACTATATAATAAGGATTGTTTATTAAATGATTTTTGTATTGTAATGACGGCTTGCAAGTATTTAAAGTTGTTGTTTAATAATATTTGGTAAGTAACTTGATTGCATGGAAATTTATTAGAGGTGCTGAGACACCGCTCGAATAGAATATAAAGGAGTTAGAGTCATGATGAGAACAATAATGATAAGTTAGTGGTATATGTGTAGTCCTCAAAAAAAGGTGAAAGTAAAAATATTTTTCTCTAATTGCAAGGGCTAAAGATATGTATTTAGAGGTTTGAGAATTTGATCTAGATAGACATGGTTCTATCTGTTTTCCTATGGTTTATAATGATAGTGTTACATGTAGTTCATATCAATTGAAATTTATTTGATGAGATTTGAAAAAAAGAACTACAGACGTTTGACTGGGTGCCCTGTGTGGCGGATGAATTCTTTATGATTTGAATTGAATTCGCGGAATTGGACCATAGTCATTTGTAATGAAGGAAGGATAATAGAAGATCAATGGAGAGGCGATCAATTATAGGCTAATATACGTGGATTCATAAATATGTTTGATGTATGAACTAATGTTGATAGATAATGAAGTTGTGTTAAATGGTTGAGATCAAATTCAAGTATTTCATGGTGAATTTAGGTTTTTGGTAGTGTGTTTTGTCAAGGTATGAATAAGTAAGGTAATAATTGATCGATTGCATCAGGTATTGAGAATTTTAAAAAAACATGTACAAGATTTGGATCGTACAGTTTGTCACTTTTAATTGTTAAAGGACCTAAAAAAATATTTTAAAATGTAAGCTATACCTGTTGTCCTTGAGAATCGCGCTGCTGGTATAGCGGGAAGAAAGCGTTGACGTGATCTAGTTACATATCACATAAGATGGTACTCCCGATATTGTCTCTTACGGAATTATCAGTATATATAGTAGCGTACTGCGACTTCCATCCTACATAAGTAGAAGCATTCAGAAAGCACTGACAGTTCTTATTTCAATTTTCGAGCCGACTTGCTCTTAAATTAAAAGAAGCCACAAAAGAAAGTAAGTAGGCTTTCTCCGACAAAGAAAGCATGGCGGATCAAAAAAAGGCCAGAATTTCTCTTAAGTGGTCGTTTGCCAGTATATGACGTGGCCAATGGATAAGTGATAACGCTACCTGTTCCTGTTAGTCGTTATTGAGCAGCACAGATTAATATCTGGAAAAATAGCTGAGGGGGGGACACGACGGACCCCACGACGACCGTATGGGCGCGACGGACCGTAGCGGGTTCTCGTTCCAAACACTTGGAAAAATCTGAAATTGGGGAAATGAAAATCGACTCTCTGACCGTCCGGACGAAATGGTCAGGACGAACCGTCACAGGCGTGACGGACCGTCACAGACTTATGTGGAATGGAGTCTATGACGGTTGCGACGCCTGCAGGACGGCACGTCAGATAGCACGACGGGCCGTCGCAGGTTGCGCAATCCCAGTCTGGTGCGGATTTCTTTACACGTTTGAAGCGGACGTTTTTGATATTACGTGACCTTTAATTATAAAGTTAGAGGTTAATGTTAATAAGTCTAATTACTTGGGGGTTTAAAAAGAGGTAACCTAAGTTAATTAGTGCGGTTCTATGCATCTTTCATTCTTTTTATTATTTATATACTAATTAGGGTAAAAGAAAGATGGGTTTGAATAAGAAAAAGAAAGGAACTAAGAGAGACAGAAAACGAGAAGAGAACGAGTAGAGAGGAGAGACACAGAAACGAAGAGGATAGCAAGGATTTTGAGAGATAGCTTGTGATCGCAATTCTAGGTGGAGGAGGTTATGCGTTTTACACTAGTCGTAGTACCTCTTAATAGCGGAATGATATGTGTTGGGTAGTATTATAAGTCTTCTATATGAACTTAATTGGGGTGATGCTGATTGCTCGTAATAGAATATGATTGTGATAAAATAAGAATGAATGAAGCTATTGAATCTTAAATTCTTGAAGAAACCCTAATCTACTTTGTTAATGCTGATGCCTTGGTATAAAAGAAGGTTAATGAACGAAAGTGAGTGAGATTAGGGGACTCGGTGCCACGTTCCGGTACCAGGATAGGGGGGAATATGAGGACGGCGTGTCACGTGCCTGACACCAGCATTAGAATATGAGGATCGGAGCAGTTAGTGTCACGTCATGACACAAGGATAGTATATGGATCGGGTGCCCACGTTACAGGTACAAGGATAGAATATGAGGATCGGAGTGTCACGTTCGACACCAGGATAGTTATATGGATCGGGTTGCCACGTTCCGTTGACGGTACCAGGACTAGAATATGAGGATCGGAGTGTCACGTTCCGACACCAGGATAGTATATGGAAGCGGGTGCACGTTCTGGCACACCAGAGATAGAATATGAGGATGGAGGATGAGTGTCACGTTCCGATCACCAGGATAGTATTATGGATCGGCGTGACCACGTTCCCGGCTACCAGGATAGAATATGAGGATCGGTCTAGAGTGTACGTGCCGACACAGGATAGTATATGCGATCGGGGGCCACGCTCCAGGGTCCAGCGATTAGAATGAGGAGCGGAGTGTCACGTACCGACCACGAGAGTAAATAATATAATGAATCTTGAAAGATACTAAAAACTAATATAATGCAATCTAAAGAACATGTTTCCCAAATGATATGAGAGGAGGCGTGAGTCCTCTTGATGGCTTGGTGTATGTTGTAACCAAGGATATGGTAATGTAATGCTGCATGCTAAGCGAGATTAGTTGATTTTATGATGTTACTTGATTATATACTGTTTCTATTTTGAGTTGGCCGATGATCATACTCAGTACTTGGGTTGTCCTGACACCTAATTTTATGTTTCTTTTGTATATCGGGGTATATGCAGCAAACGGCCGCCATCTTCGATCAACAGTAGTTCAAAGCCAGTCTTGTGCAACCGGACTCTTCAGCGGAGCAATGCTTCTAGCTTGGACTTGGATCTCCTTACCTCATGTCTTGATGCCTTGACGTTTCGGCATCTAGACTAGATTTTATTGTTTTAGCTCTGAATACTCTTAGTTTAGTAAAGATAATAGATGCTTATTGTGAGTGTATGACTTCCAGATTTTGCGGGATTAATAGAAGTGAATGTTAGAAGTATTGAATTGTCTTTTATTTACGAGTTTAAGTCTTCCGCATGCTTTATGTTGCTATTAAATTGCAATGGCTAAGGCTTTAGATTGGTTGGGTCGCCTCACATAGGACGGTAAGTGTGGGGTGCCAGTGCGGATCGGTTTTGGGTAGCTGACAACAAACTTGGTTATCAGAGCCTAGGTTCAAGTTCGTGCCCTGGTCTCATCAACACAAGAAAAGGTCTAGATAGCTGTCTTAAAAGAACGGTCAGGGGACGCTGTATTTTTCTTTGAGAGGACTATAAGACTTTAGGAAAATTCCATTCTTTTTCTTTCTTTTCGTGCTATTACTTGGATCCAATTTGGATCAGTGAGACAAAATAGCTATCTGACCATCTTCACTATAGTTCAAGATGGTTAGAACTAGAGAACGACCTACGCAAAATTCAACATAAGCAAGACAAGATGCATATGAGCAGCACTGGGCTGTGTGTAGCTTTGAAGTGGAACAGTGGTAAGGGGTCGCCCGGTAGAGGTCGTGGGCGGATCCTCTAGAGGGCGAGACGAGCACCTAGCCCATCTGAGGGTGCTAGGGCGGTGACTCCTCCACCGACTGAGAGGAGTCAGTAGTAAGAGGATGGGGAGTAGGGGAGAATGAACAAGTACAAGAATGACGGAAATGCCACCCCACCCTACCCCAAGAAATGATCAATCAGGTTCTCGCTATGCTTAGTGGTTGTGCATGATCAGGGTCTAGGCACATCTAGTGTTTTATGAACCACAACCACCCCTGGTTTCAGACGTACAACATGCAAGCCACTATGGCTCCTCGTATGGATGCCTCATTGGCCATAGGACACTTACACGTCTCCTGAATACTGGTCTACTATGACAAATGCTCAGCATGAATTTCAGTAAGTTCGAACTTAAAACCTCACAATCTTCAAGGGTGCGAATCTGCAGGATTGCTTACGATTTTCTGGTTGGCTGTCATGAGCTAATACACCAAGATGGGTATAGTATAGAACGGTTTGGTGTTGAGTTCGTGATTGCCAGTGACCAGTTTCAAGCGCGAACGAACAAAACTGGGTGGGTCTTTGGTGGCTGGTCACATGTGATGTAACCAACAGAGGCACACCTATGACTGGGGCCTCATCTCTAGCTTGGTTTATGGAGAAGATATATCCCCCGTACTTTGAGGGATAGGAAAAGGGATGAGTTTTTAAGCCTAGAGCAAGTGTAGGTAGGATGTCGGGTCAATGCATATGAGGCAAGTTTCGGGCCACTATCAAGAATGACCACCAAACTAGGTTTGCAGTCCACAAGAGCGAGATCGCCGTTTTGTGAAGGGGTGGCAGATTTCAGGTTGCGAATTTCAGCCTTACAGGAGCGGCTCCGCCTACGGCAAAATCCTTCCAAGAAGTGCTAGATTTCGTCAGGGTAGAAGAAGTGGAAGGAGGTGAAGCCAGATGAATTCACCATGGCATCACATCAAAAGAGGGTTTCGAAAGGGATGGGGAGTTTAAGGTTCTTACTCTAGAGGGCAGGGTTTCGGAGGTTACTCAGTTCGACCATTCAGTCTTCACTACAGACTGTAGATATTGGGGGTTCCACCTCAGGACCGGTCAACATTTCTCTGAGAGACCTATGCGTGAATACTAGAGAGAGTGTTATGGTGTGGGGGACTGGCATATCAAGAGGTATTGTCCCAAAACAGAGTTAGAGACCACCCCAACAGACTAGAGGTAGAGCGTGGTCATGCGCATGACAGTAGAGCCGTTATTCTGGAGGGCGGGTGGCCGAGGTAATGTTGGTCACCAAAAACGGCCGGGAGGGTATGGGCAAAAAGGAGCCACTACATCACCACATGATAGACGGCAAGGACAACAAACGAAAGGCCCATTTTTATGATTTCAATGGGAGATCAGAGGCAGGAGACATCTGATGTGTCATACCCAGGTAATCTTCTAGACTTTGTGATTGCCCCATGGCTTCGGTATGTTTTGATCTGGGTCCCTGATCCACATTTTATTATGTATCTTCCTCATTTGATATGCGTCTAAATGTTACAGTGTGAATTACTGAGACGCCTATCGTGTTGTTTGATACTCGGTGGGTGAGTCTGTCGGTAGTTGAAAAGGGATATAAGGTCTCTGGTTTGGTGAACTTTGTGGGGAGAAACACTTACAGTGATTTGGTTATCTTAGAAATGGTTGATTTTGATTGCGATGTAATTCTGGGTATGACTTGGCTTCTCACGCAATTCTGCCGATGTGGATTTAATGCTAAAACGGTGACGTTAGCCAAGCCCTGGTTGGGCCAGATACGTAGTTGGGAGGCGGGGACTACTTCCAATCCGGAGGTGCCGGTAAATCTCCATTTCTCGTGCTAAGAAACTGGTTAGAAAAGGTGTTAGCTTTCTTGGCCATCTCAAGGATGACACTACCCAAGCTACCTTCGATGGGAGTCAGCGTTCGGTTTTTGTGTCCGTGAGTTCTTGATGTGTTCCTGCAGCATCTTCAGGGTATGCCGACAATGGGATATGATTCGGTATGATCAGTGAAAACCGGGTACTCGCCACCATTTTATTACCCCGTATAGAATGGCCCCCGCGGAGTAGTTAAGAGAGTTAAAAAGCCCAACTTCAAGAGTTGTTGAGCAAGGGCTTCTCGAGGGCTTCATTAGACCAAGTGCATCTCCTTGGGGTGACTCCGGTTTTGTTTTGTGAAGAAGAAGGAGGGGAGTTTCGGATGTTGCATAGACTACGGCAGTTGAAGTTTTGCAACAAGTAACCATATATAAAGAACACGTATCCTCTTCCTCGCACTGATGATGACTGTTCGATCAGTTACAAGGTGCTGGTGTCTTCCTCTAAAGAGATTGACTTGCGATCCGGTTATATTAATGAACAATACGCGGCAACGGATGCTGCCAAAGACGACTGTTTAGAACCAGGTAGGGGTTTAGGCATTACGAATTCGGTGATGTCTTTTGGTATTAGAAGGCCCTATGACTGCGTATGAGTTGATGCAACGCAGGATTTTAGCCATTTTGGCTCTCTTTGGATCGTATTATTGATGATATACTAATATACTCTAAAAGTAGAGGAGAGAACATCGAGGAGCATTTGAGGAATGGTATTGGAAATGTTTAGGAGAACAAAAAAGCTTTATGCCCAAGTTCTCTAGTTAAGGTGGTTTTGGCTAGCATGACCAGATGTGTCCTTCTGGGAGGCACGTGGTTTCTAAGGATGGGGTGATGGTGAGATCCTTCTAAGATCGAAGTAGTGAAGAATTGGGTAAGACCGACTAATGTGCCCAGAAATAGAAGCGGTGTTGGTTTAGCCCGTGTATTACCGTTCGATTGTCAAGGGGATTCTCCTATATGTGCTCCCAGACTGACGAACTTTTGACAAGAAAATGTACATTTGTATGTCGGAGAGTACTTGTGAGGAACAGCTTTCAGAAGCTCAAGACTCTCGTTGACTACCGCACCTATCCTTCCTTGCACAGTGACGAGGGTAAGAACTTCATTGGGATTGTTGATGCCTCCTATTCTGAGTTTGGCTTTAAAGTATTAATTGCAAGAGAATGAATGTGATTGCTTATGCTTCAAGACAAAAAAAAAAATCGCTCAATGAACTGTAACTATCCAACTCATGATTTGTTAATTGGCCGCGTAGGGGTTTGCACTAAAGCCAATGGAGACACTATTTATATGGGGTTGTTTAAGGGTTAGAGTCTATACGGAGCATCGAGAGTCTACAGTAGTCATTCACTAAGAGAGATTGGAATTTGAGACATGCATGAGGAGACAGAGGAGATGGATGGAACTACTGAAGGAATACGACATCCTATTTTGTATCATCCGGGAAGGCGAATGTTGTGCTGGTTTGTTAGCGGATTGCTTTAAGTAGAAAGGCGGGAAGCATGGGAAGTCTAGCTCACTTGCAAGCTTCTAGACGCCCCATTAGCTAGAGGAGGTCAGATTCTAGGGCTAACGACCTTATGAGATTAGAAGGAACGGAGAAGGGAGGATTCTTTGTTTTTAGCTTGTGGGGAGCAAGATCTTCCTTTCTTGACAAGATTCAAGGGAAGCCAGTTTCATGATGAAAAAATTGCATCGATCCGAGATAAAGGTTGCAAGGAGAGCCTAAGAAGCGAAAATCGTAGAGGAAGGTGTTTGAGGATTAAGGGAAGGGTTATGTGTACCCCGACGTTGTGATTTGATCAACACTATTCGGACAGAGGCTATAGTCAAGGTTATGTGATAAAATCCGGGCTATGCAACCAAGACTGTACCGTGAACTTTAAAGCAGCAAGAACTTTTGGTTGGAGAGAATGAAGCGTGATATGGTGGATTTAGTGCCAAATGTCCCAAATTGGACAAGTAAAGTATGAAACACCAAAGGCCCGAAGGAACACTTCAGAGAATGCCCATTCCCGAATGGAAATGGGAGAGAATTGCACGACTTCGATGGATTTGGTCTTACAAACGACATTGAGGCCAAGTTCGCACCATTTGGGTGATTGTGACAGATTAACTAAGTCTGCTATTTTCATTCGGTTCAAGGTGAACTTACAATGACCAGAGAAGTAGCCAAACTATATCTCAGAAGTTAGAAGTTGTTTCCGATGCCCATGGAGTTCCCACTAGCCATCATATCAGATAGAGGTACGCAGTTTACTTCTAAGTTTTGGAAAACATGCACACGGGAATGGAGTAATAGGTTGGATCTTAGTTAGCGTTCCTCCTCAGCGAAGGTCAGTCTGAGCGAACGATAAGTGGTAGGAGGATATGCTTATGCGATGTGTGATAGAATTCGTGTGGCCCATGGGATAGATTCTTACCCTTAGCGAAGTAGTTTAGTTTCATACAAAAGAGCCTATCACTCAAGCATTGATATGGCTCATTCTGAAAGCCATGCTCTATGGTAGGAGATGTAGGTCCCCATTGGTTGGTTTGATGATTCGAGGTTAGACCTGGGAGGTACTGATCTTTGCAGGGGATTCGATAGAGAAAGTGAATGGAAATCTATTCAAGAGAAGCTTCTAGACGGCACGCAAAGTAGACAAAAAGAATATGCCAGATCGGCAAGGTTATAGAGAATTAGAGTTCATGGAGGGTGAACAAGTCTTCTGTTGAAAGTTTCGCCAAGGAGTCCGACAGGCGGTGATGGTGATGATGATGCGCGTTTGGTAAAAGAGGAAGCTAAGACAAGGTACATTTGTCCCTTGTTGAAGTACTGAAGACGGTAGGGGGAGGTGGCTTATGAGTTTAGCCTTGCCTCCCAGGGATGTCCGCCAAGTACATCCGCGTAATCCATTTGTGTCGATGCTGAAAGATAGATCCCATAGGCAGATGAGAAACTACATTATCCGTTTGGATTCAGTTTTGCTTGATGAGACTTAGGAATTTGTCTTATGCAGGAGGAGCCTGTTGCCATTTAGATAGAGAATCGCAAGTGAGGTCAAGGAGATTGCATACTATCAAAGTCATGAAAGAATCGACCCGTTTTGAGAAGCCAACGTGGTGAGAAGGAGGCCCAGATTGCCGAGAAAGATACCAAATCTGTTTACAGATTCAGGGATTCCTTTTCGCCTTGTTTTCATTCTTGTGATCGTTCCTGGGCGACGAACGATGGGTTAAATTGGTTATCTATTGTAACGAACCTGTTTCTAGTCGTTTTGAGCCAGCAGATTTTATTTCTGGAAAAATAGGCTGAGGCCGACGGACCCCACGATGGACGTTCATGGGCGCGACGCGACCGTCGCAGTGGTCTCGTTTCAAAACACTGGGAAAAATCATGAAATGGGTACTGAAAAATCGACTCTATGACGTCAAGACGAAAATGGCAGGACGGACCGTCACAGGCCCGTGACGACCGTCACAGACTCTATGTGGAAATGAGTCTAGACGGTTTATGCGACGACCTGCAGGCACTAGACCGTCGCAGGCACGATGGCCGTCGCATGAGTTGCTTTGCAATCCAGTCATGCGGTCGGATTTCTGTACACGTGTTAAGGGACGTTTTGCCTATTCCCTGTTTCCCCATGCTTTAATTATAAAGTTAGAGGGCTAAGGTTAATAAGTTCTAATAATGGGGTTTCAGTAAAAAGAGGCTAACCTCTTAAGTTAATTAGTGGAGTTTATTATTGCCATCTTTCATTCAGTAAGTATTGACTAATTAGGTAAAAGAAAGGAGGGTTGTTGACTAAGAAAATAGAAAGAACAAAGAGAGACCAGAAAAAGAAGAAGAGAACGAGTTAGAGAGAGGAGAGAAACGAAAAAGGATAGCAAGGATTTTGCGAAGATAGATTGTTGATCGCAATCTCGGTGGAGGTAGGTTATTGTGTTTTTACCACTATTCGAATATAAAATCTTAAGAGCGAATGATAGGGTTGGGTAGATTATAAGTATTCTATATGCTTAATGTGTGTATGCATGATTGCTCTTATTATATATATATGATGTGATACAATAAGCATGATGAAGCTATTGAATCTTAAATCTTGAAGAAACCCTAATCTACTTTGTTAATGATGATGCCTTGGTATAAAATAAGGGACTAATAACTGAAAGTAGTGAGATGAGGGGATCGGGGGTGCCACAGTTCGACGGTACCCGGATAGAATAGAGGATCGCGGCCAGTGTCACGTTCCGACACGAGGATAGAATATGAGGATCGGCCAGTAGGGTCACGTTCCGACACCAGGATAGTAGTATGGATCGAGGTTGCCACGTTCCCGGGTACCTAGGATTAGAATATGAGGATCGGCAGGAGTGTACGTTTTACGACACCAGGGATAGTCATGGACTCGGGTTCTGACACGTTCCCGGGGTACCAGGATAGAATATGAGGATCGCGAGTAGTGCTCACGTTCCGAAACCAGGATAGTATATGGATCGGTGCCACGTTTCACTGACTCGGTAACAGGATAGAATATGAGGATCGGAGTGTCAGTTCCGACAACAGGATAGTATATGGAGATTCGGGTGACCACGTTCCTGCGTAACAGGATAGAATATGAGAGATCGGAGGGTCACGTTCCGACACCAGGATAGTATATGGATCGGGTGCCAACGTTCCGGTCTACAGGGATAGAATGAGGAGCCAGAGATGCAAGTACCGACACGAGAGTTGTAAATAAATATAAGAATCTGAAAGATACTAATATACTCAATTAAAGAACATGTTCCCAAATGAGTATGAGAGGAGGCGTGGGGGGTTTGGAGTTCATCATTGATGTGCTTGCGTGTTGTTAACCAAGGATTATGCGTATTGTATAAAGATTGCATGTGCTAAGGATAATTGATGTATGTGATGTTACTTGCTATATACTGTTTTCTATTTTGAGTTGGGCCGAATGATACCTACTCAGACTTGTGGTGTGTACTGACCATAATTTTATGTTTCTTTTTGTATTTTTTTTTTTTATCGTGGTATGCAGCAAACGTGCCCGTCGATCTTCGACTCACAGTAGTCAAGCCAGTCTTCGTCACACCGGATCGTCAGGGGGTGAGCTAATGCTTATAGCTTGACTGGTATCCTTCCTCATGTATCGATGCTGAAGTGTTCGCATAGACTAGCTTTTATTTGTTTTAGCTTCAGAATAATTTAGTTTAGTAAATTGATCATAGAGTTCTTGTGGTGATGACTTTACCGATTTTGGGAATGAATAGAAGTCTGAATTTTTAGAGTTAAGTTATTGAATTGTCTTTTATTCACGAGTGTAGCTTCCGCATTGCTTTATGTTGATAGTAAATTGAAATGATAGGGTTTAGATTGGTTGGGTAGCTTACATAGGAGGGTAAGTGAGCGGCTGCCAGTCGCGGTCGGTTTTGAGCGTCGTGACAATAAGGTGTAGCTGATTGTCAACAAAGGAACAAGAGTATAGTATATTAAAGAGTTCAATTATTGAAAATTCCTTCATGTGAAGAATTTAAGAAATGTGAATGGATAATAAGACCTCTCGAATAGATCCTTGGTAAAGAGTTTAAGGTTGTATTTACTTTTACCTTTGTGTTCATATTTTACTATGAGATGTGAACTGGTTCGTTACTGACTCACTTAGAGTTTATCAACGACTTTATGAAGATTGGATTTTTGTTTGAGTGAAAGCAATAATGTGTGGAAGATTCTATGTGGTTATGTTGAACTGGATTTTTCAAATATGATAGGTAACTTATGGATGTTAAATGGTGTGGACCTGCAGTTCTACATGGTTAATTAGAATTTTGAGGCGATTGAAACTATTTTTTAATGGGGCGATATAGGTTGTTTTGATGTGTTACATAGGTATATGATGGTGAGTAGAGACGATGAGCTTATAGTATACCAAATTATTAGAGTGGTCAAGAATATTTATTTGAGTTTTGGCATGAGGTGCATGATATTTGAAAAATGATATATGGAAGTTTGTTTGAAGTTGACATTGGGTGTGATTCAACTATTGACCTCGATGGAAAAGTATTTAGATTTGAAATTAGTGCTATGAATCTTAGGTGTGACTCATATTTTTCATGTAATGCTTAAATGGAAATAGAGAGAGCAATATTTTAAAACTTTTAGCGGCTACAATGTGTTTTATAAGGAGACTTTGATACTATAGTGAAAGTTTGAGAGTAAGGTAAATGGTTGGTGTAGTTATGATGTTTGTTGATATTAAAAGTGTTAGCTTCAATGGAGTACTGAGAGAAGTATGTATGGTTTGATGAATCGAGTATTTGTAATGTTGTGATGGGGATTAGAATGGTTGATTGTGGGTGGCTAAAACTCGAGAGACAAAATCAGATAAAAGGAATTTTATTTATATGGGCCTTATGGAAGGAGTAACTTGTGTTATTCGACCTTACTTCTGTATATTCTTATGTGACCCACTACTTCATTCTGGACATGATTTATAGTATGATTCACTTTCTATGTTCGTGTATTTTTCGCTTCTATGGTGAATTCCTTGTGGTGGATCAGGTGAACCGATCCTTTGATTTTGTCCTAGTAGGATGGATCCTTGGTTAGACTTGTTCATTTTTAGTTATAGAAGATTTTTTATTGTTTGGGATAGTTAAAGTATACTAGTGATTCTACATACACGAACTTGCTTACGAGAATTTACACAACAGCTTCCGTGAATAGTTATAGTTATTTGACACTGTTGTTAAAGGTTTTGCATATTAGAGTTTATCGCTTATTGATTGTTTACTTGATCTTGTCCTTCTTTAAGTTAGACAAATTTGATTCTCCCTTGATGAGTACCCAGTGTCTAAAGATGACATTCTTATAATTAAGCTCATGAAAAGATTGTGCTGTGAAAAGGGAATTGTGATAAGATATATGATGGTATGTGCGTGTGGTGATTGGTTAAAGTCCACTTCTGGTTGTAGCAAGTATTTATTCAAAAAGTTTTCTTGGTTATGCGAAAAAAAGATTATCGATGATGGTTGTTTTAAGGTCCAATAGATTTCATTTTAGATTAGGTTTATGAGTTAGTTTTGTGACTTTATAATCACTCCCTGATTTATAGATCTTTCAAAGTTTGATTTGAAAGTTCAGTTCTTACTAGTTAATCTTGATGGAATGGTCTTAAAAGAACCTCACTTGAAAAGATTAACACCGATTGGTAGGTTATAACTCAAGCTTTTGGTGACGTCGATTATTCTTCCTTCTTATGTTCGAGGATGAATATAGTTTTAGTGGTGGATAATGTAATGACCTGGAAAATAATTTTTAGAAATTCTGAACTATACATTTAACTTTAGTTAATTAGTTGATGGATTATTATAAATAACTGACTTCATTGATAGTTAGTCGCTAAAGTGATAATTTATTTAACACCGTATACTATGTAACAAATAATTATTAAAAGTAAGTTAATAATATTTATCACTTTTAGTATATATTTATTTTAGAAAAAAAAGAAAGGGAAGAAGAAACACTAACCTGTGCAAACTGACCGCCGGCATAGGAATTGACTTCTGCACATCAGGTACTATTTCAGTTGATCTATTAAAGTATATAGTTATAGGTTATCTTATTATTAATAATATTATAATGTAATATAGTGAAATAAAAAGGAGAGAAATTGAAATCTATTAAATATGTAATTTGATATGCATGCTTGCAATGTTTCTGATAATTAATGAGGGTATTAGGATTATTATTATTATTTTCTTTTTTGGTGGTAATAATGTGTAGTGGTGACAAATGATTGAGGCAATCATTAGGGGTGAGGTAATTATTAGAAATAAAGTACAACTTAAATTATGTTGATGGGTTAATTATGTCATTCCTCGGACGATATAGGAATTGATATAACTTGTCACTGATTTGAGCTTTACTTTTTGATTATCATACTGTGAATCAAGTTTCGATATTATAATATGGGTAATTAAATTTTAGATGTATTATATTATATGAAAATTATTGGAATTGTATTAGGAGAGAAATTAAAATGTAATCCTAAGCTTGAAATTTAGGAACTTGACTATAAATTCGGGGTGAGTTATTGGGTCTTAGACTAGACACATTATAATATGAATGTTGTTATTTTTATCATGATCATCAATTTAATGGATTTCTTTGAGTTGGAAGTTCAACGAAAAGTGAAGGTTCAAGTCCTAGAGTGAATTCTTGATTGATTGAATTAAGTGAATTTTTAAACTCTTGTTAAGTGTATGGAATGCGTATATTTCCTTGTGATATATTTTTGTGAGTAATGAGAATTGATGATGATTTGATTCGTCCACATTGATTTATCTTAATATATGCAAAAACGGTAATAGAAAGGTAATATGATAAATTGTTTGTGTGTGATGTGTTGAGAATAGAGAATGGTTCGAAAGAATTGTTGAATCATCGTTGATATTGTACCGTGACTATGATTGTTGTGAATTGTTCAATGTTATGAAAATGGTCATATCCTCTTTAAATGTGTGAACATGTCATTTTTATTATTCTGAGACATGGTTGTGACAAGTTTTATGTGCATTGAGAAAGAATGAGAACTTATAGAGGATATACCATTTCGAGGGACGTATCGTGCGTTGCGATGGATACTATATTTCGAGGTGCGTATCGCACGCCACAATAGATACTATATTTCGAGGGACATAACACACACCATGATGGTTACTACTATCAAGGGTCGTATCACACGCCGCGTAGATGCATAAATAAATATATCCCCCATGGGTCCCGGGCGTAGAGATAGCAGATATGTATCATTAGATCATACATGCATAAATATACTTGACATTGCATTGTACTTCTTTATTATTGATAAACTTGATCTTGTATGTTGATGATCTTGTGAATACCTTTCTGTGGAATTGTGACTGATGAATATTGAGCTTGTTGTTGAGGATAAGAAGTTAGAGTGTTGTTGTCGATGATATTAAAATATTATAGTGTTGTTGTGGAGCTATGTGCTTTGTAAACAGTGAACTGTTATGTTGGGTTGGTTGTATGCAGGTTGTAGTTGTGGAGGTTCAGTTGGGGTTGTGCCACCTGTCCATATAGTTTTGGACGACAGGGGCACCAATGTCCCAAAAGTATGACGGAGGGTACCGACATACCATTTACGATAATTCAAAGATATATTTGTTCTTTTTTCCAAAATAAATTTACACTTAATTTTAATACACAATCATGTTAGTTTATTATAGTGAAATAATTGAATGAAGTAAATGTATCTATTAATTAGTCATGATTGAATGAGAGTAGTTTAAATGCAAACACAAGATACACATTTCGGATTTGATATAAATAATTGGTGTATACACTTTCATCCTCCTTCAGGTGTTTGTTTAGTCCATTTGGTTTGTGAGATAAAATCATTATATTAAAATATGAGATTATTTTATCTTTATGTTTTATTAAAAGGATTAGTTGGTCTCAATATTATTTTCTCTCACAAATTTACAAAGACAATGAAGTAGCTAATCTTATAAATTGTCTCAGCTCATAAAATATTTTTGAATCTCATTCTTTCAATAAAGGGATTTCATATAGTCATAATATAACCAAAAAATAGAGGGAAAAGGTATAGGATAAAGTAGTTATTGTCATCCATATCTGTTCAAATAATTAAGTTGTAGGTGCAGCAATATAAATCACTACAATTTTGTATTATTGTCTATCCTTCAGAGGGGCCTTGATTCATAAATTAAATATATGTAAGAGATAAGTGTCAAAAACACACTTATACTATTATTTTTTTTAAAATTTTATATCCAAATTATTAAAAGTGTGAGCTTCACACATAAACTGTCACTAATTAAATATCCTCAAATTGAAACATAATCAACAATGATATGAATAAAGAAAAGCCACAAAAAGTGAAATGATTTAGGCCCCAACCCATAGTCGAGCAAAAACAAAACAAACAAATAAATGTAATATACACCAAAAAGTGTAAATATTCTCTACAACTACTATGTTTTAATCAATAATAGTATGTGATTTACTGTATTTACCAATATTATCAATTGGTACTTACAATAATTATATATCAAATATAATCACAGAAAGTAGATTTTAGGGAGGGTATCATGTCTCCATATCTTATTTACTTCAGAAGAATTTGTTGTAGAGAGATTGTTTCTGATAAATTTTTAGATTATGAAAAAACTAGTTCAAAGCTATCCAGAAAAAAAAAGTACAAGAAAGAGAAGATGGTAGAAAATAACAGAAGGTAACAAGAGGATAACCAAAACAAATAAAAGAATCTGATAGTCAAAGTAGAAAGTAATAAATAATAACCTAAGTACCAAAAACTATAGGAATAATAAACAACAAGTATTAGTATGGACATATGACAAGACAATGCCCTTAGTTTCTACTTATTAATCATCTACCCTAATTTGTGTTATCCACAATCTCTTATTAAAGCTCATGTTTTAGTTAAGTTGAAATTGCGACATGACTTATGTAATCACCTCTATCAAATTCCTCTCTAGTTTGTCTCTACCTCTCCTTAAACCATAATTCATATATAGTCAGTTTCTCACACATCCGCACTAGGATATTCGGATATTCCTTATTCACATGTCCAAACTATCTAAATACCATTTCTTACATCATGTCCTCCACCGAAATCACTTCCTAATTGTCTCAAATAAACTTATTTTAATTATATATCTTCTAATATACACACACAACCACCACCAAATTCTTATTTTTGTATCTTAAAACTTCTCAATGTGATATTTCTGAAAACTCTCCACCCTGCACAACATAGTTAATCTAACAATCACTTTGTAAACTTGCCTTCAAGCGTTGCTAGAACCTTCTTATCACCGAAGATACTGGATGCATGCCTTCATTTCATCCACCTTGGGCCAATTTAATAATTATATCATATTGGGAGATTTTAATATTCATTGTCAAATTAGGACATTAATATATTGGATATGGAGGTGATAAAGAAATCAAATGTTGCAATTTCTTAAAAATATAAAAAAATTTCCCAGAATATTTGACTATGTTTCTTTATTAAAAAATTTATATAAATGTGTTTTGTTAAATCTTTAACTTCGATTAGATTGAATTTTGACTCATTTATCTTCTGGATTGATAAATTATGCCTCTAATTAAATTTTTGTCAATCTGTCAATTGTCACCCTACCTAAAATGTGTTTATAACCGAATTCATAAAATATGTCTCTGATTAAATTTTAGTCAACCTGTCAATTGTCACCCTACCCAATATGTTTGTTTATATAAACAAACATATTGGGTAGGGTGACAATTGACAGGTAGACTAAAATTTAATCAGAGGCATAGTTTATGAATTCCAAAGTTAAATGAGTCAAAATTCAATCTAACCTAAGTTAAAGATTTAACAAAACACATTTATATAAATTTTTTTAAAAAGAAACATAGTCAAAGTCTTTGGGTAATTTTTTATATTTTTGAGAAATTGCAGCGTGTGATGTGTGTGTTTGTGTTTATATATATATATCTATATATATAACTATATATTTCTAATATATATAATATATCTATATCTCTACTATATATAAGATATATATCTCTCTATATATCTCTATATATTAGCATTAATGTATGTTCTTTTTTAACGCACTTCATTATTGAAGTAGCCCTACTCCCACCCTTTTAATAAAACTTTCTCAAATAATGAAATTTCAAAAAATAATATCAAACAAAAATAGTGCTAGATTGTATCATGTTGGTCATCGAAAGCGAAGAACTGGTAAATTTGTTGTTGAAATCAGACACCCAATGCAAAAGAAGAAAATTTGGTTTGGTACTTTTGTTATTATTGAAGAAGCTTCTACAATATACAAGTCTAAGAAAATTGAGTTTGAAGAACTGATCATAGCTATAAAGCAAAAAAGAATCAAATTTCTAAAAAATCTGGGTTTTTTTTGTAGGTGATGGATCGAAATAGAATTCATCAATGGGTTCTACTGGAAACTCCAATCTATCAAGGGGAGTTGAGTAAAATATCAAAGAAGAAATTAAGAAATAAACGGATGAAGAACTATTTAAGGGGGCCTGGGTAAAAATTTCACATAAGTTAGGGATTCTTTTTGTTGAAAACTATGCATATTTGGTTGGTAAATTTGGTGCTAAGGATGATCATAGTATTGATAAATAATTTTATGGTCCAAAAAAAGAGGGAAAAGGGGTCGAAAGTAGCAATTTTAGAAATATTGGGGTACAAGCCTTAATTTTAGAAACTTTCAGGGGCTTTAGGTCTTTGTGGTTCGATATTCGATATAGTATATGATTTTATGTTACAATAATTTTTAAATCAATGATTTACTTTTTAATCATTAAATTTATCTATTTACTAGTTGTTCACTTTAAGAGATAAAAAGTACTTTCGTGCTTAAATATATGAGATAGATAGTTTTAATGACGAAACATAAAAATTTATAGCATATTTTTTCTAAAATTTCCCACCAAAAAATAAATTGGCCCCATTTAGTGAATATCGTTAGTAACAAATCCAATATTTATGCTAGAATGTAGCAATTTGATCCCCTTTTTATTTCGAAATGTGGCATCCGATCCCAGAGAGGCAAAAATCCCCGTCAGGGTGGGTTACACGAGATAGTGAGCTAATTTAACAATCTAAGACCCCCATTTCACAACACACCTCTAACCAACGACACTCAAAAAATACCTTCCACACCAAGATCAATTTCGGGAGTTCTACTCACCCGAATTCATTTTCGTAAAGTCGTACAGATTCCTTAACGAGTTATACATCCCCTCATTAAATCAAAATTATAAATAAATCATCCGGTTGTTATCAGATTTCCCTACACTTTAATGACTCTAATTACGTCCAAAATGACCTGGACTAAGTTAAAAAATTTCAAGTTACTCCAAAAAAGTTTTCCGACCCAAAAATTTTCCCCTATTCTTGAAAAGACCGCTTTGCACCTTGACTTCCATTGACTTTTCTATAACGTTGGAACCTGATTGTTACAAGCTAATCTCTAACTTAAAGGAAAATCAATATTATAAAACGATCAATCATGATTGCCTAGAACCAATCAAGTTCTATTATATAGTTAAGAATGTGCCTACTGCCTAGAATTACTAGAAAATGATTGTCATTTCATGCTAAATGCAGTAAAAATCTTACGTTCTATATGAGAATTTTGTAATGATGTATATTATAATATGAGTATTTTATCATTGGTTAAATAAAAAACTAAACAGTTAAGTACCCAAAACCAATAAGAATTTCTTAGTGGTTTGGTTATCTATTTGACGTATTTACAAACTGAAAACCGGTAAATCAAACCAATAACACCTAAAAAAATTAGAAAAGACATGATCGATGCACACCCGTACAACTAATTAAGGTTACAAGAATCGATTAACATACTAAATCTATCCTAATAAAGAAGTATTAATATATTCTTATTCAAATAAAGAAGCAATATCAATCATTGTAGAACTTATGAAAATAATAAATAGTTTTTTACATTAAAATAGTCAAATGACAAGCTTCCCAATTATGGGTATGAATCAAATGAGGAAGGTAAATAGAATCCACATGTGAATCAAGCAAAGTTGGTCCAAACACAATAAGAAATTTTACAGTAATAATACAGATTTTTAATAATAAAAGATTTACCACAATCATAATAAAACAAACTTAAAAGGAAAAAAATATATCAAATCAATTAAGTTTAAGAGGTATAAGAATCTTACCAACCAAAGTCAAATGAAAGTTGTCCCCATTAAAATTTATGAAGGATTTGAGATTTTTGATTGGTCTGTTGGTAACCGTGGTTGTTGTCGTTATTGACCAGAGTTGGCTTAAGCTTCTCATCGGGTTGCAGATATTTCTCTTCATCAAAGCTCGTTGCCACAACTCGCTGGTCGGGTTGTGAAACAATAACAGCGAAAAGTTGTTGTCGTTGACTTTTATAGAGGAGAGAAAATAGAAGAGCGGAGGAGAAGAAAGGAATTCACCGGCATGAGGGAGGGAAACAATGGGCTCGCATGGTGATGATCCTATTCTTTGGTGGAGATGGCAAAAAGATAGAGGCACATTAGTCTCCATTGGTTAAGTGTGGAGCGGAAGTGAAGGGAGAAGAGGAAGGAGAAAGTGAGGCATTGGTGGTGTTACTATTGTCGGATGTCTCCGACTTTTTTGCCTTTGAAGAAGAGTACCGTCGGCAGAGACGGTAGAAGACAGGTTGGGTGCCCTTTTTTGATTAGAGAAGATAAAATCATTATGAGGGTTTTTGAAGTAGTCATTTTAAGAAAATAAAGAAGAGGCCTTCTACTGGTCCAGTCGATAAAAAATAGAAGGATGAGGTTGAAATGTTGTATTGGATGAATTTAGATAGACATTTATTAAAAGGTAAATTACAATCTGAATTTGGCCAATTGGACCAAATGTGACTAAAATTGATATAAAATAGAATATAAATTGACTAAATTTGAAATAGCAATTGAATAGAAGAGGCTATTATTTAAATAATTTGGAGAAAGGTTAAAGAGATTGTTATTTAATAATAAACATATTAATAAATAAAAAAGAATAAATTTTTTTACATACATAAATATACTTAAATATGTTATACACCTAATGAATAAATAAAGTTACCTAGAAAAATATAATTTGTTCAAATTTAGCAATATACAAATAATTAAATAGTAATAATAATATAATAATAATAATAATATTTAAGTACTAAAAAAAAAAATAAAAAATTAAAATTAATACTAAAATAATAATTTTGTTATAATAATAATAAAATAATAATTAATTATTATTTTTGAAAAATTATATACTATAGATATAATTATGAAATACAAAAAATTAAATATAATTTAAAGCATAGAATAAAAGAAATAAATTTTAAAAACATATATCTAATCTTATATCAATATGAAAAGGTTTATAGGTCAGTCATATTAGAGTGTTAACGACACAGAATTGACACGACACTTTGAAAGAAAACTTGCTTTTAGATTTTTCACTTTCTTTTGATATCTTTTAGTGTGAATCCTTATTCTTTTAAAGATAAAAAAATATTTTCTTTCGAGGATCCAAAGCCTATTTTCAAATCAATGCAGATGTGTTATTTATAAGGGATATATTGAGACATTTTAGCAAAAACAGTGGCATGCTTTTGTTGATTTGTTTACTGTTATGTCCATCTGCAAACTAGTGGCAATGGTGCCTCCACTTGAACATGTATTACCTTTTAAACTTAGTGATATTCATTTTATAGTATGATCCATTGTATTATTTTTTCTTTTACTGATAATGTTCTTCTCGGTCACTATTTGTCCAAGTAAATATGCCTAGGTCTTTTCATGTAGTCACTGTTAGTTTAATGGTTTATATATCGCTGCCTTTGGCGTTACACTAAATCATATGGAGACTAGTAATTGACTCTTAGTCGTCTATATTACATTGTGTGATTTCGAAACCTCTGCTCTTTGTCAAGGTTTTTGTATTCTTGAGTTTGTCTCTTAAAATATTAAGTGCTTCTAATGCCAATATATGATAAGTTTTAATTTCTTTGTGTGTTTTATCATGAATAGAAGTATACTTATTTTAAGTAGAGAGTTAAAGTTACATGTTTTTTTTTATTTGTCAAAACATTTATAGAGATCGTTGTTTATTTATAGTATACATATGCCTATCTTATTCTAAGATTGTGCTAGTTTGGTGTTTGTTTGTTTCTTCTCTGGAATGGGTCCAATAAGCATGCCAAAATTACTTCTTCATTTATGTTTTAATTATCTTACTTTTATATCTTATCTTCCTTGACTAATATAATCATTTTATGTGCATGTAAAACTACTCTCAAGTCCATTTGGATTTCATTTCCTCTCCTTATGTCCTCCTGTCGAGCCATGAGGCTCAATCCTTCATTCTCGATTCGGCTAGCCCCTCTAAAACTGACGTACAGGTTTCGAAAGAAGCAAATATTGCTGGAAATTAAATTTGTAGGCCTTCAAAAGCTAAGAGAGGGGCTGATATATTGCTGTATACACTGATATACAGTCATAAATACGATATACAGGTTTAAAAATTGATAAAGGTGTTCGAGGAGCTGAATTAGGAATTATCGTTGATTATACAGTCCAATATACAGGAAAATGAATCCAAATACAGCCCATACACGGCCATATACAATCAGTGTATATGCAGATTTTTGGACATAAAATACGCCAAAGGCCCAACGAGTTTTCCAGCAGGCCCAGCAGAATTTAATGTGGGGCGAGATCCATTTTGGATCATTTTAGATTAGGAAAGGTTATGAAGATTTTGGCCGAAGACCTAAATTTGATACTCTTTTTTTTTTTTTTTTTTTTTACATATACGTATTATTTTGACTAACTTCGCTTATTTTATGTTTTAATTTAATTAAATCCCGAGATAGCCATTTCTCTTTATATTAAAAAATACAAATGTTTATTACTTAGCCTTTTATTTTTAATATTGATTTTGTCAACACTTATGAATTATTTCCCTTTATGAAATTCCCCCTGTCTTATTTTCCCCTTAAGATAATATAATAATAAGTAAATAAATAAAAATGTATTTTCTATACTTAGTTAAAATTTGAAAATATTTGTAAAAGGTCATTTTACTCAAATCGCTAGTCAACCACAAATTAGCGGATATTTCGAGGACCTAACACATTCTCGGAATGTATATTTGAACTTCAAACCTTTTTCAACTGATTTTATCTGTTTAAATCTTTTGAAAATGATTATAAGTGTTTATTGATTTTTAATTAAAGATTAAGTGGCGACTTTGTTAATTCAGAAAATCAATTTCTCTTAAATGACCAGCTTAATTGATTTTTCGAAATTTAGTTATTTTTTCTTTTACTGTATATTTTCGTAAAGCAGTTATCAACAACTAGAATCCTTAACTTATATAAAATTTTCACATCCCTGCCCGTTGAAATTTTCAGCCAGGTCACCTTAAATAACATCAAACAAAAATTGTGCTAGGTTTTAACATGTTGGTGATCAAAAGCAAAGAAGTGGTAAAGTTATTGTTGAAATCAGACACCCTATTGAAAAGAAGAAAATTTGGATGGGTACTATTGATGAAGCATCTTCAATTTAAAAGTCTTAGAAAATTGAGTCTGAAGAACTAATCATAGCTATAAAAGCAAAAAAAAATCAAATTTCTGAAAAATCTGATAATTTTATTTACGGGTGATGGATCTAAACAGAAGTCATCAATGGGTGTTATTGGAAACTCGAATCCATCGAAAGGAGTTGAGAAAAAAATAAAAAGAATATATTGAGAATGAAACGGATGAAGAACTATTTAAGGGACCTGAGTGAATATTTCAAAGGGCAGCGATGTGAAAATTTCCATAAAACGAATTGTGATGGGCAAAAAAAAAAAAAAAAAAAGAAAGGTCGGATTCTCTGATGGGGTCGAGTTTGGGGTGCATAGTCATTTGTTAGTATAACTAAGCATAATTGGTTGGTGAATTTAGTGGCACGAATGATTTTAGCATCGATAAATAATTTTATGGTCCAATATAGCAATTTTAGAACTAATGAAGTACAAGCCTTAAGAAAAACTTTCAGGGGTTTTAGGTCTTTGTGATTAGATATTCGATATATTATATGTTGTTATGTTGCAATGATTGTTAAATCATTATTTACTTTTTAATGAATGAAATTAAATTTGTTTATTTATTTAAAAAAATTTGTATGGTGATAGTGAAATGAAATTTTATTTCTCCATAATTATTTATATTTGTTGTCTTTTTATTTTGATGATTAGAATTTCTTTGATTCTAAGATATTTTTGTTACCATATTATAAATATAATTTGGGAACCCTAGTCTACAAGATTACCTCCTTTGTTTTTATTTAGTCATTTCACTTGCAAAATATTTCTTGAAATATTTTTTGTTGAAGTAATAAATTTATAAAAAGTTTACTTTTGTTACTTTTTTGAAATTGCCCCCCCCCGTTCCACAGCCACCCTTCTCTTTTTAAAAAAATCTGCAATCATGAAATTTCAAAAAATAACATTAAAAAGTTGTATTAGATTGTACTCATTTGGTGTTTGAAAGAACATGAATGATAAATATTACTACAACAAATATAAGCTACGACATGAAAGTTGTCACTAATTGTTCACTTCTAGTGACAAACAGTACTTATCGTGCTTAAAAATATGAGATAGATAGTTTAAGTGACGAAACATAAAAATTTGAAGCAAAACATTGTCTAAAATTTCCCACCCGCCATTTATTAAATATTATTAGTAATAAATCTAAAGTTAGTAGTGACACATTATTTCGTCACTAAATGATGTATCGAATACATGACATTTAATGGTTAAATATTTAATTTAACAAATGCATGAATTTCGTTCATATACATAAGTTATGTTATAAAAAATAGGTAGCGACCAAGACTCATAAATTTTATAATACTTAAAAAAGACTAAAAGTGATAATTGTATAGTAAAGAGACCAAACATGATAAAATGTTAGGATAGTTAAGGACTACATCCGGTAATTGTATAGAGATTAAACTATTTTAGACCTACTATAATAGTTATAGGACCATTTATGATATTTTCTCTTCATAATTACAACTGACAAAAAGAATAATACAACTGTTTCACAAGAAATAGACAAAGTTCATTTGTTAAGTGGCGAGAGAAAAATTTAAAACCAACGAATTCGGTCAATTTTTTAAAAGTAAAAAAAATATTAAACTCATCGATTTTCTTAAAATATGCTATGAGGAAATGCATCATTCAAATAATACAATCTAAAGAATAAGTATCATGAGTGGGCACTATTCTACCACTCCATTACAGATATTTGTTGGTTTAAAACCTTTTATTTTTAATTTTATACACTTTCATCGATAAATACAATAGAAAAATAATTTCTCAAATCTTGGTGCTAATTTTTGTGCGTGTATATCAATTTTGTGATTCGTAAATTGTACGGACTAAGTTGATTTATTTGTTTCTATCTAATATGTGAACATTTTTAGTAGGTAGATGGGGGGGGTCCGTAGCATACTGTACTACGGGGGTTAAACTAGGTACAGAGATTGCACATGGTACTTACAACTAGCCATTCAATAGTAAATTTTTTCATGCATTTCTATTAAACTTCAAAATATGTTTGAACTAAACTTTAAAATGAAAGCATAAATGAAAGATATTAACCCACTAACCTTTTAAATATAATATGATAAAGTACTATTGTTATGACTATCAATGTTTTTTAAATCAATTTACTAGAAATGAACAAATTATTAGATTTTTTTAAACTAAGTTGAAAGTTTAATTTTATAATAATTTTTAATTCTACTAAATCATTTTATTAAAAAATTGACAGAATCTTTCTGAATATGCTTAGAGATATTTTATAAAAATTTACAATCTAATAAAATAACTACATCTAGAAAGACCATATTTTTAATCTACGGCCGTATTGTCTTTTGAACGTATCCAACATTATACACTAAATGTACTAATGAATACACTTGTATATAGATGCATAATATTATATAAAAGATGTTTATATACACTCTAATATTGTCATATATAATTAAACAACAAATACACTAAGAAATTGTAGATACTTTTATATAAGGTGACGGTTTAGGTGGTTTTAGGAGTCAGTGCTTAGTCAAGTTTTGGTACCCAATTTAAACCCTATCAATTTCGTATTCATTATCCGAGTTCTTTATTTCAAATGAAAAAATTGATTTTGAAAATCAGGGTCCGCAAGTTATAATTTAAGAGTCTTTTTCTCTAAATAGTTTTGATATTGTTTTCATAATAAAATTATGATAACTAATGCATAAATATGACCATAGAAAATTGTGTTTAGTACAAATATGTGTTTAATGCCTTTTAAATTAGTTATTGATAGCAGGCGTCAGCAGTTCTAGTCGTCCTCTAAATGAGACGTCATAATTGGATTATGCGTGTTTATCGATGAGGTACCCAGACTAGTAAGTTCAATAGATCCGCACGAGGAGAATTGGGTTTAGGACTTAACTGAAGCTCACTGTTAGATCGTATGGTGAGTCTGGGTGTCTTCTCAATCTATGTAAGTACGGGGGAGGGGGTGGGGTGTTTCGTGGAAAAAACATTTTTTTTTACTTTCTCTTTAACAACAGAACATTTGAACAAAATAACGTTGGTATCACCAAGATGAGAGAGTGTTCTTTGGTGTAGTGGTGTTTCCCAGAGTGTTCTTACCACATATTACTAGCAATAAATGCATTTCCAGTTGCAGTACATGCAAAATTTGTTAGGGAGCTCCTAATCTCTGGTCCGGCTCTATTAAGGGGAAGTGTGGGTGTCCGACCCGGGCGGTACAGGGAGGTTGTTCGGGCTATTGTGTGGATAATTTACTAATCGTTACAGAACCGGCAGTATGAGACATCATAACGATGTTTGACTTAGTGATTAAGGTTTCTCAAGCCAATCGCGACTGCTGGAAGCCTTTTAGAGGGTTAGGTGTATGGGGTGACACGGCATACTATGTGGAGAAGGTGTCTGTGCGTCCTATTAGTCTTGACCTCCTGCGTCGTGGACATAGACAACAAGGCGGTTCTAACGTGGCCACTGTAAAGTCGTCTAGAACGAAAGAATTATCAATGCATCATAACAACTATTGCTTATGACTAGATAATTTGTTAATTGGCACATGTGGCCACACCCTAGTTGTGGATTAGTTTACCAGTGGTCTGGAGCAAGGAAGGATGCACAAGGGTGGTCCAGTGTGAGTGTTTGAGAGTGAAGAAGATCAATGAGAGCTACTGAAAGAAAATTCCCCAGTATCTTCCAACTTGAAATGGTGCAAGAAATAACTCTTTAAACAAAATGTTGGAACCCTGCATTAATGGTCGACACGGTTGGAAAAACAAACTCGCCAAGTAGCACAAAGTAGAAAAAAACCAGTAGTACTAACCGCCCCAAAGACGCGTAGTGTTTTTTAATTACGGTCCGAGGGCACATCGTCTGAGGGACATGCGTCGCCGATAATAAAAGAGGAAAAACTCTCATCTGGGAAGTGGTTCAGTGTGGAGAACGCGAGCTGTCAAGCGGCCAGCCCAACTTAAAGAAGCAGTGCCTGGGGTGCTTCTGTCATTCAAGATTTAGAATATTTTTTTCTCCTGGGATTGCACCCTCTCTAAATAAAATGATGGACCAACAACACGGTCCATCAATCCACCTACGGGCCATTGATGATCCTCCCTAGGTCCATACTTAGAATCTTCCGAAATCAGGTATTGGATCCTTCTCTGAACCAAACGACGGTTCACTAGTATGGTCCATTAATCAATCGACAGACCGTTGTTGTCTTTTGAGGTGCCACAGTTGGTTAGACTTCTCCGATTTCCCTTCAATGTCGTGAGCTGTTCATCTACGGTCACCACCTACAGTCCGTCGATTTCCTCTGTAGGTTTGTTCTGCACTATTTTTTCGTTTTAATGATTCGGCGAAAGATGACGCGTGGTGGGGGGATTATTGCCGCACCTGAACAGTGGAGCTCTTTCCTGCAAAACAGACACAAACTTGTTAAATAACTACCAAACGCGTTAGACACACACAAGGGGGGGACAAGGGCGCTCTCTGGTTAAATATACACAACACACAAATGAGGAACATTAGAACGCTGTGACGAGAAATCACACGACATAGCACAACTAAACGACACGTACTTAAAATGTCGATTTGTTTGGCCGCCACGGGTACGAACCGAACCTCCACATTGCCCAAAAACGACACTCCATCCCTGAACCCACTCAACACTACATTGATGAACAGGCTCGCAAGCACATGGTAGTCTTAAATCCTCAGCCCAGGTGCTGTGCTGGATGGAGGGAACAATAGTCGAGGGATAAGCCACACTCAGCAAGAGCAGCAGAGCCTAGCAACGTCAGGTGCTAAGGAGACACCAGACATGACACAGGGGAACGAACCAAGGTCACACACAGCAGCGCAGATGGCAAACAAAAGTAGAGCTCTGCCACGAGGGGACCCCCACCACGAACCACGAACAAGACAGCAATCAGCGCGATCATAGCAGCAGCCTAGCATTACTCCGGGCTCCACGTAGAGATAACGAAAGTAAAAGACCTGGTACGTAGTATCAAACCCATAGAGTGCGGCATTGGAGTGGGTACACGCCTTAATGTCGGAGGCACAACTCTGGCACGCAAGAACAAGGGCCACAAGCCTGATGAGTACCAGAAGAAGCCATAAGCGGAGGACGTGCACTGATTTATTTTCGGGCAGGCCACGCGGGTTTGCCAACACTGACGTTGACTGAATAGGGTCGACGGAATCCGGTGGAAGACAATCAGGGACAGTCTATGAACTCTTGTCACAGAAAGCGCCGCAGGCCATGGGGTGCGTCAAAGCTAGAGAAGCTAAATGGTTGGCAGTAAGGTCTATACTCATAGCATGACCACTAAACCGGAACAGCGGGTACCCAGGGTGCGACGGATGCTGACGACAAACAGACCGGTACTAGGTAACTAGCTGATAAAGAGGGGACACCAAACACCGGAAAAAAGCAAGCGGCACATACAAGTCGTAACCGGGGGGGCGGCAAGAGTGACCCGAGTGAAGTCCGGTGAAAAGGGGACAGGGCACTGATGGGACCGGGTAACAGCGCAGCGAGATAGAGCGGGGTGTGAAGAAAGCGAGAGTGGATATGGGGGGGGGCCACGTGTAAAAGGGGCAAGGTGGAACAGCAGCAAAAATTAGGCACGGGACCTGAAAGAAGTGGATAGTTGCGCAGACAACGCGGAGCAGACCCGGGTGGGGAGGCACAAAAGGAAAGGCCAGGGAGGGACCATCCATATGGGCCAACGGGTCCACTAGTGTTGTGAAAGAAGAGAAGACCATGGGCATGGAGATAAAACAGCACAAAGACACAGGAGACGTCATGGCCAAACAGTGTACGGGGGGCATGAGCGCCACGGGACGGAGGATGGTGGAGCCGAGGACAGAGCAAAGAGACCAGCAACAGAAAGAACGAAAGGAGGGGGGAAAGTAGAAGAAAGGGGGAGGCGAGGAGCAAAGAGGGGCGAAAAAAGGGACAATGAGGCATCTTGGTAAACATCTGGGCCTAGAGATGGCATTTCTAACAACGTCCGACGGGACTTCCTAATTTTGTAGAGTTGAGTCTCTTCGCAACACGGGAACTTGCTCAGCACCCAACTAATTTAAAAAACCTCGATCTCCTCACACCAAGTCTCTTGACACACAAACCGTTTAACTATCAATTTATCACCTTTCCAGTTAGGTTTTAATTGAAGTTCATGGCGAGTGGGTGCCTATTTTATGTTACATTTAGAGCAACACAATTCCAACTTTCTAACCCTATACAGCAAGCACAACAAATAGATTGAGGGTAGATTTTTTATTGTGCACATCATGATTTTGTTTTTCATACTTCTATACTTGTACTCTCCTAAGCATCGCTAATGAAACACAAACATACATTTCGCAGTCTCTAGGGAAAAAAACACAGGCAAGAAATCCCCAGAGAGATTGTGATTGGGTTAACTAAAGACTCACTCACCCTACACTCACTTTCCATTTACCACCCCTCACAATTTTTTTTTTTTTTTTCAAGTATCCCCATTGCATAAAATATCAAACATAGGGTGGTATGTGAAGCAAACCTATGGCGCGTAGTGCCGAAGAACTCTCAACAACTGGTGGGTCCAGTTTCCCAGAACCCGCAGGATCATCACTTGGGCCACCCTCAGTAGTGCCCAAGTAAGCCTCTTCACCATCAGTAGTTCTCCATTCTCCGCTCACTAGAACAGAAATGGATGCCCCAACAACCATCTCTAACTCACTCTCATTTGATGTATCTCCTCATCTGCTAAACATGCCCTGCTAGCCCGATCCAGCTCTATCCTCTCTCTCTTTCTCGCACGAGCCTCATCACCAGCCTCAGTGGTGTGGCTGGAGCGGTGCCTCTTGGTACAAAATAGTTGCTCAAATTATGTCTCAACAGGGACCTTGAACGAGGCCTCTAGAACCGTTTCCTTAGCTAGCTTAGTGGGAGTATTCTATGGATCAGTCTACGCATCTCCAGGATGGAATAAACATCAGCTCACAGGCTGGCAAGCTTTGACTAAATAGTAGTGAGGTTAGTCGCAGAGGTTGGCCGTGCTAGAACACGTAGATCGAAAGTATCAAGACATTTATGAACCACCTGAATATGTTGCTGTTCCTGCTTGACCACCCCCTTCTCTATTCGGTCCTCTACCTTAATGATGGATTTCTGCATCCAAGGCTGAAAGTGGTGGAGCAGAGTAGCGATCTGTGCCTCTAACTTCTGGACTTGAGCTAGAAAGACCAATGCTGCAGATGGTGGCGTGGATCTAGATGAGTTGGGGCCCTGCAGACTGCATGTGAGGACGAGGTCGGATTGGGATCCACATGCTCTGGTACCATAGTATCATCCCTTTGGGCTAGCTGTACCGTGTCTGTCAAGTTCTCACTCAATGGAGGAACCTTTATCCTGGACCCTCTGGGTGGTGCCGCTACATTGACCTCATCCTTTTTTGAGGCCTATATCCACTGTTCCTGCTGGTCGACAGTGTCTATTATAGTGCCAAATTGTCACTCCCGCATCCCTGCACATCTAAAAGATTAAGCATGGAAATGGGTAAGTGGTGGAGGGATGCTTGTAAATGACCTGTTGGTATGGCACGCCAATATCTAGCTTGGCGAGTGATCTCTAGTCCCTCGTACAGTCTCGCAGACCATCACTGGCCCCGTGGCCCGGTAAAGTACATTTGTGAGCCTTGCAGGGGGTGATAAGGCCGTCGGTTGTTTGTGGAGGGTGCCGTGGAGGGTGTACGTGTCAGGCTCGAAGTTCCCGTGGTGGTTTCTTACGAAAGTCTGGGCCATAGAAAGTGAGGGGGGGGGGCCTTTCCGTGATCGAGTCCCTCGAGGATCTATCGGAAACGCAGTCAGGGCCTCTCCAACCATCAGGGGTGTGCCGTCAAAACTTTCATTTGAGTGACGCCCGATGGTCGTAGATAGTCCGCATGGCTCCTCGGGACTCCCGCTGAAAACGTACCACTCTGGACAATATCCCACTGGTATCAAACGCGAAGTAGGTCAGGTCCAGTGTGAAACCAGGGGTGGGACGGTATAGGTAGCAACCAGATGGTGGACTCCGATATGTCAATCATCCGGTGATGTACCGTTGATTTTCATTCAAGGTATGTTATATGCGGTTTTCCTGAAGTTTAGTAGTGTGTCCCCAAAAGAAATTTTTGTATTGATTTTTATGTAGTTTTCTTCTATTTATAGGAAATCTGTCCAAAGATGAACGATACGGCTGTTTTGGAGCGAAGAAATCCAAAAGATAGAACCACCTACGTGGCGTTATGAAGGTCCGTCGAGCGGTGTGACGTCTAGTGGCATCGTAGTGAGGAGAGAAGCTACTGAAGGAAGATGGGGAAGTCCTTGACCTAGTGTGGGGAATACGAAGTCCATACGGATCGTCCATAAGCCTAACGACGGTCCCATCCTGCTGGTTTCGTCGTATGATTAAACAGAGTAGTCCAGTACCCAAATTTCCACGAAGTTTAAGTATTATGGAACGGCGCCCCGACGGACAATCCCGTGCTTGAACGGTCTCGTCATCCTTGGTTCTTTAGGTAGGAAAGAAAATCGAGAGGGTAGAGAGAGAGTGTGTGTGTGACAGTAGTGGGGACTACGGAGAGCCATGACCTGGGGGCCGCGTGGTCGTGGTGACCGTGGGTGGGGGGGGACGATGTCCGTCTCCGAGTCGCCGTCCAAGGCGGACTCAAGCGCTTTGACAGATTTTCAGTAACTTGCGGGGGTGCTCTCCGTCTTTTATTCGGTTTTTGTTTTATTATAAACATTTTAAAAACTGGGGGGGGGGTCTTTATGGGTTTTAGACTTTTCGATATAGACTTTTTTGGATAGTTAGACTTTTGGTATAAGCTTTAGTAGTTCTCTTGTTCAGTATTGAAAATTAAGTTTCAGCATTGTTACTAACAAAACAACATCAAATCACACCAAACAACCAAAAAAACAAACCTTTACTGGAAATTGATTGTTTGTTGCTTTTGTTGGATTAATCCACTGAAATTTCTGGATTATTCTGTTTTCAGTTCAAGTGAAGTACAGGAATTATGGGGGGATAGATTAAATGTAGGTAGAGGTTCAATAGTGTGATTAGGGTGTACGACCATTGAGGGTACAAGTGGTAGCTGCTGGGGGGTCGCATACTCGCATGTGGTGATCCATTGGGTGGAATCATAGGTAAAATCCACTAAATAGCAATTCTAGAATAGTGTCTTGCATGATATTGACAATTTCTTTTTCGTTTAGAAGTCTTTTAAACTTAACGATGACCTACGTAGAACTCGCCTTCATGCTACTTGCCGGACAAGGAGGTAGATAATAGGACAAGAAGTATCTAAATACATTTAGTGTACACTATCTACATAGGCTGTGTCGATTGGTACGAGTAATAACTAGTCAAATATCGAATACATGCCTTTAAGGGGTGAGTGATGTTAAAAGGTAAGGGTGTTTCAGTATAGCAACACACGTAACGGGCCAAGGTGGTGGGGCGGGTGAGTGAAGATTTTCTAGGATGCTGGACCAAGATTTAGAGATCCAACTGATCACTTTACTGCAGATAGTAGGAAAGAAGTATTATAGTTAGAAGGTGGGTATCAATTTGAAACCTATGGGGACCACCTAAGCCCTCTTTTTACTTTTTAGAATTGAATTAGCTGCAAGATTTGAATCTGTAGTTGTTTACTTTTAATCTAGTTAATTATTTTCATGACGATTTTAAGAAATAAAAAACCCCTTTATTTATTCTTTTGTGGTTTTCTAGGGAATAATAGACTAATTTAATATAATAATAGAAAAAGTTTAAGAAGTCTTGAACTATTTCCATCGGTGTGGCAAACTATCCCAACCGGGGGGGTCATTAATTCGGGGTTCTTACTTGGATGACGACCGTCTTTTACTTCTTAGTGTGTGGGGTGCAGAAGTAAGTTTTGAGTGTAATGCGGGGGATGTCGGTTTTTGGGTGTTGGGAGCGCCGTTGCGGGCGTGGGTGGGGAAAGTAGGCTTTTAGATAATCTTAAACGTAGGGCGGTTACTAAAGTTTAGTCAATTTTGCGGAAGTTGACGTTCTAATAGTGGTGTCGGTGTTGTGGTGTTAGGGTATAACGAGCTTCCTGGTGTTATCGCAAATACACGGAGAGAACTGAGAACCTTTGTGTTCCGGAGGGCTAGCACCAGCGGAAGAGAGGCATGGGGGGGTACACTAGGCAATATAAATCGAAACTCGGGGCGTTTGGGTCTTAACGATGATGATCCAAACCAAACATCTCACAGTCATCATCGCAACTCCAGTTGATGTTCCATGGTCAGTTAGTACCGGCGATGATGTCCTGGTGGAAATTCAAAAAGGTAAAAAATCCGCTTCCAACCATCCACCCGCCGTCAAGATCCTACAGAGGTTATGATAATATTGTAGACCTCGATGGGCCACTTGTGTTTCCCCCTCTACCGAACAAGGCCACACCTTTTGTGTTTACTAATCTTCTGATGCAACTACTGCTTAGTGCTAGAGGTTTGTGTTTCAGGTTTAACCTTCTGAGACCGCCATGCTCCCTATACTAAGGTTAAGACAGTGTTGTAAATAAATGTGTGTATGGGAGGCCTGATTTGGATTTGGCTGTAATAGATCAAGAGTTTTTCCTCTCTCCCTCATCTTGCGGGAGAGGCTGCTATTGGGTTTCACTTGAGCTCCCGTATAACTCAATTTTTCACTTGGCACTAACTAAGGGATATTTTTCTTGCACTTACTACCCGGTCTCAACTGGATCAGTTAGTCAGTTCTTTGGGATAGCTGCCACTTTCCTTTTTAGAAGGTCCCCCAAGCACCACATAGATGATGAGTCACGTAAGGAATACTTCTTCGGGGACAGGATGATAATAATAAAAGCGGTATTGGATACTATAGCTGGTGGTTCTTATGGGAGTTTTCCTTATGCCACCATTGCCGAAAAGTTAGAGAAAATCTCCTGGAATTAATTACAAGCTATGAATTAACTAGGAAGTTAGATACTTAAGAATTACCTTCGCATTGAAATCCCATACACACCCATCCACAGATGCAGATTATGATGAAGATATGCTCTTGATGAGAACTGAGCTTGGGTTGGTATAAAAAAAACAATGTCCCTAGTGGTGCCAGAAAAGATAAATGCCAGTTAGCGACTGCTTTGTCTAACCACCACTACCAAATGAATGAATGGTTCTTTAGAGGAGATGCCCTATAAACGAAACGTAAATGAGTAGACGGGAGGGGGGGGGGGGGACGGATTCCGACCAAGAAGTGTCCAAGCTCAATCAGAGAATTTGGCGCCAAGGTCAAGGAAAACCAGGTCGGATCTAAGGTAACTATAACCGTCGAGGGTCTTATGTCCCCGAGATTGAAATTACAATCGCGATAACACTTAACAGGGGTAACTATGGTAAACATAAATGATAGGAACTGGGCCCTCAATGTTCCTTCTAAAAATTGTGGGAAAGTTACTCCTACAGATGGTGGAGGTAGTATTTCGCTATTTGCGATATGTTTTCATCACAATGATGAGGAGTTCGATGCTAGTGAGGAGCACTTAAAGAGTTAAAGTGTGATTTAGCGGGTATTGGGAAGAAAGTCGATACCAGAATATAGATTAAGCAGCTTTGGTTGCAAATGGCCAATTTATATATGCGATTGTGCCTGTGAAAACACGGCAATCAGGCACTCTTCCTGCAACACTGTCCAAAAATCAAAAAAATTAAATGGACCACTGTATGGCCATCGATTACTGGGGGGGTGGGGGTGGTAAGCAAACCTTGACCCATGCGATGCCGTCTATGAGGAAAAGGTGATCAAAGATAATGAACATAGTGGGGTGATAGAGGTTAGCTGGTGGAATAGAAGATAACACTGGAAAGATGCTGAAGTGCCTAAAAAGGGTATCCATACCCTAGATCCCCCCTTGCTTCTCCTCAGTGAATTAGTGAAAAAGACAAGGATGGTAAATATCGGCGTTTTTATAACAATGTGACGCAGTTTTCTCTCAATTGTCCCTTTGGAGAAGCTACTGAAAAAGTCCGCGGTTTAGTTGCCAATTTTATGAAATAATCTGGTTACAACAAAGAAAAGATCGTCACTTTTGAGGAGATGATAGAATGCAGCATTGAGTGCCTATTGCTACAAGATCTCTGTACAAAAGAAAGAAGATCCGGTGCGCAATTCCTATTCCCTTGTACAGTCGGGTTTTAATTTTGCGAAGCATTATGTGATTATGAAGTCAAGCTAATATAATACCCCCTCTAGATTTACAAGAAGTGGGTGTTGGATCCAAAACCCACTGCATGCGGGCGTTGTCGATTCCCTCGTCGAACAGTACAAGGGGGCCTATAGGGATAGTTCCACGATTTCTAGTAAAAGTGGGGGAGGTCGTGTGTCGATGGAGTGTTTCCAGTGGTCAAGGAATTTTTTGGATTTTGGGGGGGGGGGATTCTGTGATGATTGTGAAGTCGCTTTTTTAATAAAAAGTGCCTATTATTTCTTGGGACCAATTCCTTGCCACGGTAGATCCTTAGTTGATATTGGAAAATGGGCAATGAAATTTTAGTTTGAACACAAGAAGACCCGACCATCAACATTTGGTGAGGTCCATGAGGCAGACTTGTGAGCTCCGAAGGATTCGGGTTATAAGGGGGGTGCGGCATCCTACTAAAGAAAACATGAAGAAGTCGCAGATCAAAAAATTGAAAAAACGATAGTTTTATGGTTGGGTATTTGGTGCTCTTTATACAATTCTAGGTTGGGCTTGTTTTCCAGGCAAACTCAATTCCAAATAGACTGGCCCTATACCGTGAATTACCCAACTCTTCCCTCATGGAGCAGTTGAGTTGGAACCAAGGGAGGGTGTGGCGGTTCCAGGTGAATGGAAATGAAATACATAAAATATTTCGGGCATGCTGAATCGGGAATGAAGTGATCTAGGCTACCTCTTGATGAAGTCCTGGTAATCAATGTGTCTTCAAGTCGGGCCCGCGACCTTTAAATTCAGCCGCTGGTTGGGAAGGCTACCCCATCCTTTATTTTTTTTCTTTCTAGAATGGTAGCATTTTCTACTAATGGGTTTTTAAATTTGCAGGTAGCATCATCACCAGAAATTCTGCCGAAAAATCAACTCAAATCACTCCGCAACCATTCACTGACGAATACATCGACGGCCGTCCGCCTTGCGCCGTACAATCGCATGAATCTGTCGGTCCACATAATTAAGTTTTTCATTATTTTCAAAATTGGGCAACCACGACGGTGAACCCATGACGGACCGTCCGCATACTGCGATGGATCCTTCGCGTGAACGACCGTTGCTCATTTAACCAGCAACCCGACCCGACCCGGCTGGAAATTTTAAATATTTTTCAGTTTCACCTTTTAAAACCCTTCTCGCCCGCACCGCGCACCCCTTCATTTGACCATTTCTTTCCATATTTACCCCCATTCCCTCCTTTATACCTTCCTACCGTGTTCTCATCCTCTTCTCTATGCAAGCGTGTTCTATCAACTGCTCCAAGTCAATTCCTCAAATCCCCAATTCCCAAATCTCCCCTTCTCTGTCAGAGTTTGCTGTATGGTTATGCTCTTTGACTAACCAGTGTCTCACTTGCTTGATTTTCTTGTCTCCGTCTCGGGGTCGAGGTAATGTGTCTCTGATATATACCCATTTACATTGCATTTTTGTTTTTAACGCATTACTATTAGCCTATTTCGTTTTTGGTGGATCGTTGTTCTTTGGATCCAATTTTTGTCGACCTAGGAAATGGGGAGTTCAGATTCCCACGAATGCCCTTGTGGTGTAAAACTCAATAAAGTGTGTGGCTGTGTTGTTGACAGAATTGGCTAATGGGGGGGGTGGCATCAAGCAGGTATGTTGGGTTAAAACATGTAATTCTATACCATCGGAGGATGGATTTTCCGTTATGACAGATAAGGGTAGGATAGGGGTGGTCATAGGGGGGATGATTGGTGGGCATTCTCAAAATTCTGTCATAATGCATAATGAAACCCGACGATGGACCGTTGTACCCCGATGGACCTCCAAAGGTCTGTTCCACACCCCACTATTCCATTGTTCTCTTAGTTTCCTCTGACGGACATCTCGACGGCCGTATTACATGATGGCCGCCTGCAACAACTGTCATGGTTGTCAGAAGACCTATTCCTAAGGTTTTCTCCAACTTTTTTCTAAGGTCCTCTGACGACATCTACGACGGACCGTCATTAACAAACAACACGACGGTTCTCTGTCCTGCAAACCGTCATTATTGTCAGACACCCTAGTCCTAAGGGTTCCACTTTTTCTTCTAAGTGTCCTCTTGGCGGACTCTACGATGTGACCTTCACGTTACCACTATGGTCTCGTCCTGAACAACCGTCATGACGGTCCATGAGATGCTTGTTTCCTAAGGTCGTTCCTTCCATTTTTTTTTCGTAGTAGTGTGCCCTAACGACATCTACGAGGGCGGGGGGGGGGGGGAGGGACGGATGTCGCGTCCCCAACAGTTCGTCCTCACAACTATCACCTTATGGTAAGAGACCCCTATCCTAAGGGTCTCCATACTTTTCTAATGGCACGCGAGGCGGGCCGGACCAGAACATTTGGAACGCAAACCATTATTTATCACGAAACGAGGGTCGACGTCCTGCTTATCCGTCATAATTGTCAGACTTTCTTTTGGGTGTGCGTGGAGGGTTTTGGGGTAACTGGGGACTAATAAACAGGGGGAGGGGACATCTGTGTAAATTAAGAAAGTAGACAAGAACGCCCATGCTGGTGGCCGTCAGAAGTGCACGGAGGGTGTGGGTCCCTGTCACCGGGGGGTCGGGGGGGTGCGCTTCGTGTTTTAGGCTGCATGAGGGCTAGATAAAGACGAACAGAGATGCCAATTGACATCTGTGAGGGTTCTTATGTGTCTTTTGTCTCATTTTTTGCCTTGTGTTTTGGGTGCTCTTTCTATGACATAAATTTTCGTTACAATGTGACTAATGGCTGCGGTGCCGCTGAGACTCGGGGCAGCCCTCCAAAGACAAAGACGAAGCAAGGGAAGTCGAGTCGGGGAGGGGGTTTTGTGTAACGGTACACGGGGTGTCAAAAAAAGGTGGCTTTGACGAAAAACCCACGTCGAACACCTCAGAGCGGGTCTCGCGTCGGGCGAGGATGTAGGGCAGAGGGACCCAGGGATGGAAAAAAACAGAGAGGAAAAAAGAGAGGTCGTTGGACGTCCCCGGCAACTGCACGCCAGCACAGTGGCACGCACTAAGCTACACCCAAAAAGGGGCGCAAGCACGTCTAGTGCACCGCCGGTCCTAGTATGATGAAGAGCATCAACGACACTGACCGGGCAACACCAGTTCTGGGTCTCTACACACCAAGAAGGAGCGTCTGGTTCCTTGAGGAGTTTCGGTCAGAGGAAAATCCTCCCGAGTCCGCATAATTCTTGTCACCTTTCCATGGCCCGGCACAATTTGCCTTGCGTCTGTTAGGAATACAGGGGGGTGCCTGATTCTACCTACCATCGCTCACCTACTGTGTGGGCCTCTAGCCCGGAGGTAGTTGGGGGTTGGACCTGCCAATCGTTGTGGGTGCGACGAAGGCGGATGTGGGGTGGGGGCGAATAATAACCCCGTGTATTCAGACGCCAAATTTTCGTTTCAAAATGATAAGGCTTCATCACACTGACCCTTACATCTGGAAGAGGCCGGGTCCTCCACGGGAAGTATTCCACCATGAGAGATATTCACAATCTGTCCATCACAAGACTCCCACCGTCTTAGTAAGTGGGCAACTCATTCCTTTGGGCCGCATACTTGAGAGATGTTTTCGCGAGAAGTTTTTACGCCTCTTATGTGGATACTCCTCTGATCAACAGATCGATACGGCGGCTCTGTCCCCTCGTTCAAACATACACAGCTTGAGCACGAGATGCTTTTTGTCTTAACCGTGAGCACTTCAGAAGTAACGCGGCATACCATGGTTACGATTCTCCCTGCCAGCCATCTAATTCCGCCAGGTATCTGTGACGGCGAGGATGTTGATGCCAATGCCACCCAGGACCCCCTCTCTCGCCAATTTCGCTTACCGGTGGAAAATTTTTAAAGGATGGCTATTCTTCTTGCGTGATCCTCTCGTCTAAAGAGATAGACCACAAAGATCTGGCATGTCCCTGTCACTGATCTATTAAGGGAGAGGGTGCCCCAACCTGGGTAATGGAGCCGAAGGGAGCCATCAGGAAGGCTAATATTTGAACCTTCACGACTGAGTTTTTTCTGGTTGATTGTCCCGCACTAGCCTCTCCGTCCCCCCCAACGGCTGCGATGTAAGTTTACATGGGACGCAACATTCTGATGGCAGCGATAATAGCCGGGTTTCAGGTTGACTTCGCTTGGATTCTACAGGCGGTCATGCACGAGAGGGCTTTCAAGGTCACCACTACTTACCCTTTTTCATGCATGATATATTCCTTATGCACGTCTGCACGTGTGCCCATATGGCATATTGATCAGCTCAAGACTCCACTTTGCACAGTTGATATCGGCCTTATCAGGGATGAGGTCACTAAGTTGGCTTCAAATAGAGGTCTCTCGTCCAAGAGTGGCCTCCACTTGGTGAAATGCTGGCTGATACCTGTGGCACTGCTTGATGGCTATGCCAGGCTACTTCAGCAACCATTGAAACTACTGACCCTGGTCGAGTCATTCTCCCGGGTAGAGCACCTACACACCCCCTAACCTTCCCTCTCAGGCTACTGTCAATAGGTGGGAGAGGGGAATTCATCAACTGCTTGCTAGGGTCCAGAAACTAGAGGCTCAGATGGCCAACTTCTGCAATCACATCAATCCTTTGGGATTAAAGAGGTCTATTGCTGAGTTGGAGGAGCGCATTGAGCGTAGATGGGCACACCATACAGAGTGGACGATCGCTGAGGTTCATCCGCCTAGATGCTTTTGAGTTCGGTGCATAAGCCCGGACAGCCCTCTGGTTGGAACGTGCCGACCCTTCAACTGCGGTGTGAGTGGTAGTCTGCGAGCTATATGATATGATCCTGAGGCTAGGTGCCTGAGTCTTAAGGCCCCTTCTGCAGAGCCTGCTCAGGAAACAGTTGTTGGCCTGCGTTCTCCGCCACTTCTGAGATTCCACCAACTACCCCTCAAGAACATGCCAAGAGGCCGTAGGGTGCATTGAGGATGATGAGTCTAGGGCAATGAAGAATGAGAGCTGTGAAGATGAGGCTCGAGGAGAGATCGATTCTGACGATGGACGTGTTAGATTATGGTTGTAGAGTTCGTTATCTGCTGGGGCTCCAGTTTCCTAAATGTGGAGACCAGCGGGAGGCACTACTAATAGTGTGTTGCCTGATGAGGACATTCCTGAGGGTGTTCCCAGACTAGACATGGTAGTGGGTCCGGAAACCCGGACCCACCGCTTTCTGATCGCCGGCGCCTTTGCTTCACCTACCACTCTCGTATTTTTCAGTTTTTTATGCATTGGGGACAATTTCATATCTTTTTTTAATGAGGGTAATGGTAAAATGGAAAGTGCAGTGGTCTTAGGGGAAAGTTCTGAGTAATCCCGAATCACCTCCTCTTTTGGGAGTTTCTTCCTAGTGTTTCTTTTTTTCCCTAAGAGACTGATTATTCTTATTGTTGACCCGGCATGTCTATATCTTGTTTTACATATTAGAACTCTGAGATCGATGGCTAAACAAAAATAATCTATCGGGGGCTGCTGTAATGAGGGAGACTGATCATGGCCTAGGTCCACAGTACCTTGATAAATGTGTGGCTCTAAGCATGAGATAGGAAGATACACACACTGGGCAGGACCCCTAGTCTAGAATTGAACTAGGTTTTCTGGTTTAATCGATAGAAGTAGAAAGGGAGGTAGAAATGACAGAACGGAGATGTCAAGTGAGTGAGTTTAGAAAATTTAAATAGTCAACTATTATTACGTATAACTGCCTGGTTTAGTCCTGCTAAGATAGTTTTAAAATGAGATAATTAGGAAAGGTATAGCCCTTGTTCAATATAATTCAGTGTTTTGCCCTAGAATAAAAAGAAAAACGAATGTAATGAATCCTTCTTTGATCCACATGATTTGAGATTAAAATCTACCTTCCTTTTTCACCCCAACGATCTTTCTGGGAATAATTTTGTTGGCCCTGGTCCCTGCCTTGGCATTGCACATCAGCTTTAATGCCAAAAGCATAAGTTGAGGGGGCTAATGCCCTAAATAACCTTTTCGTGGCCCCGACCCAACTTTTGGGTCTTGTGTACTTTTGACTCATGGGCAAAGCCATGAGTTGAGGGTGGCTATTAGGGATCCTGCCTTTCCTGGAAGGGGGGTGAAAGAAACAAAGCGTAAAGAACTAAAGTAAAGTGCCTCAGACCGTTTTTGATAAGAAAGTGAAATAAACATATAATAAATACAAGCAGATGCAAGAAAGAGGCACTTGCACCAATGAAGAAAGAAGGGAAAAAAAATTAGCAAGGTGACTGCAAATAGAAAAAGGGCTAATACAATCCTATGAAAAGGTAGGTGCTTAAACCGATATATCAGGAGGGAACAAGTCACTAAGTATACGTAATATCCCCCACATGACCCTGAGCCTATTTGAAACTATGAAAGTCCCCTATCATGATCCTAAGAGTTGTATGGCGAAGTTTAAAGAAGTGAAAATAAGGCAATCTTATAGCTATATGTAATGAATGAGGTTGTGAATTAATGTTCTGAGAGTGAGTGTTGAAAAGTTAATCCTTATACTCAAACTGAATCATTGTGTGTAAATGAGGATGTTTGTTTTGAAGTTAGGACCCTAGTTGCAATATAAAAAATATTAGCACCTATGGGAGAAATTGAAGAGGATAGGTGGCAGCTAGTGGGTGAGTTTAATGTCATGGTACTTATCCCACATAATCAAGCCTTATAGTTTATACATGCATAAACATATGAAATATGTGATTGATGCCAAAGATTGTTGCGAAAGCTAAAATTGGATCGCTTTTCACAAAGAATTTTGTAGTGAGTCATAGTTCGTCGCTTGAGGACTAAACAACGATTTAATTCGCACCAATCGACACTAGCCTATTAGATAGTATGACACTAAATCTATGTTGATAATTATTTTCCTATTACTACCTCCTTGGTCAGGAAAGTAGAAACAAGGCGATTTCTAACGTTGGCCACTATTAAAAATACTTCTAAATTAAAGAATTATCAATGCATGCAACAACACTATTCAAGAATTTCTTAAGTACTAGGATTACTTTGTTAATTGCACATGGTTCTTACAAACATAGTTATGGATTTATTTACCCATGCTAGCAATATCACAATTCATAGTTTTAGATGAAGAAATCATGAACTTATTGAAAAAGAAGAATTCACCCAGATTTCCAACTTGAAATTGTAAGAGAAACTCTTTAAACCAAAATTTGGAAATCAATTAATTTCTAATGTTGTAAAAACCAATATCCAATACATAAAGTAGAAAAAAACCAATAGTAGCTAACTCTCAAAACGATGTTTTAATACACTATATAGAAAACAAAGCCCTAATAGAAAAGGAATTAAAATAAGGGAAGTTTGTTCAGGTAACGCGACATCAATCGATGGAACAACTGACAGACCTTCACTGCTTCTATCATTAGAGATTTAGAATATTTTTTTCTCCTGGGATTCCCCCTCTTCTAAATCACACTAATGGACCACAACAGGGTCCTGTCGCTTCACCTATGTGGCCCCGTTAGGAGTGGAGAAGGAGAGTGGCTCCTACCCGTAGGTCCGTAATTAGATCTTCCGACATCATTATCAAGGTACTGGTACCTTCTGTGATCCAAATGATGGTCACCAGTAATGGCCATCGATCATATCACCACAGACCGTCATTGTCTTTCGAGGTGCCACAGTTGCTCAACTTCCCTGATTGCCCTTCATGTGTGAGCTGTTCATCTACTGTCACCACCCTACAGCACCAGGATTGCCTTTTGTAAGTCTGTCTCTGTTCTGCACTATTCTTAGTTTGTTTTTCTTTTATTTTTTTTTTTTGGGCCCACGCGTGAGGACATCTTTCCTGCAAAACAAGACACCACTAACTTATTAAAATAAATCCAAAAAACGACTTTGACCCACACAACTTTCTTATAAGTACCAAATTCATTAGAATGCTTGTGAAATTACGACTATCAAAACTTTCAACTTAAATTAATTTTTTGTCCTGCAAGCGACACAAAATGACCCTAACACGGCTACTCTGGGTGCGCATCAGGGCGATGATGTATACTTTTTTAAGCTCTAGCGCTCGGACACCGGGGGGGGAGGTGGAGGTAGTGGTTGGGGGGGTTAAAATTCTGTGTCCTGGTATGGAAGTCGCTCGGGACGGTTTGGCGGTGTTCTTGACTGTGGGAGCAGGGGTTTAAGCGCGCGCAAAGATGTACAGATACTCAGAAAATCGGCTCTAAACACATCCTGACACAGAAGTCAGGGGGACCCAAGATCACTACACTGCATAACAGACTCTTACCCAACTTGTGTGTTTGGTGGGTGCACTGCGCACCAGCAAGTGACGGTAACCAACTTCCTTCCATAAGACCAAGGCAACTATGTAGACCAAGGCTCACTGCGCAAAGAACCATTCTTGTGTCACACGTGTGTTTGTCTCAGTGTTGGTACCTATAGGTGTAAGATAAGTTTTTGACAACGCTTCCCTCCAGGACCAAAGGTCAAAAATACAAAGTAGACTACGCCAGCTTTAGGCACTAGACGATCTGCTCGTTGAGCTGGTAAGGTAGGGTACGTTGCACGTACTCTGGTGATGTGCTGAGCGGTGAAGGCTGTGTAACAAAGATTCGTGGGTATCATCCTCTCACATAGACGAACGAGTATGGAAGAGTGACGAGACGTTGTAGGTCGATGCCATGGCTGCAATGTAGTAGGTGGACGTGCCGTCCCGCCTGACAGGACACAGTGAACAGGTACCGAAGGAAGAAGAGAGGAGGGGAATCTAAGCTTCCTCACCGGTCTTGGTAGTGCTTTTAGGCGCCGAGGGGCCAAATAACCTCCGGCGCTCCGGGGCCGGGTGGCCCGGGTCCTGGAGGGAACTTGCCTTTTCTTTTGCATCTTTTTTTTCTGAAGAACTTCTCGGTTTATATTTTTTCCTTTTCCACCGATATTCTTTCATGTGTAGGGTCGCGCACAGGCACAAAGTGGCTGGCACCATACTGAAGTTTAATCGTTTGAGAACAAGGGGGAGAAACTCTGGTATCGACTAATACGGCCATAAGGAAAGTGGGGGGGGGGGCCGCCAAAGAAAAGGCAACGATGGCGATGAAGAGCCACTAGAGTCAACTCGAGGGACAAGGGAGGCCATGTAGGGAAGGGGACACAATACCAGATTGTTATGCGACGACGCAAATACGAGGAGGTACAGGCTGCAGCTATCGCCCGCATAAACAACCGAGGGGCGCACTAGGATTTTGGCCGTAAGCGAGGGTAAGAGCTCCCAGAGGGATCGGGCCAAAAAGATAGACCCTGTGAGAAAGGGGGGAGTTGGCGAATAAGAAAAAATGTGGGCCTATGAAGACTCCAACAACTTATCTAGGAAAAAAGCGGGACAGTAGTTCATGAAAAGTTGGGTAACTTCTTTTACGCTAGATATTTGCTATTTCTAACAACGGCCTACGATTACTTCCTAATTTCTAGAGTTGATTCTCTTCGCAGGACTAACGGGGGAAGATATAGCTAGGCACCAACTAATTGAACACTCGAATCTCCTCACAGTCTCTTGACACACCGTTGAACTATCAAATTATCACATTTCCAAGTTAGGTTTTAATTGAAATTCATGCAGTGGGGGCCTATTTATGTTATGATTAGAGCCAACACATTGAACTTATCTTAACCTATACATGCAAGCACAACAATAGATGAGGTATCATTTTTATTTGCCATCATGCTTTGTTTTTCATGCTTCTATACTTGTACTTCCTAAGACATGCTAGTTAAACAGAAATTTAAGCAGTCTCTTGGGGAAAAAGACACAGACAGAATAACTCGAGAGAGAATTTTGTGAAAGTTTGGTTTACGTAAGACTTCACCTGTAACCCTACCACTCCTTCCATTTACTACCCACCCCCAAACAAAAAGTTTGCAGTGTCCCCCAATTGCATAAAAAAATCAACATAGGGGTGGTCAATGTGAGCAACCGATGGCTGCTTAGTGCCGAAGAACCTCTCAACCCACTGGTGGGGTCCAGTGTTTCTCCCACGAATTCCGCCGGATCTATCACTTTGGGCCAACCCTCAGTAGTGGCCCAGACTTCCGCCTCTGCAACGCCTCCTTGCACCATCAGTGTGCTTCCTACTCCTCCGCTCACTAGAACAGGAATGGATGCCGTAAAAACCATCTCTAACTCTCTCATTTGACGTATCTCCTCATCTGCTAAATATGTCCTGCTAGCCTGCTCCAGCTCTATCCTCTCTCTCTTTCTCGCACGAGCCTGATTAACTGCCTCAGTAGTATGGCTGGAGCGGTGCCTCTTGGTACAAAATTGTTTCTCAAATTGTGGCTTAACAGGGAACTTGAACAAGGCCTCTACAACCGTGTCCTTATCTAGATTAGTCGATTTATTCTCTGTCTCAGTCTACGCATCTCCAGGATGGCATAAACATCGGCTCATAGGCTGGCAAGCTCTACCTAAATAGTAGTGAGGTTAGTTGCAGAGCTAGAGTAGAGTAGAGATCTGTGCCTCTAACTTCTGGACTCGAGCTAGAAAGACCAATGATGCAGATGGTGGTGTGGATCTAGATGAGTTGGGGCCCTGCAGACTGCATGTGAGGACGAGGCCGGAATGGGTTCCACATGCTCTGGTACTGTAGTATACGCCCTTTGGGCTAGCTCTACCGTGTCTACCAAGTTCTCTCTCAATGGAGGAACCTTGATCCTGGACCCTCTGCGTGGTGCCGCTACATTAGACTCATCCTTTATGAGTCCTATATCCATTGTCCCTGCTGGTCGACAGTGTCTTTCATAGTGCCAAATTGTCACTCCCGCATCCCTGTACAACTGAAAGATTAGGCATGGAAATAGGTAAGTGGGGGAGGTCATATATGCCCTCTGTATCACCGCCAATATCAGCGTAGCGAAGTCAATATCTAGTCCCGCTACTAGTGCTGCAATCGTCACTGCCCTATGCAATGTAAGTACATTGTGATCCTTCCTGTGTGATAACCTGTGTTGGACCAATAGCCTGAAAAGTATGGTCATAAAAGTGAAGGTATCCTTCTTGATAAGACCTTGAGTATCTATCAACAAGTCTGTCCTCTCACCATCAGTCGTAAGATATTGAGCCAACCATTTCTTAATCTCCTCATGCTTCTCTGTACTCCTTTGAAACTCACCACTCTGGAAAATATCCCACTTGTAATTAAACTCTGAAGTTTTTCGGATCCAGTGTGAACCGGTGGTGGGACTGTATAGAAAGCAACAGATGGTGACCCGACTAAGTCAACCCGTGGATGTACCTATGGGTTTTTTTCTCACCAGTATTTTATGTTTTTTTTCTTAATTTTAGTGTGTTCCATCAAGCCTTTTGTATTGATTTTTATGTAAATTTTCTCTTTTGACAGAAATCGATCTAAACCTGAACGCGGAAGTCTTTTGAAGCGAGAAATTCATACTAGACCCCCTATAGAGCTTATTATAGTCCTCGACCTGTGCCGATCCGTAGGTGGCCTCGTAGTGAGGAGAGAAGCTACTGAATCGAAGATGGGAAAAGTATGACCCTAATGTCGGATTACGAAATCCAAGCACGACGACCGTTCAATAGCTATGGACATGCCCGTCCTGCTGGTTCAATTCGTAATTGATCAAGAGTAATCTAGTTATCCAAATCCAGAAGTTAAAGTTTATGGTCCGAGACCCTCGACGGACTGTCCACCGCTGGACGGCCGTCATACCTATTCGTTGAGGCCTGACGGTCTGTCACCGAGGTCTCGTGGACTCAGACGCATCCCCCATTTGACCTGGAGCCCAATCCGCGTCACACCAATTCACTCTCTCTTTTCTCATTTCCTTAAATTAATCCTTCTTTTATTAGGTTTTTGTTTTTATTATAAATAGTTGAAAAACCTCATTTTTGGGGGTTAGACTTTTCGATCGTAAACTTTTTGATAGTTAGACTTTTGGATATCTTTAGTTCTCTTGTTCAAGTATGAAGTGCTTAATTTCAGCAATCTGCTTACATACACTTTTTCTGGAAATGGAGTGTTGGTCGCTTTTGTTCAGCTTAATCCAGTGAATTTCTGGATTTTAATTCTTTCTCCCATTAAATTAAGTGCACTGAATTCTTATATAATATAGTGAATATTGGTGATTATTGAAAAAAAAAAAAAAAAAACCATGGGTCATAAACTCCAGAACAGGGTTTGGTACATGGTTTACTAATGAGTTAAAAATCTAACTAAAATCGCAATTCTAGAATAGTGTCTTCATGGTATTTGATCATTCTTTTTTCATTGTAGAAGTTCTTTTTAAACGGATGGCCAACGTTAGAACTCGCCTTAAGCTACTTGCCGAACAAGGAAGGTAGATAATAAAAAAGAATTATCACAGTACATTTTAGTGGTACACTATCTAATAGGCTATGGTCATTGTACAGGTAATAACTCGTGAAATATCAAATACAATGCTTAATTGAGGTAAAGGTAGGGTTAGTATAGCAGCACCGTAGCCGTGACCAATGTGCGGATTGAAATTTTCTAGGTGCCCGGACCAAGGATTTAGAGCTACATACTTATCACTTTATATGCAAGATACATAGGAAAGAATTGTTATAGTTAGAATTATCAAGTTTGGAACATGTGGGAACACCTTAAGTCCTTAAGCCTCTTACTTTTAATTAGTTAATTTATTAAAGCTCCAAGATTTGATTCTGTTCACTTCTTTACTTTTAATCTAGTTAATTATTTCATTAATTTATAAATAACCCCCCCCCCCCCCGCCTTTTTATGTCTTTTGTTTTCTAGGGAATACTTGACTAAATAATAGTAATAATAGAATAAGTTAAGTCTGAACCTATTTTTCCTCGGGTGACGATCACACTTCATTAATTGGGTTCCTGACTTTACACGATTTGTCTTACCTTGTTTTTTAATAAGTAAGTTTGCCCGCGTTATCATCACCCGGACTAGTGTAGAGGTGAGAGGGTCTTGTTTGGTGAGGTTTTCCCGCTTGTTGATGGACCCTTGGAGAGTAAAAACATATGAGTCATAGAACTCCCAAACAATCCCCTCACTATAATTGTCCAAATCCGCATCTATTCAGTCGAATTTGTGGAGATTAAATAGTCTGTGCACCTCGACGACTGTGGGCAAACTCCCTGTGAGGACTTGACGCTCCTTAGTAACCAACCGGGTCATCACCCCCTTCTCAATCAGCATTCTCAAATCCCGATACACTTTCCACTATCCCTCCATGTACCATCGGTTTGGTTCATCAGCAACCGGAGTGGGGTCATCTAGTCGGGGTGCTGGTGCAACCTCCAAACTAGTGGCCTTATCAGACGAGGCTTCTTCTTCGTGGTCGCCCAACCCAATAGGTCCCGGAGAGTTGGAACATGAGGCAGTGGCTGATTTGGACCCTTAAGCTTAGGTCGACCCTGAAACTGAAGCTGTAGCAGAACCGAACCCGGATGTTGAGCCCCTTGTAAACTGGAAGCAGCCCTGGTCGGTGACCCAGTCAGTGTGCGCTCCTCTTCAAACTGGGAAGCGGTGACTACGTCGGGGTTCACCTTCAAGGGGGTGCCCCTAGTGGTTCGAGATGCAATTGATAGAGAGTTCCTGCCCGGAGGAACATAGGCAGGGTCTTTCTCATTATTGGTGTCTCCATTAATCAACTGAAGAAACAGAGCGACAAATTTATATTTTCCTCTCTTGGTGTACACATTGTCCTTCTTTGGAGCCATCGGTACCTGTGAAGTAGTTTTTAGTATCATAGCAGCATAGCGACACACTCGAAAATAATGGGAAGAAAAGAACTTGAAAATCAGAAATATAGATCGTTGTTCCAGAGTCAGATCGACGGACACCATCGACGGGACGTCTATAAACCGACGGTCCTTAGATCCAGTTTAGTTGAAAAGAGATTTTTCTAATGGGAACGACGGACATGTAGAACGGCCCCTCGATTAATCGATGGTCCGTGGTTCACTTCCGTCATTTGACATTTAGAATTAATTTAGAATGGGGGAAAATAAGGTCCTCTAATTGAATTGACGGACATGTGGAATGTTCTATCGATCAATCGATGGACCGTAGTACACTTCGTTATTTTGAACTTATTCATTTTTCTGGGCTTTTCAATTAACGGACCCCGTCAATTTATTGACGGTCCGTAGATGGGGCCTCGTACTGTGGGCCTCTGACAGAATTTTGGCCTATGAAATGTTCCACTTTTAGTTTCTATTGTGACCCATTTTATCATACACAAGTTTCAAACATACTTTTTAACACACTAAGCATTAGTTCGTCATTCCTAGAGTTCCTATTTCGGGAAATTATCAACCCAATTAATTAAGAACATGGAACCCTAAGTCAGAACTTTCAGACAAACTGAGATACACAACATTTTAGATAGTTAAATTCGCAACACAACCACTGTCTATTATCCCCATGGGAGAAATTACGCGATTTTAATCATGTATATTTACTTAGTTAAGCACCAAGGTCAAGACCAACTCCCGGATTCGTATATTTAACTATGAACGAGAATACAAAGTTTAAGTGAAATCGAAGTACCTTTCTTAGAGGTGGTATGATTGTGAGGAACTTGTAAGAAGTAGCATACGCAACCGAACCTGATCACCGAAATCTTTGGAATGGAAGAAGAAAGGATTTGGATGAGGCGAGGTTTGGAGATTTTCAGAAATCTGATGGGACAATTTTGGGAGATGGGGAGTTTGAAATAGGGAATATTTGATGGGTTGAAACGGTTAAGGAATGAAATTTGAAAGAAAATGTAAAGAGTGAAGGAAATTGAAAGGAATTGCTTTAAATATTACTGGCCGGGTCGGGTCGGATCACTAGCAGACTTGATCCACGAAACCCCGTTGATGGTTAGTGGATCAATCGACGGTCCGTATATTGAGACCATCAATCACTTTAAGACTTAGAAATTTTTTTGACATACATGGGATCTACGGACACCATCGACGGGTTGTCGATGGGATGACGGTCCGTCGATAGGGTCCGTAAACCCCTGCACCAGACCATTTTTTACAGATTTTTGACTTAGCGTCCTGCATATGTTACAACAACTAGACCATTATTTTTGTGTTTTTCTTGACACTTTTTAGACAAAGCACCTATACTAATCTCTAGCCAACACTATCACCCAAACAAAAATGAAATAAAGAAAACAACTAAACAAAACTACTACTATTGCTACAAGGAAACAAAACCTATCATTGGATAAAGAGTACACCTTTGGTTTCTTCCCAAGAAGCACTTGATTTAACGTTGCGACACGGCGCAAGACCCTTGATTACTAAGACTTCGTAAAGATTATAGGCGTCAACCACTTCATGAACGCTCTCCGCATGTCCCAGATAGGTCTTTATCCTTTCTCCATTGACTGTTAACTTAGAGCCTTCCTTTTTCTCTAGCTCAACCGCTCCATGTGGTAAAACTTTGGTAATGAGGAATGGCCCAGTCCATTTGGACTTGAGTTTTCCCGGAAATAAGTGCAACCTAGAGTTGAATAGAAGCACCTAATCACCAACCATGAATTCTCTCTTTTCAATTCTTTGATCGTGGTACTCCTTCATCTTCTCTTTGTAGATGGGTGAAATTTCATATGCTTTTATGCGAAACTGACCAAGCACATTCAACTCATTTAGCCTTTGTTCAGATGCTCCGGTCAAATACAACTTCAGCTTCATTACAACATTGCCTTGGGCTCTATAGATCAACTGGTGAAGTGACCCCCAACTTTCCCATATACAAAGTGGTACGGTCAACATACCCTATGGGGACGTTCTTGGGTGCATTGCGGTAGGCCAAAGCGCTTCATCTATCTCCTTGACCATATGTTCTATGGAGTTCACCATTTGGTGTCCAAATTGTTGATCTCTTGATTGGACACCTCCACTTACTCGCTAGTCTGTGGGTGGTAAGGTGTAGCCACATTGTGATGAACACCATATTTATCCAGCAACCATTTGAAAAGTTTATTACAAATGTGTGAGTCCCTATCGCTAATGATAGCCCTCGGTGTACCAAATCTTGAGAATATGTTCTTCTTTAGGAATGCAGTGACACTTTTCCCTTCATTGTTGGGGAGCGCAATTGCTGACACCCATTTAGACACATAGTCAACCTCTACAAGAATGTACTTCCTCCCATAAGAACTCACAAATGGGACCATGAAGCCAATGTCCTATACATCAAATAGCTCAATCACCAGAACAAGATTAAAGGGAAGCTCTTTCCTCTTTGAAATTCCTCCATCACATTGGCACCGATCGCATGATTTGGCGAGATCATGAAAATCTTGGTGCATTGTTGGTCAATAATACCAACAGTACAAGATCTTATGCGTAGTTCGAATACCAATATGATGCCCACCAACTTGCGAGGAGTGACACGCCTCCAGAACAATCAACATCTCTACCTTAGGTACACAACATCGAATGATCCTATCAGCACAACTCCGGCATAAGTAAATCTCATTCAAAAAGAACGTTTTCACATGATGCATGAAATTTTTTCTTTGGTGGAAGGTCAAATCTGATTGAACCAAATCACTTTCAAGATAGTTTGCAAAATCTGCACCCATGGGATTAGATCCTGAGAAGCAACCAATACATGCTCATCTGGGAATGCATAATTAATTTAATCCTTTTCTTCCTATTCACGACCTAGTAGCTTCCTCATCCAATTGGGAGAAGGTGACAGCAACTTGATCTCTAAGTACCCTTTCTCTCATTCACCTCCAAAATAAAACTCTGAGAAAAAAGAAACATACCCTCTGATCCAACCTTGCTTTGATCCCTCTTTCCACAGTACCCTCAAAGCAGAATGGTTATGTATGCACTAGATCCCGTGCAAGAATATGAGCAAAAATTTTCAAATGCAAACACCACCGTAGGAAGTTCATATTCAGTACCATGCATTTCTTTTGGGCTTCATTAAGGTCTTTACTCGCGTAGTAGATGGGGTGAAGGATTTTATCCCTTCTATGACCCAATACAACACAAAGTGCAATCCCACTTTCATCACACATCACCTCAAATGGCTTACTCGAATCTAGTAAAATAATGGGAACGGACACCAACTTCTCTTTCAACTCTCTAAGCTCTTTCACACAGGATTCATCAACATAAAACTTACATTACTTTTCGAGCAGACTTGCACAAATGATGTGTAATTTTTGAGAAATCCTTAATAAACCTCCAATAAAACCAGCATGCCAGAGAAAACGTCTCACACCCTTGATAGAGATGGGTGGAGGAAGCTTTTTTATCACCTCAACTTTGGCTCGGTCAACCTCTATCCCCTTCTTTGAGATTCGATGGCCCAACACTATGTCATCTTTCACCATAAGTGACATTTCTTCCAATTTAATACCAAATTAGAATCCTCACATATCTTTAGCACCTCAGCCAAATTATTCAAGCACCGGTCAAAAGAGTCGCCAACCACAGAAAAATTATCCATGAACACCTCAATAGTGTCCTGCACCATATCAGAGAATATTGATATCATACAACGCTGGAAGGTAACCTGCGCATTGTATAACCCGAACGACATCCTTTTGAATGCAAAGGTGGTCTTTTCTTAATCTTCTAGAGTGATAGAGATCTTATTGTAGCCCGAATATCCATCAAGAAAACAATACAAACCCTTGCCAGCAAGTCTGTCTAACATATGATGTATGAAGGGCATGGGAAAATGGTTCTTCTCCGTCCAAGCATTCAACTTGCGGTAGTCCATGCTAATTCTCTAACCGATAAATAGCTGCATCGGAAGAAGCTCATTCCTTTCATCAGGTACCACAATCATTCCACCCTTTTTGGTCACACACCAAACATGACAGACCCAACAGCTCTCTGCAATGGGGTAAATGACTCCAGCATCCAACCATTTGATGATCTCCTTTTTCACTACTTCTTGCATAGGTGAATTCAACCTTCTTTGGTGCTCAATACTTGGTTTGTTATTTGGCATGAGTTGTACTTTGTGGGAACAAATACCGGGAGGGATCCTAATAATATCTACAATAGTCCAACTAAGGGGGGCAGCGGTACCGGAACCGGGTGAACTGGACAGGTAAGTTCCGGAATTGGCACTGTGAAAATCGGGACCGGATAAGATCGGTAAACCGGTAAAAAAATTTCATATTCCGTTTCGGTACGGATCGGTGAACCGGTAAAAGTGAACCGGTAAAAGTTACCTATTCCATCCCGGTCCGGAAGGGAATAGTATACCGGACCGTAACAGACTGGTAACGGGGACGGATCGGCATTAATGTAAAAAGATTAATTAAATTATATAAAACCTTAAAGATTAATGTTTTTAATTGAAATATTAATAAAACGATAATAATTAAAAAAACTAAAAAGGAAATTTCAAACTTTAAAATTAAAAAAAATAAATTTTCAATGTTAAAGTTATAAAATGTAATATTCGAACTTTAAAAGCTTTGTTGTTTGAAAATTTTAATTAACTTAAGTTATAAAATTTAAATTTCAACAACCTTAAAGTTTGAAAATTACAAATTTTCAAACTTTAAAAGATTTGAATGAAAAATTAAATCTAAACTTTAAAGTTATAAATTTCAATTTCAAATTTAAAAGTTTGAAAAGTTATAAAAGAACTTAAAGGTATAAAATATAGTAAATTTCAAACTTGAAAGTTTGAAAATTTTAAATTTTTAACTTTTTAATTAAAAATATAAATTTAAATTTTGAACTTTTTTAAAGTTTGAAATTTTTAAAATTGAAACTTAAAAGTTATAAAAATTTAAATTTAAACATTTAAGTTTGTTGTGAAATTTTTAAAGTTCAAACTGTAAAGTTTATAAAATTAAAATTCAAAAATTAAAAGTTTGAATATTTAATAATGTCAAACTCTTTAAAGTTTAAAAGTAGCTAACATTTTAAACTTTAAAAGCTTGAAATTTAGAGTTCAAACTTTAAAAGTATAGAAATTTTAATTCAAATTTTTTTTAAAGTCTAAATTCAAATTTCAACTTTTACTGTTTGGAAATTTTTAAATTCAAACTTTTAATAGTTCGAAATTGTTTGTGAAATTTTCAAACTTATGTTAAAATTTAAACTTCAAAATTTTTAAAAGTTTGAATATTTAAATTCAAATTTAAAGTATCTACACATTAAAATTCACAGTATCAAAAATTAAATTTAATGACTACATAATTAAAAAACCACATTAAGGGAGGAATAGCTATATTGTATCAATATTACTTGGTATTACAATTACATATACAAATTATTAGTAGAGTATTAAAACATTTTTTAATCTAAGAGCCACCTTCTAGGAATGGTTTTGTTTTGAAGTAAATCTCGAATTATTCATACTCTTACTAAGAGGTGGTGCTACCATATTAAATCATTTCGTAAATCATTCAACATTTCTTTAGTTAACATGTTCGGAAGTTGGTTTTGAATAGATAGATCTTCCATTGTCAATCCCGTGTCGTCCACTAGATCCTGCCATTTTACTGCATCAACGTCATATTGAAATCTTGAAATTTTGTTGGTAGTGGTTCACGACCTAAATTTCTTCTCTCAGCATTAATTCATAATTGAAATAATTACCGCATATCTCCAATCTATCGGCTGCTAGTGAATGCCTAGGATCTCCAAGTTAACCCACCGTTGTTGCACCTAAAACGACGCCTCAAAAGCTAATGACGACGCTTTTGGCCAATGTAATATATCTCGAGCCATCGGTTGTAGTTTTTGAAATTTCTTTGCCACGATTTCTGCACATGCTAGAATATCTTCAGGAGTTTCTGTATTTTGATAACATAGGCCTCAAATCATTTCTATTCATCGTGAGAAAGTTCAGAAAGTTCAAGATAATAATTAAATAAGCGTTTATATTATCTTTATCAAAAAATCTACTTTCCAGAGCTTTGAGGTTCATTGTTCACTTAATCAAATTTATATTAGTATTATATAAGATCATAACATTTTGTAGCTCCAAATTGTATGCTATCTTAAATTGTTGACAAGTAGGAATTATTTTCAAATACATTATAATATCTAAGAGTTTTAACATACATTTTAAACCATTTTGATGCACTACATCTTTATAATGAGGGTTTAAAAAAAATGCGTAGAAATAAATTTGAGGAATAGAATATACTAATTTTTTAATTTTTGAATCTTTTTTCAATGGTTTGTTGAAAATTTTGGTTCTTTTTAAACTAACAATTATTTAAAAGGAAATCCGAATCCTAAAATATCAGGCAAAACAGTCAGTACAATTGGTGACTATACAGTATTCTATATACTAAGTGACTACAAGCATTTCATATAAAGTATCCATCTAGTATAGTAGCCACTGTTTTTGGATTTTTCTCGGTGGAATATTTCAAAAACCGATTTGTGATGAAAATCTTTATGCCTAGACTTAACTTGCCATTTTTTTTTAAATATAAAATAAATGACACAGGTTTTTCAACGTTCGTTAAAGCCGTTATCATACATATGTAGACCATCTCTAACATCAATTATTATGTATGTGCAGTACCCTAAATATGATAATTATCACCATAGAAAGGACAAAGAGTTAGGTTTTTAAATATTCAACAACATCAGTATTACTTTGCAGCATTACTAAGGTTTATACTTCACTTATTTTATCACATATTCCCTACTGTTGTATAAATTATCTAAAATAGTTTTTTAAAGGCAATACAATATATTTTGTGGCATTTGACAAAATTCTAGACCTAAAATATTTTTTGAATATACCAATAGTAATCAATCCAATGTGATAAATTTCAATCAGGATTACTACCAATATTAAAAATTAATTATCAACATGTGTATAATCCTCCGATTTATTCTTAATATAGTAGATTTTTAGTTTGTGATTAGAAGAACACCGATTTTTTGCATTTCAGATGATGTAAAGTAGAACACATAATTTTTCACGGCTCAATTGACACTTTTTTTACCATTTCCTTTTTGAACAATATTTTTACGGAACCGGAATCCAATTAAAATATTAAACGTGAATTATATATATATGAAAGATGTAATGGCAAATACTCATCACAAAAATAAATAAATAATTATTAAATCTAAATGAAATGTTAAAATAATAGTTGGAACGAAATGTACCGAAGTCTACTTAAAAAAGTAGACGTTTATGACCACCGGAAAGCGAATGTGGAAAGTGTGAGGTGGAAAATTTGAAGATCCAATAAATTTCCAAAGACCAAATAAGGAACACGAATTTAAAGAATAGTATATTAGAGAATTAGAGATTAGAGAGTAGAGCGTCTGGAGAATAGAAGATGACCAAGATGATTTGTGATTTAAAAAGAATGAAAAATTAGGGGTATTTTAAGAAACATAGGGTGTAAAGTGTAATTTTTAAAACTTTGGGATATTAAAAAATTTAAAGGGTGTAAGTGGATAATAAATGGGTCAAATAGTCGTTGGGGGGAGCCACTAGCTTTTACCAAATGGCTATAAACGGGGCGTTTGTTTTAAAAAAATTAATTAATTTTAACCAGACCGGACCGGACCGGTAACAGACCGAGATTTACCTGAATCAGGATGGACCAGGAAATCCCAATTTCCGTCCCGTTACCTGTCCCGGAATCGGACTGAAATGGTCTATACCTGGACTAATCGGCACCGAACCAAAATCGAACCGATAATTACCAGTTCCTCTGCCACACTTAAGTCCAACTAATGGATCGTTTGAACCTCTTCAACACCTCCACTAAGCACTCCACATGTTTCCTGTTCAAATCTGATGCAATAATCACCGGTTCTACCCAAGAACATATACCTTATATGAGGTGGTAGAGCCTTAAGTTCAAATTTCGGGGCTTCCACATTAGATGGTCTCGCAGGTGGAGACTCGCAATGCTTCATATACAACTCCAATTTCTTTGACTTTGATCGATATTCGCTTTGTTCAAGTGCAGTCACCAAGGAATCATACTCTTCAATACCATCACTCTTAAAATTCATGATGACCGCTGCTAGTGCCTCAACAAGTAGTCGCTCTTCAATTCGCACTTAGGGTATACTCTCAACTTTGAAGGATATAGCAGATACCGTTTGGAGCTCACCACTCAGCTTCATAGACCTACAAATATTGAAAGTTGCTTCCTCATTGTTCAACCTAAACTTTATCTGCCCTTTTTCCATATCTACTAGTGCACACCCAGTGGCAAGGAATGGTCTCCCAAGAATAATGAGGACCGTCAAAAACTAAACATAACAAATCACAGAACTCACAAAATCGGGCAGAGAAAGGAAACGACTCCTTTTAAAAGCACAAACCATGGGCGTATACGCTATGGGCTTGTTCACAGCTCGATCAAACATTGGTAACCGCATCGTAGTAGGCTTTCGGTCTTCCAAACCCAACTTCTTATAAATGGACAATGTCATGAGACTTATGCTCGCTCCAAGATCACACATCGCCTTAGCAAAGTGTAGCAACCCTATTGTATATGGAATAGTGAAGGCGCCCAGATCCTCTTTCTTCTGCATAAAAGACCTTGTAGCAATTTCACTACAATGCAAGATTCTATCATCATCCTCAAAACTCACCGACCTCTTTTTAATGACCATATCCTTCATAAACATAGCATAACCGGGCATTTTATCCAAAGCTTCTATAAACAGAATATTGATTAAAAGTTATTTCAACATACTAATAAACCGGTGATGTTTACCATCATCTATTTTCTTCACTAATATCTGTGGGAATGGTGGTGGAGGTCTTGGGATGGGGACCACTCTGTGAGATAATTCTTCTTCTTTTGTTGTTGCATCCTCCAACTGACCACTAGCTTCTTATACCTCATCTTCCTTTCTCACACCACCTTCTACTAGACGACATAAATGGATTGATGGTCTGCTTACCTCATCGAGTAGTAACTGCCATGCAATGCCTATCATTCTTTGGATTCTGTAGACAACTATACACACACACATCTATACACACACTCAATCAAGTAAATCACACCCATATACCCTCACTTGTATCCCATTACACTGTCCATCTTTTTCTTCACATTTGACTATGTCATTCACCATCAAAAATCGTCAGATCTTGCGGAAATACCACCAGATAAACGTCTATTGATTTCTGCCTCCCTCACCTCCACGTCTTTTTTCTCCTTTTTACGAGCGACACCAAGTTATTTCTCCACATCTTGCTTTGAAAAAGATAAGTGAAACTCGACATATCATTGGAGTTAAGCTCTGTGCGAATGGTTTCCCAACCTTTGAATCATGACTATATCCGCTATTCTGATATTAAAATTCGATAGAGATGAAATTGGAGTAGTTGATTTTTTTTTATTTCATTTTTTTTGGACTCCACAAGAATTTTTTGATATTTCCGATTAAATCTTCTTGTTACTAGATTTTCTATAGGAAAAATTATCAGAATAATTTGTTATTCCTTTCCTCTACAGAGAAACCTTTCTTCCAAGGCACACCATATCAATGGCCTCCAAAACATCTCTATCCCAAACATCACTATTATAAGGTAACCATATCCCTTTTTTTCGTCCATCTTTTCATCATTACTTTATCCCTAACCTTTCCTACTATTTTGTCCTCTCAATTTTTTAAAAAAAAATTTCAAATTTTCTCGGATTCCCACAAAATGCCCCCAATCCTTATAAGAACACTCTGCACTAATCGTAGAAATAGCTTTTATCTAGAAATAATAGAGCATTTCATTAAGAGATACACGTAAAACAGTATCAAAAGAGAGTGAAAAACAAATCTAAAAGTTTGTTTTCTTTCAAAGTGTTTTGGCAATTCTTTGTCGTTGGCACTCTATTATGACCGACCTATAACCCTTTTGTATTGATATTAGATTAAAATATATTTTTAAAACTTGTTTCTTTTCTTTTATGCTTAATATTATATTTAATTTTTTATGTAATTCATAATATATCTTAGTATTCATAATAAATATATAAATAATGAAAAAAAGAATAATAATTTTTTGTCCATAAAATAAATATATTTAATGAATAAAAGTCTGTATTATTACTGTAAATCTCTTATTGTGTTTGGACTAAGTTGCATGATTCACATATGGATTCTTTTTACCTTCCTTAACTGATTCATAACCTTAATTGGACAACTTTGTCATTTGACTATTTTTAGGTAAAACACTATTTATTATTTTGGTAAGTTCTATCATGACTGATCTTGCTTCTTTATTTGAATCAGAATATATAAATACATCATTATTGGGATAGATTTAGCATGTTAATCGATTCTTGTAACCTTAATTAGTTGTACGGGTGCATCGATCAGGTTGGTCAAATTTTATGTTTCATTGGTTTGATATATCAGTTTTCAATTTGTAAATACATTAAACAGATAACCAAACCACTAAGACATTTCTTATCGGTTTTTGCTACTTAACTTGTTTAGTTTTTGGTTTAACCAATGATTCAATACTCATATTATAATATACATGATTATAAAATTCTCATATGGAAAGTATGATTTTTCCAGCATTTGGCATGAAATGACAATCATTTTCTAGAAATTCTAGGCATTAGAGACATTCTAAAATATATAATAAAACTTTATTGATTCTAGGCAATCTTGATTGATCCTTTTAACAATATTTGTTTTCCTTTAAATTAGATATTAACTTGCAAAAATCGAGTTATGAAGTTATAGAAAAGCCAACGGGAAAATTTTTGGGTCAAAAAACTTTTTCGTAGTAATTTTAAATTTCCCAATATAGTCCAAATCGTTTTGGAAGAAATCATAGTCATTAAGGTGTAGGGAGATCTAGTAACAATCGGGTCATCTATTTATAATTTTGATTTCATGGGGGCATATATAACTCGTTAAGGAATTCGTACGACTTTACGAAATTAAATTTGGGTGAGAAGAACTCCCAATTTGATCTTGGTGCTGAAGGTATTTTTTGAGTGTCGTTGGATAGAGGCGTGTTGTGAAACAGAAGTCTTGAGATTATTAAATTAGCTCAGTGTCTCGTGTAACCAGATTGTCGGGATTTTTTCCACTCTAGGTTAGCCACTACAGCGGGATGTAGATCGTTCTGGGAAGCTCAATAAAATTTAAGGTTGTTAATAAACCCCTAAATGACTTTATTATGCACTTTCAACTTTTTGAGCAAAGAAACAAATCCTAAAGTGAATCCTGCTCATTTTTCACCATTATTGACGCTAAAGGCAAGCTTTTCATTCCCCGAATCCATTTTTCAATTTGTAGAACGTAATAGAATGTAAATTAATGATGGGGGATAGTTTTGATCTAGGTTATATAGTGAAAACAATCCTATATTAGAGACTTAGGATCATGGGTATGATCAAGGATTCATAGAGTTGTTAGAAATCTGGGTAATTAGTGAATGTTTATTGATTCCTATATTGTATTGATTATTTGTAGACCAAGAACAAGAGAAACGAATCCATAAAGGGAAGAATCATGATTCTAAGGGTTTCAAGCTTGGTTTGATGTAGCTAAAGGTTGTGATTTAATGTTTGTATGATATATTCTTGTTATTTCTTTATTATGATTCATGTATATGAGAATGTTATGTGTTTATGGATTAGGTTCCAAGACATAAATTACTTGGATTGGTTTCCACATTTCAGCATAAAAAGGGGATCAGATTGTTACGTTCTGGCATAAATATTAGATTGGGTACGTACCATGTTTTAATGCAAAAATAATTTGGATTTGGGTTCCATTATAGGACCAACTACTTGTGATAAATATGTATTTTTGAAGCATGTGATATTCAATGTTCTATATGTTCCATATGTTGCAAGTTATATTGTTTTAGTTACTTGTTTATGTTACACTCAGTGGGATAGCCTCGTGATCTTCAAGTACACAGTGGTTGTGTACTGATTACACATTTGCTCTTATTTTTGTTAAGTACACGGCATCTTCTGACGGCTATTGACAAACCTCGCTTAGAAGATCTGTGATCGTCAAACTCCAATTTATGGGTGAGCTGGTAGTTTCCTGGATTCATTGGATTTTCTTTGGGCCTATGCCCATACTTCAGACTTAGACTTTTCCAGTTAGTTAATTAGTTCATTAGTTGGTGTTGTGACCCTTCTGTTTTTAGATTTGGTCTATCGTTTTGTAGTTTTGGTACATTGACTTTCAAGTTTTAGGTGTTATTTTCTTCCGCATTGTTGTTAGTTTTTTAGAACTCTTGTTGAAGTTTATGGGATCTTCATTTTCTTTTAAGTAGATGACTTAGTTTTTGTTTAGTTGCTTGGTTTTGGTTGTAGAAGTGGTTCTCCACCGGAGGGTTAGTGTGAGTGTCAATCATGACGGTCTATGTTACAACACGGCAAGCCGCGACACGGCATACTCGACCTCTCAGAGGTCTTATACAAGCCTCTTATCATTCACTCATTACATAAGTATGAAAAGTAGTGCAGAATTTAAAACTTTTCACAAATAAGTTCAAAGGGTACTCTTTTATAAAATGTAAGAAGACTAAGTCTCATCATAATCCATCATAGAGTCGAACATTAAGAATATAAAATTAAGGGACACTTACATCGAAAACAAACTTATAGTCTAATACAAAATCTTTAATAGAAAAGAAACTAGAAACATCCATGTCCTCGATCATGAGGACATACCAATCTTGAGAGAAATCTTCTTCCCAAGCTTCAACTCTAGAAATTTTCACTTGCCACCACCTACACTTGTAGACATAGAATCGATGCACTAAGTATGGTGAAGATGCCGGAAAACCATGAAAAAGGGACACTTTATTTAAAACATGCATTTCATGCTATTTTGATAAAAATTATCATATGACAACTATAAGAAACATCTTTAAGGCAATATTCACATATAAGATAAGACCACAATCATTGAGTAATTTAAGTCATTTAGGCCCTCCACCTAAGTTTATCCTAAGACCCATCTAGGTAAGACATGAAGAGACCGCCCATACAATCTCTTCAATACACACCTAAGTGGACCTCAAAGCAACCCTAGGTAAGAACCTTTCTAATTCAATACACCTTTACTAAGTGAAAAATAGTCATGGTATTAATATTTAGGAGAAAAACCACTTCAACAATAGTGGCGACTTCCCCTAATGGTCCTGGAAGTCCTAGGGAACTCACTGGTCGTAATAATTTCAAAGCCTACTCGTTGCATGTATAGATAAAGTTCGTTCCACTACCACACTTGTTGAACCTATCTAATAATAGAGTGCAATACACATGATGAGAATAGGAATTAATGACATAGACACACTTGATAGGTGATGGAGTCCGTTTCACGAAAACCCCTACACCGGGAAGGTGTTATTTGCCGAAGGTAGAAGACCTAGGCACATCCCATGTTTAAGGGATACAAGGGCTTTTTTGCACTCTAAGTCTCAGTCTAAAGTAGATCTACTATTATAAACAAGCATATCCGCTCGTGCTGTGCTTGGTTTCTCATTGGAGTACGTTCATTCATATCACCTTTTTGAGACGGTACCATCTCTAAGTCTTACCCCATCAAATAACCAATACCCAAGAAGGGAGTCCACAAGGGTGGTGTCGAATCATGGTTATTAGGATACATCATTTTCCAAATGAAAGGGGTGAGAAATGGGTACCACGCTAGGTCTATCCAGTTCACTTCAATATTAACCTTCTTTTCATATTGAAGGTTCCATATTAGCCTTCTATAGAAGGGTTCTACTTTAGTTCTACCGATCCTAGACTTTCATTCATTCAAGAGAAGAGTGCCTAAGCCTACCAAGTCAAGATACAACATTCATCATATCATTTATTCAATATAATTCAAGTACCAAGTAGGAAAAACTAAGTCTACCACCACAAGATATAATATCATTCTATAAAGACTCTTCTTAGTCCTTCAGTATCATATCAACAATTAGAGAAGAAGTACTTTAAATCATAACATGATTGCATACAAATAAGACTATATAGACATCACATGAGTACCTTCGCATTATACTTTCACATATAATATATCATCCTTCACTTTGTACACCCATATAAACCATATTATGATAGTACTATAATTAACATAACAATGCCGACAAGGCCATGATCATACTATTATAACAATTAAACACCGCAACCATAACTGCATCATACCAATCAATAATAATCCGGTATCAATTCTACATTAAATAAAGGAATTAGGTAAACTTGCCACATTCCAATAGCCACAATTGTCGTCTCTCAACATCTTCAACAGTTCTACACATTAATAGAACTTACCAATTACAATGTCCATAAGACTAGACCACCATTTCATTTATATAAATGATTCAACAAAACCCAATATGGATATCAATAATATAAAGCAAACTATGAACAGTTCCAACAATGATCAACATAAATTTCAATAGCCCATAACAATCTAAACATGAATTCAACATAATTAGATCATAATCAATGTACTTCGTTTAAAGCCAAAATTAGGAATTCAAGGAAAGCATGGGTTCATGGATTTTTTTATCATAAAACCATTAATTAACATTGATTATTTCACAAATCATCAATTTAAATCTTTTAATGCAAGAACCAATGTTTAGAATCCAAATAGGATTTTAGTATTTTTGAGATCTTTTGAAAAGCCTTTTAAATTGGCTCCTTGAATGAGATAAGAATCAATAGTGAAATAACCATAACTTATTGAAGTTCTATCCACGAAATTAGTGTTGAAACCTTGGAGAATTTTATCCTCTTCCTTGGAACTTGAAGGTTCTTCAATGGAGGATCTTGACTAGAGAGAGAATTTAGAGAAAACGGAGAGCATATATATATATTTTTAATTCTAATTGAGGGTTAGGGTTTTTGATTGGGGTAATGGGTGTATATATACCTAAAATCAATATAAAACACACCCCCAAATACCCAAAACACCCCTACATTAATTGGACCTATTTAAACAAGTCAGACTTAACTTTTATTTTTGGAATTATTGTCGGGAAACAAGTCCACATCACGAAGGTTTCCAACAAGGTCTATAAAAAATATTTTTTTTTAGTGAGGGTAGGTCCGCGGTATTCCTCGAAGCGGAGGGGGGGGGGTGGGGTGGGGGGGTGAACAATTTTTATATCATGGGGGACAAGTCCGTGACATGGAGTAGTAGCTCTCAACATTTGTACTGCAACAAGTGCGGCTGAAGTTCTTCCCCCAATGTTTGGGTCCTCATCAAGGACCCTTAGGTTTTTCCTTGGGGTGTCGTACATGGACGTTTTGACCCTAAAAAGTCCCTATAGGTTTTAGGGTCATCCCCAATGATTTTAGACTCCAACCAACACATACAACCACATACAATAAACAAGGACACACTAGTCACACACAAGACTAGTTTGCGAACGTCTTGATCGTTCCTTGACATTTGACTTCAGAAATCTTTAAAACTTACATGTAAAGAAATTATTCATCATTTTAACAAGTTATTAACTCATAAGACCCATGTAAGGCTCTAGTTCACCCAAGTTCAATTTGAGGGTTATAACAATCTGGGTGGTGACGAAGTTGGTGTCAGAGCCTAGGTTCGTTGATCTCAATGTACAAAATGAGTCTAGTAATGTCTCGCAGTAGTACGGGGGTGTGTTTACTTTTATTGGAGGGGCTATAAGAACTTATGTTAATATTTATACTTTTCTCTTGTCTCATTTCATGCTATAATTAGGATCCAATTGGTATCTGGGTAATATAAATTGGCATCTCACCTCCTTCACTCTTCTGTCCCTAGATGGTTAATACAAGATTCAACGATGTTCATCTTTTCACTCCCATCAATGCTCCAGCTGAAGAATCTCCAGCAAGAGGCAGCGGTCCAGGTAGGGGTAGAGAAAGATCTAGAGGTAGAAGTCGTTTAAGAGTAACACCTATTGGGGATTGAGATCTTGTTGAGAATGATATTTTGAATGAGATCCCTCATGTGAATCATGAATAAATAGAGATTAATGTTGATGTTGAGGTTGAGGATGTGGTGAAAATTGAACAGGAGGGGAGGTACAGGCTGAGACAATCAGTGTTCCTCCAACATAGTTTTAGCTCAGCAGATTATGTCATTCTTGAAATGGTTGGTTGGTCCTGGAGTGATTCCTTCTGTTCAAGCCACTCAAGCCCCCTGTAACCCCCTTTTTATTAGCATTGCGCCCAAGATGGATGGAACGTGAGGTAATGATGTTTTCTTTAGTCCTTTATTGGGTTTTGTTATGACTAGTAATAAGCATGAAATATTGACTAAGTTTTTGGAAGCTCAAGCCTCCTATATTTCTTGGTTCTGAGTGTGAGGATGCTTATTAATTTATTCTTGATTTCTATGAAGGCTTCATAAGTTGGGGATTGTTCATCAGTTTGGGGTTGATTTCATGTTGTTTCAATCTTAACGGTGGTGAGGACTAAGCCAGAGGGTGTGCGAATGGAAAGAGATGTGGAATGAAAGATTCTTGACTTTAAACCTCCATTCACTTGGAATTAGTTTTATGCTTTTTTATTAGAGATATATGTGCTCCTGACTTTGAAGATCGTAAAAAGGATGAGTTCATGGATTTGGAGTAAGTGGTATGTTTGTGGTTGCTTATGAGGCCAAGTTCCCTGCTTTGCCCAGTAACTCTACAGAATTGGTGACTATCGAGAAGGAGAGGATTTGTTTGTTTGTGAGGGGTCTAACTTCTCGCTACAAGTATTGTCTGTTTATATGAGCTCAGCAGGAAGAAGCTTTAACGAAGTGATAGACTTTGTGAAGAAAGTGGAAGGTGTGAGATGAGACGGTCAGGCTAAGGTAATGTCTAAAAAAGCCAAGAATTCTGAAGATTTTCAGGGCTCCTATTCTAGAAGATCTGGTACACCAACACTTGTTGCCCAACCTATTTAGTGTGACATGCCCGCTTCTACAGGTAATTACTATGGAACTCCACCTCTAAATTTTATCTAAGATAGCAGGGAGTTGCTCCTTCGAAGGGTAGCATGCCATCTTTTCTTCGCACTTGTTACAATTGTGGAGAACCTGTACATATGAGGAGATATTGTCTGCACTCACACATTTAAAATTATACGCCAAGCATCCTTGAGAAGTGGTACCCGCGGGAAATATTAGTAACGGTCGAGGGTATTCAGAAGGTTGGTGATGAGGTAATTAGCAAGGCCATGGTCGTCAAAGAAATGGTAATGTCGGTAGTGGTAATGCGCCACCAGGAAGGGAAATGGCTCGTCAAGATGATAGAGCTCAATTTTATGCTTTTTAGGACAAGAATGAGGCAGAGGTGTCTGACGCAATTATTACAACTATTATTCTTGTATGTGATCGGATGTGTAATGTGTTATTTGATCTGGGTTCTGCGCAATTTTCCTCAGAATTTTATATAATTTCTGATATACGTGATGCTATCCATGTTTTTATCTCCCTTGGAGAGTATGTCATAGTCACCCATGTATATCATGTTTATCTCATTTTGTTTATGGGTTATCAGTGTAAAGATGATTTGGTGATTTTAGATATGATTGAATTTGATATAACATTAGTCATGACTTATTTGTCCCCCTATTATTAAATTGTAATGCTAAATTTTTGACCCTAGAAATTCTGGGAAGTGAAAAGTTAGATTGGGAAGAGGTGTGGAAGACTAAAAATTCTAAGATCATATCCTTCATAAGGACTAGGAAACTCATAGGGCAGGGTTGTTTGGCTTATTTGGATCATATTAGGGATGTTAAGTTTTAAGTTCCATCAATTGAATCAATTTATGTGGATTTAAAATTTAGAGAAGTGTTTCCTAATGACTTTCCTTGTATGCCTCTCAAAAGAGATATATATTTTTGCATTTATTTGGAACTCAATACCCGCCCCATTTCTATTTCTCTATATCGTATGGCTCCGATGAAATTAAGGGAGCTTAAGGCTCAAATCAAAGAGGCTCTTGATATATGACTCATTCGTCCTAGTGCTTCCCTATGGGGTACCCTAGTTTTATTTGCTAAGAAAAAGGATGGTATTATGAGAATATGTATAGGTTATCGGCAATTGAAAAAGGTCATTATTCAGAACATGTACCATTTCCCTCAAATAGATGATCTTTTCAACCAAATGCAAGGTGCATCAGTTTTCTCCAATACTGATCCAAGGTCTGACTACCATCAGTTTAAAATTAGGCACGAATTGTGCCCAAGACGACGATCAAAACTCACTATAGGCACTACGAGTTTCTAGTTATGTCCTTTGGCTTGACTAATGCGCCTACAACTTTTATGAGTTTAATGAATGGGGTGTTCAAGCCATTTCTTGATTCTTTCATCATAATATTTATCGATGATATTTTGGTTTATTCGAAAAAGTAAGGAAGAGAATGCCGACCATATTCATATTGTTTTGGGTGTTCTTGGGGAAAAAAGGTTGTATGCTAAATATTCCAAGTGTGAATTTTGGTTAACTTCTGTAGCATTTTTGGGACATGTAGTTTCAAAGGAAGTGTAACACCTCACAAATTGAAATATCTAGGAAGAATCTTAGAAGTTGAAATAGTCAGTTTTGGAATGAATTAAATTCTGGAAATTTTCTTAAGCTAGGAAAAAGCGAGTTTTCGGTCAACTTCAAACAACCATAACTCTTAGATCATGATAAGTTAGGTATACTTCCAAATATTGTTGGAAAGCCCTTGGAACAATCTTTCGAATGCTGTCGAGTTTGCGAAATTTCAAATTTGGATGAGTGACTTATTCCTTTTGGAAGTATGAATGTTGGATTAAGTAAATTCCAATCCAGAAATTTAAAGGATGTGTTGGTCTTTTTCCTACCCAATTAATTAAATTCATTTTGGGTAATAGTATTAAGGGTCTAAACTGAATTTTGTTAGTTTTATACTTTTGTAGAGAGGTTAGGGTTTTGGAGAAAGAACGCAAGAGAAGAAGAAGGGAAAAGGAGTCAAGATTGTCGAGTTCGTCAAAATTAATTTGTGGATTTCATTGAGAGTGATACCTAAGAAGGTATGTGGGGCTCTCATAACGTTGGAATTGTTCTACCACGTGCCAAGCATATTATTTCAGTTCGTATTCGTCCTAAAATCATTATAATATGGATATCTTTATATCCTTTTCTTGAATTGATGTGTTGTTCTTGAATTGCCTGAATTCTAAAGTTTTTGAATTCATTACATCGCATGATGTGGTCATTTTTGGTTAGGTTCTTAGGTATATTTGTTGGGTATCAGTATATAAAATAGATTTAAGAAAAAAAGAACCGAGTTTTGGTGAATTAGGGAAGAAAAACAAAGAAGAAATTTTGCCAGCGAATCTGACCGGGAAAACGCGTGATGACAGTTACGAATCAAAAAATTTTATCTACGTCGCGCAGCTTAGACGAGGTGTTGTGACTTAAAAGACGTTTTAGAAACAAAAATTAAATCATGCGTCCGCGTTGCGGACCCACCTTGAAATCTTGATTTTTAGTCTTTTCTCATTTTTACCTATCTAAAAACATTCCTAAACAACATGAGATCCTTCCAAACACAAATATTAGTCTTTGAATCCATAATTAAATTCAAGGATCAGTTAAGAGTCAAGTAAAGATCAGTTAGAGTCAAGTTAAGAGAAGTTAAGAGTCAAGTCAAGATAAGTAAAGTGTAAAGAGTAAAGAGTAAAAATCTAAGAGTAAAGAGTAAAAAGCTAAGAGTAAAGAGTTAAGATGAAGTTCCTTTCTTCAAAAGTATAGGGGGCTAAGTATCCCCAAAGTGATTTAAAATGTTTTCACATTTAAACAAGTAAGAAAAACCAATTTTCAAAGGCCTCGACAGTTTTCAAAAAAGATCCTAGGCTTTATCATAATGAAAACAAGAAGGGAAAAACAAACGTTTCGAGATTACGTTTGAGCTAAGTTTTTTTTTTGCACTAATCTCAAATCACTAGAGAAGTTGTTTTTATAAAACATACAAGATAAATAATTTTTTCGAGTAGTATTAAGCACCGATGTTGGGATGCGAGTTTCACATTAACTCAAATCTCTAGAAAACCATGTAGCCCTCAGGGTAGAAAAGGGTCATACTTTTTAGATGAATCCTTTTCACAGTTTACTACTAGATCCATTAGGTAGTTTAGATGCTATACTCTGGCAAGGTTAGGATGGGCCGGCCAGCGTGGGCTGAGTAACTTTGTATCATCACTATAACTAATAAGTGACGGTTATTGGTAAGAGAAACTCCCACAACAATAGTTGCATGGTTCCTCAAGAGACTCTGCTTAGTATGAATGAGGGTATGGGACTTCATTCATGCATTGCACGAGTAGACTTTGAGAGGAAGCATGACATGTCTTTTAATATGATTATGAATTAACATCAGATTATTTTGTATTTTTACATATATCTCAGAGTTATTTTCTATCTTTGTATAAAACAGAATTTACATCATGTTATTAAACAATTTTTCTTTATTAACGCACTTGCTTTTAAATTGCTTACTATTAAAATAAGTTTAGTTAAGTATTCATTAGATGAGAAGAGTCAAGGTAAGTGTTTCTTTCTTAATCTCCTTTAAGCCTATGATGTTTAGTACACAACTCCATACTCATACATTCAATGTATTGATGCTAGTTGGTGTAATTCATATTATGATGCGGATGTAGGTAACTAGGATCAGCATTCCAGCGCACCGTTGATCCAATGAGCAGTCCAGAGTCAGTTGATGAGCCTCCTTCTTTTTCGGAAGATCCATTTTCATTTCATTTCTTTATAGTCTAGTTCACTAGGATGTAATTGGGTATGTCCCAACATCCATCTCTATTATAGAGGCTTCATAGAAAGTTAGTTAGATGTTAGTTCTTTCATTATAATTTTCTTATTAACTTATTATCATATTTGAGTTGCCATTTTTGCTAAGGTTAAGGTTTATTTTCAAAACATTTTTATTTCAGTTCCAGAAAGTTAAGTTAGTTAGCATCTTAAACCTTGTATTAATATTTTAAGTCTTCCACTGAGTAAGTAAGCCAGGATAAGGGTTTGCTTGGGGCCAACAATGGTCTCTGAGTGTCGGTCACGTCTTGAGTGTAGGCTCTAGGCGTGACAAACTTGGTATCAGAGCACAGAGTTCAAGAGTCCTAGGGAGTCTATGAAGTTGTGTCTATAGAGTCATAGTCATCGGTGTAAAGCACAACACATCTATGATTATGAGGATACAACATTTAGAAATGTCTCACTTCTTTCACATTCCATTTCGTGCCTAGAGTTTATCTCTACAAAATTTCTTTCTAATTCGTTCTTACACATAACAGTTTGTGACTTGGACTGGTATGAGAGTACTACATGGGATGTTTCTTTTCTGTGAGCAAAGAGAATAAAAGATATGGTTGTTGACATGAGGAGTACAAAAAAACTATTTTGTAGCTGTGTTATCTCATTTATCGAGTGAGGAAAGTAAGGTTATGATGTTAATATATGACAGGAGAATAGCAAGGCTGATGATCCATGTGTAATAAATTTAGGAGGAAAATCTGAGGGATAGATAAAAGGTCAAGCATAAGAGGGCTAAGACATAAGGAATGAGTCCGGGAAGCAATAGAATAATATGACTTGGTCCTCTTTCTAACAGAAGCAGAAATGACTTGCTTCATAATCTACTAGTGGACCTGCACCTGCGTATTCGCATGTCGTAAGGAACAAAGGGTTACTTAGACTCATGCATGTTCCAAGTCTTGTAGGATCCACTTAGGGGTGTTTCATGATTGCTTCAATTAGTTGCTTCAAGTGTGGCCACAACGGTTATTTTACATGAGAGTGTCCTAAGGACAAACATAGTAATGATAAAGTGGGCAATATAGCTCAGTCTTCTTCAGTTGCTTCACCAGACAAAAGTTACATCTAGAAAAGCTACTCCAGGGACAGACGGGGAAACCGTCTTTATGGTATGAATAGTTGTCGAGAGCAAGAGGACTAACCAGATGGTTCCACTGGTATGATCCAAGTCTATAGTTTTGATGTTTTTCCAGAGCAACATCTTGATTCATTCAGTGTCTTTTTAAACATTTTTAGAATTATATTCTAGTAGAGAGGTTCTATTATGATTGTACCATTTCCTATCAATCACAAGAGTACCATGGATGACATTGTTTAGACATGGTAGCGTTTGATGTCATTCTAGTTATGGACTGGTTTCATGCCTATTATGCATCAATAGATTTTAGCACTCGAGTAGTCAAGTTTAAGTTTCCACTAAACCAGTAATAGAGTGGAAAAGTAGTTCAACAGGGCCTATGGGTCATTTCATTTTGTATCATAAGGCAAAGAAGTTAGTTTCTCAAGTGTCGTTTCTATAACTTCGTCCGTAATGACTCAAGTGTTGAGATACCTCCTATCCAGTTAGTTTCAGTTTCAGTAATAAAAGAGTTTCCCTAAGTTTTTCATGATGATCTACCCGGATTCCCTCCTGACAGAGAAATTAATTTTGGGATAGACACAATTCCAGATACTAGTCCTATCTCTATTCTCCCATATAGAATGGCAACAGTAAAGTTGAAAGAGCAGTTGAAGGGTTTTCTAGAGAAGGGTTATATTTTATCAAATTAACTTAGTAGACAATTTAAGTTTCAATGGTTTAAAGCTTGTGAGAAAAGCTTTCAGCAATTGATAATGAAGTTGACTATTTCCCAGTTTTGACTTTCCCGAAAAGTACTCAACTTTTCTTGTGGTGTATTGTGATGCATCTATAGGTGGATTGGGTTGTGTTTTAATACAAAATGGAAAAGTTATATCTTATGCTTTCATAAAGTTTAAAGTTTATGAGAAAAATCACCCAACCCATCATTTATAGTTGGTCGTTGTAGCATTTCCTTCGAAAGCTGACGCCATTATATATACGGTGTTTGTTCACCAATCATAAGATTTTTCGACACATGTTAAGTTAGAAAGAGCTTAATATAATCCAAAAAGGTTGTCAATGGGTAGTACCACCCATTTTGAGGAACACAAGAAAGAAGTCAACAAAGGAGATGCATAGACTTGCATGGTCAAGAGTTCGATTAATGAATTCCAAAGAATATGGATCATTGGTGATGAATGGGTTTGAACCATCTTTAGTGTCAGAAGTAAAAAGCACGCAAGACCAAGACCCTATCTTGTTTGAATTAAAGACAAAGTTTCATAAGCAAAGAAAGTGATGGCTTCTAAACAAAGGGGAGATGTTTTTTTTAAGGTAGATGACTGAGTCACTCTGAAAGTTTCACTCTTGAATGGTGTTATGATATTTGGTAAGAGAGGGAAGAGAAGTCCCTGGTATATTTGTCCTTACGGAAAATCCAAGAAGATGGAAAATCTAGCTGGTAAGTTAGGGCTATCACAAGAGTTAACAACAGTCTATCTGGTGTCTCACATCTCCATTTTGAAGGAGTGCATAGGAGATACCTCAACTATCATACCAACTGAGGATATTGATATCAATGATAGCTTGTCTTATGAGGAGGTCGTGGTTTATATTTTAGATCGTCAAGTTTGCAAGTTGAGAACAAAGTAAGTAGCATCAAGTCAAAGTTTTATAAAGAAATCAGTTTGTGAAGAAGTCAATTGAGAAGCTAAAGAGGATAAGAAGAAGCGACACTCACATCTATTTGAATCCAGAGAAGTTCCAAAGTGCGATACTAATCCTTTTCTTGGCATTGATATTAACATGGAATGTTGAGTTTATATTTTGTTGTGGGTGTATGAACTGAATATAAGATGTTACACCATAGTCCTAGTAAGAAGTAATATCATTCGATGATGACGGTCCCTAAGGGGGAGATATTGTAACATCTCTCAAATTGAAATAGCTAGGAAGAATCTTAGAAGTTGAAATAGTCACTTTTGGAAATAATTAAATTCTTGAAATTTTCTTAAGCTAGGAAAGAGTGAGTTTTCAATCATTTTCAAACAGCAATAACTCTTATATCAGGATGAGTTAGGTGTAGTTCCAAAAATGGTTGAAAAACCATTGGAACAATCTTTCCAATGCCGCCGAGTTTGAAAAACTTCAAATTCGGATGAGTAATTTATGCCTATTGGAAGTTGGGTTGTTGGATTAAGGAAATATCCAATCCGCAAAATTTAAAGGATAACTTGGTCTTTTCCTTACCCAATTAATTAAATTCATTTTGGATATTATTATTAAGGGTCTAAACTGAACTTTGTTAGTTTTACACTATTGGAGAAACGTTAGGGTTATGGAGAAAGAACGCAAGAGAAGAAGAAAGGAAAAAGGAGCCAAGATCGTTGAGTTCGTCAAGATTAACTTGTGGATTTCGTCGGGGTGATCCCTAAGAAGGTATGTGAGGTTCTCATAACGTTGCGATATTTCTCCCACGTTCCAAGCATATTATTTAAGTTTGGATTCGTCCTAAAATGATTATAACATTGATATCTTGATACCTTTTACTTGAATTCATGTGTTGTTCTTTAATTGCCTGAATTTTGATGTTTTTGAATTCACTATGTCGCATTATGGGGTCGTTTCAGGCTGGGTTATTTGGTACATTTTTTGGGTATCAGTATATAAAAGAGATTTAAGAAAAAGAATCGAGCTTTGGTGAATTAGGGAAGAAAAGAAAAGAAGGAATTTCGACGAGCGAAATCTAGACATGGGATCGCGTCACGCGACCTGTTCCCAGAAATGAAATTTTTTCTCTGTGTCCCGCAGCTTAGATGAGGTGTTATGCCTCAAAATAAATTTTTGGAAAAAAAATAAATCATGCCTCTGCGTAGCGGACCCACCTTCAAATCTTGATTTTCAATATGTTCTCATCTTTAGCTATCTAAAATCATTCCTAAAAAACATGAGATCTTTCCAAACACAAATAGTAGTCTTTGAATCCATAATTCAATTCAACGATTAGTTAAGGGTCAAGTCAACATCAGTTAAGAATCAAGTTAAGATAAGTTAAGAATCAAGTCAAGATTTGTAAAAAGTGAAGAGCAAAGAGCTAAGAGTAAAGAGTTAAGTTGAAGCTCTTTCCTTCAAAAGTATAGTGGGACTAAGTAACCCCAAAGAAATTTAAAATGTTTTTACATTTAAACAAGTAAGGAAAACCAAGTTTTTCAAAGAGACTTCGAGATATTTTTCAGAACAGAGATAGCTTCTTAAAATGAAGCAAGCAGGGAAACTGAGATTTCCAACATAGCCTTTGTGCTAAGTTTTTTGAGCACTAATCTCAATTCACAGGAAAAGTTGTTTTTATAAAACATACAAGATAAATATATATTTTTGGGAGTAGTATTGAGCACTAATGTGGGGATGCAAGTTTCATAGTAACTCAAGTCTCCATGAAAACCATGTAGTCATCATGGATAGAAAAGGGTATTACTTTTTAGGTGATTTTTTTTGACAGTTTACTAGTGGATCCATTAGGAAGTTCAGGTCCTATACTCTGGAAAGGTTAGGATGAGTCGGGAAGTGCGGGCCGAGTAACGCTTTATCCTCACTATAACTAATGAGTGATGGTTGTCGATTAGAAAAACTTCCACAAAAGTTTTTGCATGGTTCCTCATGAGGTTCTGCTTAGTATGAATGGGGGCACGGGACTTCATTCATACATTGCAGGAGTAGACTTTGAGAGGAAGCATGAAATGTCTTTCATTATAATTATGAATTAACTTCAGATCATTTTGTATTTTTACATACATCTTAGAGTTATTTTCTATCTTTGTATACAACAGAGTTTACATTATGTTATTAAACAACTTTTCTTTATTAGTGCACTTGCTTTGAAATTGCTTACTATTGAAATGATTTAGTTAAGTATTGATGAGCTGAGAAAAGTCAAGGTAAGTGTTTCTTTCAGAATCTCTTTTAAGCATATGATATTTAGTACTCAAACTCGCATACTCGTACATTCAATATGTTGATGCCATTTGTCCTGCATCATATTATGAAGCAGATGCAGGTAACTAGAATCAGCATTCCAACGCACCAATGATCTATTGAGCAGTCGATAGTCAGTTAGCGAGCCTCCTTGTTTTCCGGAGGATTCATTTTCATTTCATTGCTTTCTAGTCTAGTTGATTAGGATGTTGTAGGATCTGTCCCAATATCCATCTCAGTTATATATGCTTCATAGATAGTCATTTAGATGTTAGTTTTTCTTGTCATAATTATTTATTAACTTATTATCATATTTGAGTTGCCATTTTGGCTAAGGTAAAGGTTTATTTTCAAAATAATTTTATTTCATTTCCAGACAGTTGAGTTAGTTAGCATCTTAATCCTTGCATTAATGATTTAAGTCTTCCGCTGAGTAGGTAAGACAGGCCAAGGTTTTGCTTGGGGCCAGCAATGGTCTCTGAGTTCCAGCCATGTCCAGGGTGTAGGCTCCTGCGTCACAGGAAGGGTAGATCCCCAAAAGATTGAGGCGGTTTAAAATTGGGTCCGGCCAAGTTCTGTGACTAAAGTTAAGAGTTTTGTGGGTATCGCTAGCTATTATTGGTTATTTGTGAAGAACTTTGCTTCTATTTCCAATTACTTGACTAATTTGACCAAAAAGGAGATACCATTGTAATGGACCAAAAATTTGAGGACAGGTTTCAAAAATTCAAGACTCTTGATTAAGATCCTATTCTAGCGTTAACTTTTGAAGATAAGGATTTTATTGTTTATCGTGATGCTTCACATTTTGGTTTAGGTGTGATGAGTAAACATTTTGGACTCAAGCTTTATTTTAATAGATTTAGTGTCTGCAAATGCACATTTTGTGCCAATTACTGATGAAAATCCTTGATTTTCAGGCATTTGGAATGAGGAAAAAAGCATGGACAATAATGGGCAAAAGGAAAAAGGAATCTTAAAAAATGAAAAAAAGAAAGCCTAAAAATCATCTACACCATAGGGCGAGTCTCCAAACAACCTTAGTCTCGCCTAATGTTCTAAAGTACAAAGCCTAGAAGGATAAAATCAAATAGGTGATAGAGAGAAGCAGTCAACGAGTCACCGAATGATTCTGCGGTTCAGTACAACATCGCCCATACTTACAGAATTTTAAGATACCGAAGGAAAAAGTAGAAGGGCAATGATATGGACCAAAGGGCGTGTAACCCCCTAAAATGAACTAAGGTGAACTAGGGCTTCTTGATTGTTTCTCGAGTTAATTTTTTGTTAAAGTGAGTTATACTGATGTCCTTAGGCAGTGTGTGAAGTTTGGAGGTCAAATGTCCATGACGTTCAGAAGATATGCCTTAGATAGTGCTTGTGTGTTCTCACGTGTTTGAATGAGTTTTACGTGTTTGTTTTGTTTAAAAATTGGTGTGTGATGTTCCTAATACCTAGACAATTATGTTTAGGGGTTTAATGTCCTGGTACGACCCCACCTAGGACCCACAAGGGGCCCTAGAGAAGGGCCCAAGACTCGGACCCAAAATCGCCTTGGCAGTGTCCACCAACGAGACCAAACGACGACCAGTAGTCAAACCAATGGCCCGTAGACTTAGTTCGTAGATTGTACTTGAAATCCTTGATGTATGGAAGTTGTAGGATAAACTAACGAACCACCACCAACGGACCATTGATAGACAAACGGTGCGTTGGTTTTTCCCGTCTGTGAGCTGCCAAAAAGTTGTTAGCAGGCTGCCTTTGCTTGGGGTGCTTGGTAAATTCGCCCCAAGTATTTTAAGGACCTTGGACAATTATTTTGACGGTTATTTAGATATATTAAAGAGTTCCAAACCATTAGACATAATTTAAGACTCCATTTCCTAAAACCCAAAACCCCTCTCTCTTAGAAGACTCTCTCAAGTCACTATGGAAGCTAGAGGTCAAGAAGGGCTAGAAGGGGTTGGTGGTGGTCGAGTTATTCGTCAAAAACCTTTGGGGTTTCTTCTATCTGAAGGTATGGTAGTCATCCTTAAACTCTCTTCCATTTAAGTAGTCCTTTCTAATACATTTTTAAAAAGGGTTTTCAACCCTAACTTATTCTATCTTTAACTCTATATATGGGTCTTGCATGAAAACGTTTCAATGATTCAAATATTATGTTTCTAATGTTAGTTAGTGATTTTAATGCTAAAACTTCAATGAAATCATAACAAAGTTTGTTATCAAATTGTGGCTTAAGAAATGAGTTAAATGAGCTTGGTTTTGTAGTCTTTGAGATTTGCTTTACTTGTGTTGTTATTGATGTTTATCTACTTCCCTAAGGGCTAATTTATGGTGAATTGTTAAGTAAAATGTTATAGATGATGGAAGCTTGGATTAAAGGGTAAATTGGTTATGTTGTTTAGTTTTAATTATGAAATGCTTTTGAGTGGTATGGTCCACCTTCTTGGTGGCGGTGTTTACTTGAATTCTATGAATGTGTAGTTACTTGTGTATTGTGAATGAGTCCATGAAGGCATATTATGTGAAGAAAAAGGGAAATTAATCTATTCTTGTAAATGTGTTTCATGAAGCTTGTTATGCAAACTATGGTAAGGATTATGTGTAAAAGACTTATATGATTATGTGAAGCATGTTAAAGTGTGTAATGTGATAGAAGAAGGTCTAAGCAAGTATAGCATAGAATGTAAATTAAATGATGCTTATGTGCAAGGTGTGTTCACATGTACATACACACAAACACTTGAATGAATGAATGAAGTTAAGTTAAGTCAAAAAGGGGAATTTTGGGGTGAACAGTATTCGTGAGTTGAGAAAAAGTGTTTAGTAGCAACCTCATTATTCCCAAGAGCTTTCTAATGTAGGTTGGAGGATGGATACCCTTCGTGATTTGAAATGTAGTATCCAAAAGTTATCCTTGACCTTTAGTAATGAATGTTGAGAATCCATGGGGAGTTATGCCTAGCACTGAGAGGATATGAATAAGAGGTGGTTACACTTTGTGAGTTGAGATGTTGTATTCCAATATACCTCTTGAGATAGTACTCCTCGTTAGTAGAGAATGAGTACTTATTAGTAATCTCTGTATCCCTTAACTATGCACCCTCATAGTTGTAGCTATTGGGAAAGCCATGTAAAAGCTAAAAGTAGGACCTCACTCTAGGCAACTGAGGGGACCCTTCTCCGATAAGGGAAGTATAGGGATTCCATGTTTAGCTTTCATGGTCTATGTCGGTTAATTTAACCCCACAAAAGTAATGAAAGTGCTAAGTGTTCTAAAAGAGTATACTACTTAGGGTAGGTAGTGGAATGTGATGCTATTTATCCATTGCACAAGGTAGGCATTCTGAAAGGGGATTATTAGTGAGCCTTATATGATTTGAATGAACTAAGTCTCCTAAAAGAGCTTACTACTTAGGGTAGGTAGTTGAATGGGACGCTATCTATCCATTGCACTCAGTAGACCCCCGAAAGGGAAGTCTTGGTGCTAAGCCTTCTAAAAGAGTTTACTACTTAGGGTAGGTGGTTGAATGGGACGTCATCTACTCATTTCACTACGAAGTCATTCCGAATGGAGGTCATGGGTGTTGCTTGAGTGTTCTTCTAATGTCTTGTCATTGAGTGGGGGCTTGTTCTCCCGAGGTGAGTAAACCAAAAAGTGGTAGTCTTGAGCATCATTTTGGTGTGTATTGAAGGAGGTCTATGTTCACTTCCTTCATGTATTACCTTGGTGAGTCTTAGGATAACCTTAGTTACGGAAACTCCTACGGAAATGAGTTCACTTCCTCTTTGCTTGGCCTTGGAAGTTCACTATTTTGAATAAGGACAGTTTACTGTAAATTATGAAAAGAGTTCACTGTTAATTTGAAAATCTTACTGTAAAGTATCTTTTTTGGTTAAAATTAAGGATTTTCTCTAAATGTTAAATAGTGATTCTTATGTTGTTTTACTTCTATATTCTTGAGTGTTTTACTTAATTGGCATGAAAATGTATTTTTACTAAACTGTCCCTTTTTGCATGTTTTTGCATATATCATACTTAGTACATAGTTTTGTACTAACATCATACTTTTCTATACTCTATAGGTATAGGTTTGGAAGCAAGGTTGAAGTCTAGAAGGCAAAGCCTGGGAAAGATTCTCTCAACACAAAGTATGTCCTCATATATTTGAGGGCATAGTTCTTAATTCTTTTAGTTTTTATAAGTTCTTATTATGTATTTCTTTTAAATGTAAAGGGACATATTTCTAAGATATTATGTCGTGTCTTTAAGTTGGCTTGTGATGATGAGATTTTCTAAGTATTTATGAAAGAGTTCCTTTTTATATTAAATGGCGTGAAAAAATTTAATTATTCACTACTTTTCATGTCTTATGTAATGGATTATAGTTAAAGAGCTTGTACAAGACCCGAAAGGGTCAAGTACGCCCTGTCATGACCATAGGGTTCTCCCTAAATTCTAGGGGTACTTGCGGGTCGTGACATGGCGGATTGAAGATCCTGACTAACAGCGCTGAATGGTCCTACACAACACAATTTTTGGTGACTATAAATACTTGTTTAAATTTTCAGCTTAGGATCCAACCTATTTTTTTTGTAGAATAGAGAGACAAGAACTGAGTTTAGAGACAATACATCCTTAGCTTTGAAAGATTTGAAGATTTCTATTTCTAAGAAATTAGAAGTGGGTGTTGAAGATTCTTCATCTTAGACCTCTCTAAACACAGTATTGATCTTTCTAGTTGATGAAAACACAATTTGCTAACGATTTCAACCTTTTTATGATGTCTTGCTAAAACCAAATGGGTTGATTTAGTTGTTGGCATTGCTACTTTATATTCCAAATGTTTTTAAAAGCGATTTCATTTAGTAATTGTGTCTTAATCTAAAGGGTTGTAGTTGCAAATGTAACTCTACCTTCGTGTTTTTGGTTTGACCGAGAGAGGGGTTTTAATACCAAGATTACTGAATTGATGGTATGTGGGTATTGAGTTTTCATGCAATCAACTCGAGAGAGTGAATCCTAAATCCTTTTCTGCATATTCAGATCGAGATAGTGAATGGACTAAAGCAAAAGTTGTTCTTAATTGCTGCTCATTGGCATTCGAAAAAAACCAATTCAATTTGTGGTAAATGTTTCAAGAGAGTTTATCCCCTATAAAGTCTAGCTTAGTCATTGATTTACATATATTCACTATCAATTGCAATTATTTGGTTGTCTATGTTAGCCCATAATCCTATTACACCCAAAGAATCTCGTCTCTACTTGTTAATTTCATGTTATTTGTTGTTGTAGTTGTTAATTACCACAAAAAAAACATGTTTAACACTTCTTTTGTCACCTCAAACTTTTTTTCAATTGAATTTTGGACTCATGGTCCTTTATTAAAATTCATAGGGTGGAACCCAAAAAGGCCTACTAACCATACCAAACAAGAATAAATGACCTGAGCAGTCCAAAAGTGACCAGCTCAGGCATATAAAACAAGTCCCTTAAAAATTAAATTTCGTAATTTGAATCTTTTTCCTCCTATTTGTAAACCAAAACTTGAACTATGTTTAACTCATAATTTTTTTTAGATATGATTAACTTGAACATATTCACACCTGGTTATTGATTCTCGTAACTACTCCCTATGCGAACGATCCAAACCTTTGGATGAGTTATATTACTACTCCTGCTTGTTAAAAAATGTGTTTCCGTCTTCACTTGTGGGTTGAAGATATCCTCAAACGAAGAATCTTCTATGTTTATCTTCTATCTGTGTGATATTATACATTTTGTACTCTGAATCTGCACTGAAAAATCTGCCTTTGAGTTGTTTTCCTTCTCAGATACTTCAAATCTGATCTGTGTTGATCAAAAGCTGGCAGATCATCCTTCTTTCACCATATCAAAAGGTCCCGCAGATTCCTTCCCTAAACAAAGTTCAGACAAACAAAAGACGGTTATGGGGGATAATAACAAAAAAGTGAGTCTTACTGATGTTGTGGTGGCTCAACCCACCATAGCGGACCAGAATGAGTTGATTCTACAGCTGATGCATTAGATTGCACAGATGAGGGTAGAAATGCAAAGGAGACAGGATTTGCCTCCACCAGGATTTGTTGGTAACACTGCTGATGGGAGGCCTCCAATCTACTTCCCTTCCTAAAATATGGATCCAACTCAGAACCAGCCATCTACACCTTCTCAGAATCTGTCGTTTATAGAACTGACTACCCAAAATCCCCAATATGCTTCCACATCTTACCAAACTCCACCTCCTCCATAGAACAACCACCCCCAAATGCCACCCGTTCCTCAAAATACCCACCATCAAACCGCTCCACCACCACAAAATAAAAACCAAAATACTTTAAATCCCCAAACACACCACCACCACTTAAATCAGAATACCAATCCTCAGACCTACCCATAGAATTATCAAACCGCTCAAAATGCTCAGAGTCCCTCTGTAGCTCCACCCTAACCAAAGAGAGCCACTTTCCAAATTCTCGTCCCTGTCGAGCACGATGTGCACGGTTCTGAGCTGGACCATTAGGAGGAACAGGAAAAGGAATGGAGGGCAAGGTAAGAGGTAAAGGTCGACATAAAGGAAGAGATCAAGAAATCCATGAAAGAGATTAAATGTGTCCCTTAAATTGTAGGGCTTAGTTATGAAGACTTATGTATTCATCCAAATTTGAACCTTCCAGAAGGGTTCAATATCCTGAAGTTTGACACCTTCGGAGGAGTGGGAAACCCTATGGCTCATATGAGAGCCTACTGTGACCAGCTCATTGGAGTTGGTAGGGATGAAGCTCTATTGATGCAGCTCTTCAGCCAAAGCCTGTGCAGAGAAGCTCTTGAATGGTTCACATCGCATGAAACAAGGCAATTGCCAGTTGGAATGCATTGGCCAAAAAATTTATCGATCGATTTGCTTACAACGTAGAAATTGTTCCATATCGATACTCTCTAGAGAAGATGAAGCAAAAATCAACCGAGAGCTACACGGAGTTCGCCTATAGGTAGAGTGAGACCACCCATGTCTAAGAAAGAAATTTTTGAAGTTTTTGTGCGCGTGCAGGAGCCAGAATATTATGATAGAATTATGTTCCTCGTTGGAGCAAAATTTGCTGAGAAAGTCAAGATAGGTGATACTATCGAGGATGGTTTAAAATCAGGAAAGATAGCCCGTGTAGCCGCATCGCCTGGATCATCATGGTTGTTGAAATAGAAAAGAGAGGAAATCGATGTTGTTTCATGCGGGGGAAGGAAAACCCCTAGAAGCTCATCATATTCCCAAGGTCATTCCCGGCCTTCCCATGTCCTATTACATCCCCCTCCCCCTCGAACCCATTTTTTTAAATAATTTTGTGCACCTTTGTGGCATACATGGTACCCAAATAACTCTCACCGCTTTAATTGTGTGGAGTCACAGAGTGTGTCACATAAGACAAAAGGCGCACAAAATTAAATTAAAAATAAGTTTAGGAGGGTAATAGTACCTTAGTTTAGTTAAGGTGTATCTCTGAAATTTCGGTCATAATCTAAGGATACTTGTGTCTTATCCTTTTGTTCTAATCGTTAATTTAGCTACAACTAAAATTTTCACTATTTGGAGCTTTTTTTTATCATGTATTTACACTCTCAGCTCTTGTTACTCAAAATAATTACTTAAATACAGTTTAACTCAAATAGGCTTTAGAAAATATTATAAGGAACACGTTTAAAGAAAAAAAATTCTAAGTACCATGTGATAACGAGATTTCACCTATTTTTATATCCCTCCCTAATATTCTAAGAAAAACAAGAACAAACTGTCATAGGCGGAGTTACAAGATTCGCCTAAACACAAATGTATCAATAAAAGAACCCACAAGAAAAACTACTACTCGTGTTGAAACAATATGAAATCATACAGAATTAACAATTGAAACTTCAATAAAACATATTCAACTTAAACACAAAGAACATAGTTGATGAAGAACTTTAAAATTAGATTAATTATACAAAAAGAAAATGAAAAAAAGACTGGGGACTAACCTCCAACTCTATCAGAAAAGTCTTTCTGCCCCTCCAAGATAAAGAGGTAAGGTATTCTTACATATTACCTTCCCACACCGCACTTATCCGATCACTTATGGAATTGTGATGGGTACGATGTTGTCTTACAAGTAAACTGGGAAATTTTTTTATCAAGTAGACTTGGCTCTGCCCTTCTAGGAAAGAAGTGAAGGAGAAAATTGCACGTCAAAACTGAAATTCTTAGTCATAGTTCAAACTGGTCATATTCTTTTTCTGAGATTTTTCCCAAGGGATAATTATGTGATACGTCAAAATCAATTATGTTGTACAACTCAATACATCTCATACCATGAAGAAGTTGCAGTCTCGAACTCCACAAGGCCACAATTTACAGCAGCTTCAACAACTAAAAATATATATATAAAATTCAGAAACCAGATTCTCCAGTTCTGGAGCTATAAAGTATTTGAACAAAGAGAGAACTAATGTTCCTTGAAATTTATTTTTTGCATCATCTCCATCACTACACATGGAATCAAGTGCTTCTTCAAAATTTCGGGATGTTTCTCCTAGAGTAAAACTTCCATTAGTCCATGTTTTCAGAATAAGTATCTCTTTGTTTTACTTAACTCAAGCTTTACTAAATCCAAGATACTAATCCACAGATACCAAATAAACAAGTGAGATAAGCCAAATATCCAATTAATCATAACAACCCAAAAAAGAAAGAAACATGTTAGAATATTACCTTATAGACCACCTATGTTTAGTTACTACATTTTATACTTGTGAGAGGAGACAATTATTTTGAAAACACCTCGTTCTCACTCATACTTAAAACTCGATCACAGACATTGCCACCCTAATAGAACACACATCCTCCGAAAACCGCAAGGTGCACTTAGATTAATACATTACTAAACGTTCTAGGAAAAAGCACATTAGATAGTACTGACCGAGTAAAACAATCAAGTGTAACTGAACATGCACCCATACAAAATAACCAAAAAAACTTGTAATGTTAATCCAAAATAGATATTCAAATACTTTGCAACATGCAAAAAATGGCTAGAACAAATTAATGTAAACACATAAATCCAAGTGATCGTACCAGGACATTTTTTTGTTTAACATTCTCCACATCATACCAGGTCCTTTTTTGTTTAACATGTTCCACAACAATTGACTTTCCATCCCCCAACTTCTTACCCTGTTTTGGAATGAAAATCTGATTAAATGGGACTGAATTCGTGTGTATAACCCAAAATAAGTATTCCTTTAATCCCAACTCTATCAAAATAAACTTAATACAATTGCACCAACAAATCTAAACTTATCAAATTCTGTAAATACCCAAAAATTGTCAACCATCTCTTATAAAAGAAGAATAGTTTCATTATGGCAGAAACATCATAAAAGACATCCTTAACCCCTCCGCTAAACTTCCAACAACCATAATCAAGGACCAATAACCTACATCTGGGAAAACATTATAGCCTACCAAATCATATAAGGAAACTGGCTGGAGAAAAGAACTCGAGTTGCCACTCCTTCCCATTCCGACCAAGCAGGGAATTGTATCGAGGGAAGTGGGATGAAACAGACGAGTACTACATTAAGTAGAGATATCAACTCTAAACCACCAAATACAGTAACAGCTCTCTAAAACATGTAAGATCACCATCTACAAATGGGTAAGTCTATTAGAGGTTTTGAAAAGAATGTTATCTACAGAACATTCTCATTATCACATTATGCAAGACCTGGCTAAAATTTTGCACACATTGACCCACCATCAACATCTCTAACCATTAGGTGGAGTCAGCCAACAAACAACTATACCCTTTTTAAGGGCAGGGGAGAAATAAGATAGCTCGAACCGAGAATTGATTACAGACAATATCAAGAGAACTGCCAATAACCTGAATGCCTGTAACCACCACTAACGTGCAAAATTTCTAGGTAAACTAACTTCTAGAAGATCACTACTCGGAGAGTGTGTGGTGAAGAAAGATAATATTTCTCAATGAAGAGAACTGAACTGAAAATCGAACACTCACAGAAACTTGAACTAAACAAAACCTCAATACAAATCAACAAAGAAAGGCTGCTCCTGAAAAGAGAAAATTTACGAAGTTAAGATCACAACTGCAAGCACGAAAAGAATAACAATGAAGTGCAAAACTGGCAAAGCCCAAAGTGATTGGGAAATCACTAGAAATTACATAGACAATATTTAGAAACCCCTTTTTCATTGAAGCCTCAACGATACTAGATTGCAGGGTAAGCACCTACACGACCAACTTAGTGAACACTAAACTTTAAAATTTCCAAACCTAATGCTCCACTACTGTTCACTATGTGGTATATATAGAAGGCAGATGATGAGAAGATCTAGTACTGAGCGAGCACTTACCACATGTCCACACTAGAAGAGTTACATCATTGGTTGGATCTTCGCAAAACAAAAGCATCTGGACTAAAAGCCGAAAATGCAATTGTTGAGAGAATTATTATAGTTGAAAACTTCCACTTAACAGCACTTCTGCAATGAGATAAGGGGATCTCTATGATCATGAAAGAAAGCTGAATCGAAGACCTAGATACTAATAAAGGCCTGAACTATGGAAACTTCAACACTAAGATAAAGAAGGTTGCTCCATTAAAGGAATATTATCTTGAAAGACCCAACAACAGCAAGAACAAAAAGAAGGGAGCAGTTAAAGTGCAAACTGTGAAACCACGCCATATAGGGGAGATCCCATAGATGCCATACAAGAATGCATAACACCCTTTGACACTGCCTAGTGATATCAAAATTGCATTGCCAAACAAGATTGCATAACACCCTTGACGGTGCTTGGTGATAACAAATTACAATGCAAGCGCAAGCACCAAAAGGGCAAAGAAATAAGGTGCACAAGGAAAGGACACACAGTGAAATAAAACTCCGGAATTACAAAATTTTATCCCCAAACGGTAACCATGTGGTCTACAAACATGCATCCAAATAAAAAAAATCATATGTCATGATAAACATAAAAGCATCAAGAACACTAAAGTAGAGGAGCTCTTAGGGCCATAAGAAGATCTAAAAGTGAGCTTGGGTAATTCTCATGTGTCCATAAAATAAAGGAGCTCATCATTTGGAACATCCAAGAAAATAAACATCTAGACTAAAAATTTTATGGCTGCAAAGTACAAACACAGTGGAAAATTTTATCATTGTTGAGAATTTCCACACAACAGTAGTTTTGACAAAGAAAGAAGGGACCTATTGATTAGGAAGAAAACTGAAGTTCATGCTCTGGAAGACCCAATACTTACATGCGCAGAGAGAACATAACAGGTAAGTGCAAACCCATACCACAAAATATATATCACTAGAAATGCCAAACAAGATAAGATAGCAAAGCCCCATTTATTGATGCCTAGTGATATCCAATATCAAAATTATGGTGCAAGCACAAAAATGGCAAGAAACATGGTCCACGGGAATGCACACCGAAACAAAACAACAAACTATCCTAATGTCAACCTCTTACTACCACCATGTAGCCTACAAACATTCATCCAACAAACCTAAATAAAATAATAGGCTAAAAGAAATAAGAGAAGACAAGTAGGGAGAACACAAAAAGTAGAGGAGTGCATTACATGGCCATCAAAAGATCCATGATTAAGTTTGATTACACTTATTTTTCCATAACAACTCAGATTTCATCAGTCGGATAACCCAAGAACATAAGCATTAGGATAATTAAATAACAAATAAGGCAACAAAATACACGCTAGTGAGGCAGTGATGACAAAAGAGAAGGGAACTATTACGTTTACGGAAAAACTGAATTGAAGATCTCAATAATCATTAGAAGCATCAACCAAAAAACCTCAACAAGAAATTGACACATGATGTCACTCCATGAAAGAAGAATCTATGGCTTTGTAAGACCCATCGGCTACAAACATAGTACGAATGGAATAATAAATGTAAAGTTGGCATACGATGTACCACCTTCATTCAAAACCTTATAATCTCCTGATTGTAGTGCAAGCACCAACATGGACAAGAAATAGGGTGCAAAACAATGCACACTAGACACCAACCTTCAAAAACATCCAAGTCCTACTCGTCTCAACTGTTACCATGAATTCATCCAAAAAACAAACTCAGGCTAGCGTAATACAAGAAAATTGAAGCAGAGAAGATGTGCAGCGAGAACACAAAAAGAGAAATGAGATTCTCAAAAGATCAAAAATTGGGTACTTGTCAGGTGTCCATGAGAGCATAACCATCAACCATCAGGAATCTCATCGATTGGTTCATTGAAGAAAATAAGCACCTAGACTAAAAACTAAAAATGGTAGTAGAATACAACATACTGCCAGAAAGACAAGCTATTTTAGTGGAAAATGTTAGAACTCATAAAATCACCTGAACCAAGAAAACCTCGACATAAATGGACAAACATAACCGCTCCATGAAGAGAATAATTAATGGCACTGTAAGACCCAATGGATGCAAGCACAAAAAAAGGTACAAATCAAGTCCAATGTTGAACAAATACATACAATCTAAGAAATCAATAAAGATGCTATATAGATAACAATTAAAACCTGTTTTGGTTCAAGCCCTGACCAATATATCCAGATTGCATTAAAAGAACAAAAAAGGACAAGAGGGTATATAGATACCATATTGGATATCAGCCTTTGAAATCTCCAAATGTTAACCTCTATTACAATCACAATATAATTTACACATGCATCCGAACAAAAACTAAGAAGTTTTTGAAACCAAATGATGATGGAAACAAAGAACACATATAGCTAGAAGACTAGAAGTAGAGGAGCACGTTATGACGCTGTCAAAAAAAAAGATCTGGAGTTGGCTAGTGTCCATAGTCGTAAAAGACCTCTTTGATTGAATCATTGAAGAACAAAGTGGCAAAACACAACAAACGTGTGAAATATTATCTTAGTGAGGAACTACCATAGAACAATAGTTTTGATATAGAAAAGTGAGGCATAAGGGAAGAAAACTGAATCTAAAATCTCAAAACCCATAAACAACTTAAGCTTGTTCCTGGGACATGAAATTTCATAACAAGGAAGAACAACAATTTTAACGTGGTTTGGATCAAAATGATCCTACGTCCACTAAATTCTCTACAAAGAATACAAGTGAAATACTACAAGAGAGAACAGCAAATGCCTTAGAAGGTGAGAGGGCAAGTGAGAGGATATTATGAAAATGAATGAAGAGCTACCTATTTATAGAAATCAATTCTTCCTATTAATGTCATCCATGACATCATTATGTGTCAAAAATGTCAAGGTTAAAAATGTGAAACTATTTTATGGTTTACTAAAATTTCACCTACCAATATACTATTTTGACTTTTATTTTGTACTTATTATCTTATTACGAAATATTGAAGTTAATTCATCTTCCATTGAGTTTGATTCCACAAGAACCAAACTAACTCTTTCAATCTCAACCTTGGTTTGTGTTCCAAGCATGTATATAAATAACTCCCGCCAAAACTTCTAAGCTTACTATGCAATCCTATTTTAAAAAACAAGAAGAATCAAACCTTTGTTGAATATACTAGCTCCACCTATAAGTTGTTCTCTCATATTTGCATCTATTGATGCATACTTTCGCCAAGTCCTTGCAGTGTGCAAACTTGGCAAGCGGGATTATCATCTTTGATAACCTTCTCAACCTTGATAACTCCCTCTTTAACGGTATCTCGAATAAAATGGAATTTGACATCAATGTGTTTGGTGCACTCATGAAATCTTTGATATTTAATCAAATGAATAGCACTTTGACTATCACATGTTATAATTGATTCCAGTTGAATCAAACTCAATTCTGCCACCAAACTTTTCAACCAAATAACTTCTTTCACTTCCTCCGTTGTGGCCATATATTCTTCCTCTATCGTAGAAAAAGCGACAATATACTGTAAAGTAGATTTCCAACTAACGACACTACCAATGAGTATAAAAATGTATCCAGTGGTGGACCTCCTTCTATCAAAATCCCCTTCATCGTTAGAATATACATAACCGAGAATTGAAATACCTTCACTTTTTCAGAAGGTTAGGCCAACATCAGAAGCTCCTTCAAGATATCTCAATATCCATTTCACATATTTCCAATGCCTTTTTCCTGGATTTGCCATGTATCTGCTTACGACACTTACAGATTGAGCAATATTTGGATGTGTGCACACCATAGCATTCATAATGCTACCAACTACTTTTGCATTAGAAACCTTTGACATATGTTCCAAGACTGAGGCATTTGTAACTCTGAAAGCTTGAAATGAGAAGCTAACGGTGTATTTGCAGGATTGCTCATATGCATATTGAATCTCTCAAGAACTATTTTGATGTACCACTTTTTAGAGAGATGTACAACAACATTTTTACTTGAAATCTCCATTACAAGAATTTCTTTTGCAACTCCCAAAACCTTCATGTCAAATTCCTTGCTCATCTGTTTCTTCAAAATAATTATCTATGTGATGTTATAAGCAAAAATAAGCATATCAACAACATACAACACTAGAAAATATAGACGTTAACAGACATGTCCTCGCTGTGATACACACAACTATCAAAATGCCCACTACCTTCGAAAAATCTTGTAGTGGCATGAAGTTATCAACCTCTTGCTACCACTATGAAGAGGGGAATGGTTCAATCCATATCCATGATCTTCTATCCTTCAGCCTTAGGAACCTGCAGTTGATCCATATAGATTGTATCTATCTAGATCATATAGTAAGAAAACAGTTTTGATGTCAACTTTTGAATCTCTAAATCAAATTGTGCAACCAATTCTAGTAGCACGCAAATGAGTTTGTACCGGACATGAAAGGGCGTAATCTTAGGTTGCAGTGGTATTTATAGCCGGTAAAATGGTTTTTCCAAGTCTAGCGAGGTAGTATTGTAGATTACCCTAATTATTAATTATAATATAATTAATTTAAAAAGGGCGGCCAATTGGTAGCGCTTAGGCCGAATTTGACCTTTTCACAAGTAAGCTTCACCCGCGGTTCGATCCTGGGGACAGCCCATGTTGAAATTTATTAATTTTATGAATTAGCCTGATTTAATAAGCGGCATAATTAGTAATTTCACCTATTCTTTAAAAAATCATATTTTATTATTTATAATGGTGTCCTAGTATGACTAATTCCAAAACCAAATCACTCCTAATCCTAAGAATACCATCATCTCAAGTCACTCTTCTCTTCATACCTCACTTGCACGAGTATTTTCTTGAGTAAAAGAAAAGAACAAAACACCAAAAAATACAGTTCATCGAAGAACGTGAACGCTAAATACTCAAAGCAAAATAAGCCTTCAAAACGAAAGCAAAGACCAAATCTCACGCGATTGTCTTTTTTTCTTTTTTTTTTGGGCATGAAATTTCAGGGTGAGACGTCGGCTATATGAGGCGGAGGTGCGTTTTGGAACACGTAAAAAATCTTTGTGAATGACTTCAGGTATATGGGTTTCTACTTCCTCTTGTCCCTATTCCCAAAGACTGATCCCTAAGCAGTTCAGTCTATCCAACTATCGAAAGTAAGTCCGTCCCCATTAGTATGCCATGTCATTAGATCCTTGGAAATATTCAATATGTGGTTGAGTGTGATGACCTTCTGATAGCATTATTAAGGGATGGTTGTGATTACGTCTTATGAATATTGTTCATTCGGAAATTATGAGAAATGACAGAGTGCTCCGAAAATGTGAAGCTTGTTAAACTTGTTGTGCATGTGTGTCGGTAATCTATACATATGGTTTGCAAGCTGATTGCAAGTAAAATGTTAAACATTATGTGTGCTACGAATATGTTAAAAACTTGATGTTCATACAAGTTCGAAGTTGCCTGGATTGAATGAAATTCTGAATCGAAAGATATCCTTGCAAATTGATACATACAGCAACTCCTATAAAACTACCGAAGGTCCGTTAATGATTTAACATGAAAGAGCGGGAGACGAAAATAAATAGGTGCATCAAATGTCCAGCAATTGTTGATATGAGAAAGTAAGGAGAAAATATAAAAATAAACAGTAGGGTGAGGTTGTGGAGATCGCACTACCAACCCCTCTAGGTCTAAAAAAGAAATCAAGCTAGGAGAAGGAAAAGAATAGAAAATGTGCGCGCTCATAGGGATTCGATTCGTCCGGGGCCCCCAGGCCAAATAGTTAAGACAACAAAATCAAGAAAAAGAAAGAAAAGGAAGTGTAGTGGGTGTGCGGGGATGCGCCCTCTCGGGTTCCCTATAGCAAAGAATTTTTATGTCAAGCAAATTATACAAGAAAGAAAACTAACTAAGTGTTATACAATGTGATCGAAATAGTGGTTATCCGTGACCAATCTCCTCATCCGAAACATAAGTCGAGTACGTAATGAAATACAGATTAAATGAATATGCCTTAAGGATCGAAACTGGACTCTAACAGCATTTTACAAGATGACACAATTCTGCCTACCACATAACCTAAGGGTAAAAGTATGAATCACTTAGACGAATTAGGAATAAGCCCTCGCATTGGCTTGGTGCTGTCGGAATCAAAGCCAGACAGATGTTATAAATAAGCAGAACCTAAGCATGATTATGTGAATGAATGATGACGACTCCAGAATAGTTAAGTAGAGTGTAGAAACACACTAAAAGGCCCAAGTGCATTAGACATATGATGAAATGACATTCGTACGTAAAAAGCGGAGTGAGTAAATATAAAGGAAAATGTTAAGGCAAAATAAAGCTAGGATGCACAATATGATAAGAGGCTATGTGAAATATGACGAGCAATCTCAATGAAGCCTACGTAAATGCTTACCAAAACGTACTCACTAAAAGCGTGTAAAGTTAATGAAGCAGACAATTTCTATGAACACTCTAATTTGAAAGTATTGAAGTTAATATAACTTAATTAATAATGATGAAGATGAGAAATCATACCTAATGAGACTATGATGACCTACTTGCTAGAGCATAGATTTACTGATACGATATGAGGATGAATATAATGAGAACTTTATACGGAGCACGAGAGGTTAAGCCCTTAATGAGAAAGAAAAAATGGCGATTCCTCTTTCAGAAGGCCAGAGGTTCATGAATTCTCATGAGATGCAGATTTCCCCTCTAGACGCCCCCGGTATGGGTTTTTATACCGTATATCTTCTAGCTCTTTCGAACCTATGCCAGCAATATAGGGATTCTAGCAGGGTTCAACTTTTCCACCATATATATGCTAGCATGTTGTGGTTTCACTTATGCGCAGGGTGATTCTACGGTGTGTTTCGTGTGTGCGTCTGGTAGACACTGGATTCCTTTGATGCTCACACAGATCTAATTTCGGTTTTAAATTTGAATTTCCCAAGAATGACTGAGGCAGCCTCATGCAATACGAACAAACGAATAGAATGACACCAAAGGTGTTGGGGTAGGATAATCAAGAGTGTGAACTAGACTTATGCAGACACTAGCGTCAATTCTTAAGTTATTGCCAGTGAACCAGATGAACGGCGTTTAAACTACTCATAGGTATATACTGGTGTTGGGTAATCAAGACAGCGAGACATTTACATTTGCGGACTTGAGCTTGCCAAAAACCAACGAAACCTAGAATGTATAAAGCACCAAATCTCCCAACACAGAAACTCTCATTTTTCAATTTTTTTACGTCATGGTTGCTTATTCATATTTTCTTAGTAATCCGATAAAGAGAAACTTGCATTTCGATCTCACACTTGCCTACGGCCCCGACCTACAAATGTAAGGTGCACTCCTCATCATGTTCAACCGAAAATTTCATCTGCCCCTTTTCCATATCCTAACAGAAGATCTCTACCCGTAAGCAAGGAAATGAGGCCTCCCCAAGAAATAATATGCTACTCAAAAATCGCACCTTCACAATCATAGGAATAACAGAAATCTGCTGGAATTATGAACGATCTCCACTTATTATAGCCCACATCGTTTGCCAGTATCCCTATAGGCCTTTTTCATCGTTCGCTCAGCCATGAGTAGCCAAATACAATGGGCTTTAGCCCCTTTTTTTTTTTGTTGTGGTTTCAGGGTCATCCAAACCCAACTTCTTTAGCTAATCGAGAGGAGACCATAAGAGATATTTATGCTGGTCCCGTAGATCACATAATGCTTTGCGCTAAAATGTATATGCAACATCGATGTAGAAGGAATAGATGAACGACAACCCGTATCTCTTTATTTTTATGTACGAGAATACTTTAGCAATAAGCACTACAATGCCCTGCCATTCTAATCAAGTCATCTTAGAAGTGACCATCTTTCTTTGTAACCAGCTCTTTCTATAACTCTAGCATAACCGGGCATTTTTCTAGAGCTTTTACAAGCGGACATTGATAGAGAAGCTACTTCAAACATTAGTTATAGAAAATACCGATATTACATCTTCGGGATTTTTCAATTCTTGAGGAAATGGGGGGCCGCGGGGATAGGCGTCTAGGCAGATGGGAATTACTGTGATAGGCAATCAACATCTTTTCCAGTGTCTATCTTCTACTTCACCATTAACCTTACCAATTTATCATTATACTTTTGCACCTTTTTCTCATAGAACAGCCATAGGTGCGGTCAATGTTTGATTACCACACGAGTAGTGATTGCCCATAAATGTCTTAATTTTTCAGATTTTGCGACAGTGTGCTAGAAGAGTGCCCGGTCGCGGTAGTCGTTCACACCTTCGTGTCGCAGATAATTAGGGCCATTTGACAACTCAATCTGTCCTTAATAGATTATTACAACATAGTGTATTGAAATTTCTGACCCCATACACGCCCTAATCACTCCTGCTAATATTTAATGCGCTCATCACATCATCGACAGCCTCATCATTGTAGTACAACATTAATCCTCAACTCGCACCATACGATACTTCCACCATCTCCTTGGAGTAACTTCACGATTTTTAGCGAGGAGACCATAGCAGCGCCCCACTCCAATCCATTTATAGTACCATATTACCCTGATATAGGTTGTTTCGACGTCTGTCAGCTTTCCATCTCAGAAATAATGAGCCCTCCCCGATATCATAGTTACCAATAGATACCGACATTAGGCTATTCCTGGACCTTGGCCGCCAATTTCTCCTGATTTAGCAGCCTGTCCAAGCGGTTGGAAACCCCCCTGGCCTGTTCATTTACCTCATCAGGGTTAGGAATTGTCTCATCACATAGCCATTCATCATTGCCCGTCCTGGTGGTGGTTACACAAGTTAGTAACTGCCCTATTTGCATCTTTTGCCACGCCTAGTGATATGTTTAATACCAACCTAGCTCAGTTCATCATCTGAGCCATCTCTTCACGAATCTCATTCTCGTGTAATAGCTGCGGTGTTGCCTGGATTGCCAATGACGAACGGTATTTCTCCCAGGATCTGACTTCCTAGTACTCCAAGCTTTATTGTTCATGGGAGCATTTTCTCTAACTTTTTAGCAAGCCCAATACTTACCATACAGGAAACTCCCCTATAGAATCACCTGCATAATATTTATCCAACACTTGCTTTATTATTATAATCATGTCCTTGATAGAAGTATTTCAAGGATCATAATACTAATGCGTGGTGTGATATAGCGGACGACTCAACAAAATGAGGTGAACTATCGCCTAAGACTACTACCTCACTCTTACTAGTAGCTTCCCCAAAGTTGTTCACTCTGTACTTGTGGTTTTGTTTCTTTGAGCATCCCGTGAGTAGCGTGTAAGAAACATATCCCTAAGTTGGTTCTAGTGGAAATTGAGTTATAAGGGAGCTCAGTAGAACCATATAGCATCCTCACTTCCCAGTCAATTGAGAGCAGGAAATACTACTTAGCCTATTAATCCCAAAAGTCAATTAGGGCCTCCCTATACAACTTTAACACACATAAATGTGCCATTACCCTCTAAGCTCTTAGGGAACATGTCGCTTCCTCAGAAGGTAGCCGGGGCGGGGGGCGGTATCTTTTAAGGGCACTATAGCGGGGGCGGGGTCCGGAAAAAAACCTCTGGCCCCCATGTGTGCCTAGCATCTTAACATCAGACTAATAAGGTACCACAAAGATATATCTTGCTGGTAAGATGTAGGCAAGACAAGTGTCCATCAGCAGTCTACTATATATCATCATAGCCTCTGTATAGTATTCATCACTGTGGATGGGCGTGTTGCGTGGAGTGAGCATTATGACCCCTTTGTTGATTTTCACACTGCAGCATCAGGTAATAACTGGCACCTATTGAAACATCCTATGAGCAGCTGGGATGAATTCTGGTTCTGGATCATCACTATTAATACCCAAGTTCTGATTCAATGAATCGCACAAGTGTACGCATCTAATTCGTAGATCGTAGGGAAAAAGATGTATCTTCCTCTCGGTGTATTTGGCATAAAGGGAAAAGATAGAGTTCGCAAGATCAAAACAATAAAAAAATTAAGGAAAATAGCGACTAAACTTATAGCTAATAGTTTAAGTTAATCTAAAAAACTACTTTCCCCCTCTGGTAGCGTGCCGCCAAATTGATACGCTCAAACGACTTCTAAAAATTAAGAAGTAAAGCTGGTCGCTATCAATGTAAAGAAAACCAACAATGAGGTAGGATGTTAACCACGAGGAACAATCAGTTCAGATTAACTTAATCTATATATTACTATTATATTAGTCACTTATTTATTAGAAACAAAAGATAAAGAAAGGAGGAGGTTTGATTTCTAATTAGTAAAGATAATAAATGAATTAAATAACCAAACTAACGGAATCAAACCTTGGAGTTTAATCAATCAATAAAAGTAACTAAGGGTTTAAGTGTTCCCCACAGGTTCCTAACATAAAAATTCTTTCCCTAGTATCTATGCATACAAAATGATAAGTTTTATGTATTCTAAATTCCTTGGCCGGCATCTAGAAAAATTGCACTCCGCACCTTGTCCAGCTATCGTGCGTTGCTATATCTAACCCTTTACTTTACGAATTTTAGGCGACATTTGACTAAGTTATTACCTGTACCAAGTCAATACTAGACTATTAGATAGTATACACTAAAATATAGTTGATAATTCTTTTTCTCCCCCCCCATTATCTACCCTCCTTGTCCGCGACAAGTAGCATTAGGCCGAGTTCTAAGTTGCGCATCCGTTATAAAGGACTTACTAACGAAGAATTATCAATAAGCATATGATAACATATTCTAGAATTGTGATATTTTACTTAGATTTACCTACCCTATGTCACCCCATAGAGTCCACAACCTCTAGTATGGGGTTTAGTTTTTACCCATACGTCATAATCACAATATTATATCGTCGTGACCCAACAAACCGCCCGCCCCGGGCTTTACTAGGGTGGTTTGCTTGTATTGAAGCTGGTTGCGATGCGTGAAGAAATGGACGACTTATTGGGGGGAAAGGCGGTAAGAAGGGGGAATGGGACACGGAGATGTTCAAACCAGTACCTAGCCCCATTCTATTCTTTTTCTATTACGCAATGCTCCCACTTTTACCTTCACCCCTCAATATGTAATATAAAAATTCATGCACTTACTCATTATTGAAGAAAGATAAAAATCCAGAAGTTTACATGATTAATCAACAAGGCAACCAACAACCAAATTCCAAGAAAAGTAATCAATTAACTGAAATCAAGCGCATAGCACTAAAAGATTCTCCAAAAGTCTAACAATCACGGAGTCTACTACAAAGAGTCTACATTAAAGAGATAACATAAGAGCCAGTCTACACTATACGAGAAGAGTCTAACAACTATATGAGAGTCTCTAACGAATAGATTATAAAAACAAAAAACTTAATAACGAAGAAGACTCTAATGCTGAAAATCTGTCAAAAAGCAGCTGGATCGAAGGACTTCGCATAGATGAGGAGTCATGGTCACGACGAAGGCCGATCATGGCCTCCGTCATCTTATACTTTGCAATTCCCTGTCGGCTATGCTTTCTTCATTATCCTCGACGGCGAAAAAGGTTACTCGACTGGAAAATCTTAAGCATGACGCGTCCATTGGTTCGAAAGGTCTCCGTTACATAATCTTAAACTTCTTGGAATTTGGGATACTTGGACTACTTCTCTGATCACACCACGAAACCAGCACAGACAGAATGTGCGACTTTGATATCCAACGACTTAGGTCGACTTCCCATCTTCCTTTAAGCACCTTCACTACGATGTCACCTAGGGCAAAGTCACAAGCTCGACGGACATCACAGGCCCCGTAGGTGCGTAAAGCTTTTCTGCATTTCTTGCTCAAAAACTTTTGCCCGTTCTTTTTTCTTTAGACAGATTTCCTGCAATAAGAGAAACTTACGATAAAAAATTTTCAATACAAAAAGACTTTTGGACACACAGTAAACTTAAGGAAAATAGCATAAAAATACTATGAAACCACCGCAGCTATATTAACACTCTAATTAAATCCGTAGAGAGCTTGTTTGTCCATCATGAGACGGAACTAGCACTCACTACAAAATCTTTGTAACAATAGTATCCATGTTTTACTTTAGCAATCATTTGGCGTATCCAGGTCCCGATCACTATCTTCATGTTTTGCAGTTATCACCTATTGGCTGAATTATGTGGAATCAGCACCATCTACACAGACTCACCACGTACTAAACACCCTTATCTCCTGCAATTCTCACCGACGGTACTAATATTTCATGGATGTGCCCCCCAACTAATGTCCTCACTTCAAACAACATCATTATTATTTCACAGCTGAATTTCCGTTTGCCCAGATAAGGATAATAATTTTCAACCTACGGCCTCTACTAGAACAAATTCACAACTCATTCATACATATTGCCCCATAGTATTAACCTTTAGTTTCCTGCTTATAACGTTCGCTATACAACTTTTCGGATCACGGATAGAACTTATTAGCCTTGTAAATAGGATCAGGACCGTCACGGTCTAGGAGTATATTTAGGTGGTATACTTTAGATGACTTTCTAACCATCCTTAGCACTATCAGCTAAACGTTACCACTTTAATCATTTTATTTCGCCAATTTTCCATATTAATTTTTAACTGCTTATTTTCCCTTAATTTCTTCATTTGTGCTAAGTGACTCTCTTCTTTCTTGTTACGTATTATTCGTATTTTTTTTTATTTCACTTAATATTCAACGCCGTTCTTGAGTCACTGTTACTTTGTCTTTTCTACTTTTTGTTATTTGCAACCCCACTTATCCAGAAGCATTCCCTCTTAATAGACACCCTCAAACATGCTTTGCATGATTCAAACTACAAGATACCCAAAGTTGGGTCAGCGGCATGTGAAAATGTTTGTTTACTGCCTAGCCACCTCAACTATGATTTATGGCATATAGATGAGGTTGAACATGTCCAAGGAGGGCCAAGCAGCCATCTCACTCCTCCACCACCTCCAGGCCCACCCTCATTATCACTTTTTGCCCCCTGATCAACCCACATCCGCCCCCCAACCACTTCAAGATCCTCTAGGCGTTTTATTCCACTTCTGTCCACGCTATCTACTCATTTACCCCGTTGCAAACCAAACAGTAGCGACTCAACCCTCCGCCACAACCCCCTACAATCTATCGACCCTCCACCCACCCGATACCCCTCCAGTCCCATAATGTACTTTGGTCAGCTCCCAACACACCCCCCCAACCCTCTTTCCCTCCCTGCTCTTCACGAAAACCGATCCACCCGCCAATCGACCTCCCATCTAAACCTTCACCTACCTTCAACCCTCCACCCGGACGACTACAGCCCCTCACCCCTTTTCACACGAACTCCTCTGCCCCACCCCCCAATCTACCACCCTCGCAATCCCCCCGCGCAACCCCTCCCGTCCTTCCACTCTCGACAATACAACCTTTCCACCCCCCCACTAACCATTCCCATTTACCCTTCCAGCCCCCCTCCCCCCCCTATCCCCTCGAAACCCCCGGTACCCCTTCTCCTCTCCCTTCACCACCCACGACACTAATAAGCCGCGAAAACACCAACAAGCCCCCACCGCTATTATCCAAATTCCCATAATCCACTCACTATCGCTCAAAGCACTCGCTCTTCTCTCCCGCCCAACTCCAACCACCCTCGGCTCCATATTTAATAACCTTAATGGCCGTAATTCCCCCAACCCCCCATCCCCAACTAATTCAGAAGCCTCCATTCCTATGCCCATTCCCCCACACTCACCCCCGCCCCTAACTTCCCAAAAGCTACGCACCCTTTTACCTCCCTGTCGCTGGCCCACCTACTCTAATATCTAACCCCCCCACACCGCCACGATGAAGCAAAGCCACACCATACACAAAGAAATTCCCCCCCACTCCCATAACATGCGTTATCCATATCCGCTAATCCCACCACCTTACCACACCCCCCTCCCCCCGCAACCCTACCTTACCACTGCCCAAGTCCCCCCAGGCATCCCCCACCCCAACTTACAACGCCCCACCCAACCACCTAATATCATCCCTCCATCAATCATACACTGCCAACCCTTTCAGTCCCCACCCAACCTGTCCTCTTCACACCTCCCCCTCCTTAGCAACAAATAAGATCCTAACCTCTCGGTCCATCCCATCTAAATAAACCCACAGCGATTCGTCGAGGGAGGCGCTCGGGCGTCACTCCACGAACCCTTGACCAGTGACGCACCCATTCCATCACCTACCATCACCCTGCACCACCTCACAAAGGACTACACTCCCGGCGAATTAGATGTTCAGAAATCACCCCGAATAACAAAGTCAGCCACAAATCTCCCCCGAGACGCTACCACTATCACCACTCAAACACACACCCGGCTCTGCACTCCACCCTCCGAACTAACCACCCTTGTCAATCACCAACCTCACCCTCTACCCCCGACTCCGCACCTGGAAACCCTAAACCCCTCCCCGCTCGTCCACTCCTACAACTTCTACTTCCATTACGTCCATAAACACATTAACCACCGCCCCCCCCTCCGAATCTATTTCCCCAAAACGCTACTCCACCTTTATTACACACTCCAGGAAGCTCCTCCCAATCTTCTTACTCACCCATACACAGATCCACCCCAGACCACTCCCCCCTCCTACCCTCTCCTCCAAAAAACATACCCCCCATGATAAAACCCTCACTCCATACCTAAGACCTTTCTCACACACACCCACCAACTACACCCAACCTCGCAACTTCGATTACGCTCCCCGGACTAAAACCCCCCCACCAAAACCCCAACCGCAGGCGCAAACAAATCCATCGTCCTCAACCACCGCTCCCGCAATATTCACAATCCCCACTTACAAGTTACATCTCCCTTTATTAACCCCCCCTTCTAGATAAAAAACGCTTACTTCCCATCTCCAACCCGATACTTTCCCCCACGTTCCCTACCTACCCCATCCTCAATGGCAGCCAACACCGCACACTCCTACGGACAGCTGTCACACATGATAGCACGCCAGTTCATGTCCTATAGACAGCCCCACGATGACCTTACTCCCCGTCACTAACAATTCCTGCAATGCGCCACTACTTCCCCCTTTTTGTCGCTGCGCGTTCTTCTCACTGGGCTGAATGTCTCACTCGAGAGTGTCGACGGTTAAGCAGTGAGAACAACTGATCGTTGCGAATTGATAGGTAGGGTGGGTGGGGGGGGGGTGAGGGCGCTTGAGTGGGCCTCAGAACCCGAACCGGGTGCAAACACCGCACCCATCATCCGACTTCCGACGCCTTTCCCCGGAAACCCCTCTCACCCGCTAAACACTAACATCAATCATTCCCACATTACCCATACGACCCCTACACACCTCGCGTCCCACGTGAATCCCCAAAACCCGACCAACCAAGCTGACACCAAACCCTACAGCCACACCCCACAATAGCTACCACCCACTCCACTTCTCCCCCCCCCACCCCCCCCCCGGTACCCACTCTACCTCAATCTACCCCCTTTCAACGCGAACAACCAACACCACGCCATCCGCATAACCCCGCCCCCAACCCTCTTGGATCCTCTAACCATAAACCCAACCCACCTCCTTACCTCCACGATAAACCCACCGATCTCAACACCCCATACCCGCATTAGTTCCCAAAAAGTCCCTACACCTACAATCCTAAGATTGTCCACCGCATCCCACACCGTTTCACAAGTCTCCACACAAAAATTCCATGGACTCCACCAACCCCACCTATTCCAATAAGACTAAAACACCACCCACAAAGTCACCCAATTCCCGGCTTCCTACCCCTACTGCGCCCCAATTACGCGACTACTTGACGGCGAGTCACCTCAAGAAACGTATCCCGAACCATCATATAGGGGCCAGGCCACAGCCTCATTGGATAAGAAAACAATATTGTCAGGAAAAAACACAAAATAATAAACCCAAAAGATCATCTGCGTGCGTTAAAAGAAGTTCGGTATTTAGCCTCAAATCATTTAAATCAAAGGGGAATAATTCATTCCATTTTTTTTTTAATTGATTTAGGCTAAAACGCTACCTCACACCCCCACTCCACTCGTGTGGGTCAACGCTCCACCCCTTCGTTCTTCACCACACTCTTACCCCCAACCTTGCTTTTCCATTTCGCTAAAAATTTGCATATTGAACAAAAGGGCCTATCGATCCTTCTCCCTACATTGACTACTATCTACAGCATACTTACTAGGAGGATCGAACCATGCCACAGTTCTGATCAGTACAAATATATGGACTATATCAAATCTTCCTCACAACTCACTTAGTCATACTCATATTCTACCTAGAATTATCACGATCCCTCATGTTCGAATTTTAGACTTAGGGTATTGACAAAGTAAGACAGTGCAATTGAAATTTCCCACGTGTACATTAAGTCTGGATAGGTTATTCCCTCAATTGTTAATTCAAAATACCCCAAGTTCCCTCCCTAAAGTTCTGTCAAGATCACCATTGAATTAGAAGGGGAGAAGGAGGAGGTCAAAAATTCACTAAGTTTTCAAGCTTATTTTAAGTCATTGATCAATGTTATAATATCTTTCATCCATGAATTCTTCCATCGATGTATCCTATAGATATATCCCTCAGTTGTAAATTAAAAATACCCAAATCTAACTCGGGTTGTGATTACACCGTGCTTAAGGTTTGATTGTGATTCCAAAGTAGTGGATAACATTCAATTATGTTATGAATTACGCTTATATGATGATTATATGGTTTTTTTTATTTGAATTCCTTGATGAACCTTAATATAATTTGATGAAGGTGATCATTGTAGGTTTAGGGCCATTAGAGGCAAAGTTGAAGGTTCTAAATTGAACTTCTTAATTCAACTGTCTTGAATACTGATGAAATTAATCATAGTTAGGATCATCTAATCATGAATTAAACTAGGTTTGGTTGAAAAAGAAGGAATTGACTTGTAAAGTTAGAATTGAACATTTATAATCAAGTATGACTAGAATTACCTTCTAATGATAAAGGTGAGTAAATAGCTTGTAATTTAAACATAGATCATGGTAGAATAAAGTTAGTATTGTAAATAGGACTTGTAGCCATTGTTGTTAGGGCTTTGGGGGTAAAGTAGATATAAGGAGATCTTGATTGAGTATTATCTTTCTCTTGTACACTTATGCATGAACAATCTAGGAGAAGTAAGTTCTCTCACGTAGAAGGATTCTAGGTTGACCTAATAACCTAAAATTAATCAAAGCATTTTATACTGGAATAGCTTCAATTTGAAACTTGTGTTTCCATCATGCAAAGATTGGCTAACTAAAATAAGACCAAGGTTGGTAGTTTGGGATAGTAGACCTATACACTCTCAATAGTAGCTTCAATTGCAAGTAAGGTGCAATTTATGGAATAGTTAAGTTAGATCACTCATGGTAGCTTGACTTAGATTACTCATGGAAGAATGAGATGTTAAATCTCATGATAACATGAGATAGTTAATCTCATGGAAACTTTAGATGTCAAGTCTCATGGTATCTTGAGATAGTAAATCTCATGGAATCTTGGGGATGGTGATTTCCATGGGACCTTGGGATATACGAATGAAACTCTCCTAAATATATCTTGAAGTAACATGACTAGACTACCTTCATGATAGCTTGACTTGGTTAGGCCAAAACAATTTCATGGTACCTTAAGATTTAGACATGTGACTCTCCTAAGGATAGATTAGGGTTGAGGATTTATACTCCCCTATGGATAGCTTGCATCTTTATGAGTAGTTTCATGGTGGATATCTTGGTATACTTGTAACCTTTCGATGATACCTTGGATTGCATGATATAATGTTTTCCATGGCAGTTAGGTCTAGCATGATAGTATGTTATTCTTTTATAAACTAGTATGGAAGATAGTTATCATTGAGTAAGCTAGCCTAAATGAGTTCTTAGTGTGAATGGTATAATAGGATGTCATTCATTCATGGTACAAGTATGACTTGAAACTACTTATGAAATGTCCTCTTATGAAGTATGGTTAGCATGGGTAGTTGCTATAGTTTCCTTCAATGATATGAACGGCTTTAAATGATAGTTCTTTGTCAAATGTAAATGTAGGTCAATAGTGAGATTTAGAAATGGTAACACATAAATAGGGTAACTTTAAGATATGTTTAGTATGTGTGGTAGAATGGGATTCCCCGAATGCATTGCACAAGTGTGCCTTTAGGTGACTTAGGGGTATTAGTGCTCTTATGTCATGAAAACCTTGGGCTTGATTATGAATTTAAGAATGACCAAAGAGAGGTACTTAGCTTAGCTAGTAGTACGAGATGTTACCTTGCCCTTGCACATGTATACTTAGAGGTGGCTTGTGAAGCAGTTCACCTGAGTATTAAAGACAAATGGTTGAAGTATAAAAATATAATTATACCTTACGTATGATGTGATGCTTATGTTATGATTAGGTATTGTCTCTTATGCTTATGGATTATGTTGACTTAACCAGTTAAGATGTCTTATGATGTTGCATTAGCTCTCATACTTAGTACCTTTGTACTAATGGATATTGCCTACATTCTAACCAAATGTAATATTGGAGCTTTGAGTTGCTTTGAGGGTAGAGTTTTAAGGACTTTTTAAGAATTGAAGAAGTGGTGACTCCTCATAGCTTCGAGGGATAAACCTTTATGTTCCTTTTATGTCATTTCCTTTTCTGTCTAGAAAATGTCATGTAGGTTGAATCCCAAGAGTTTTATTCATGTCATACATAGATGGTTTGAGACAATAATTTTAGAAAAACTTCCGCTTTTATGAAATACTTCCCGAGTTGTTTTAAATTCTTCCACATTTTCAATACTTTCATGTAATGAATTTTAAAGGCTTGTATAATATATCTTTGAGGTTAAATGTGCAATGTACACACCACCCGAGAGGTGCTCTTGGGTCCCCCCCCCTGTGACACACCACTCCCCGGATCAGAGCCACCCAACCGCCTTATCAAAATGGTCTTAGTATTTTCACACCCCCCACACAGAACCATATAATTAGAGTCTTGTTCATGGGTGTAAGCCACGACAGGTTTCATGCATAGGAGGCTATAGGATGTTTAGGAACAATGTCACTTATTCATTCTCTTGTCATTCCATAGATGTTTACTCTAGTAGGTATTTCTTCTAATATTTGCCTATGATTTTTCAGGTTATGGCAAATACTAGATCTAATTCTAGGAAATTTGAGGAAAGTGAAAGGGAATAAGAGATTCTTCCCCAATTTCCAAACCAAGATCCTCCTTAAGATAAACACCAAGTACCTCCTAAATTTCAAAATGACCCTCCAATAGGGAATGCTACTCTTGGTGAGCTTAGGGATTCTAAGAAACTATTGGCTCAAACCTTGTTGACGCAAGCTAATAGAGAGGTGGTGGCTCCGGCCAACCCTATAGGAGGAATTGGTGCTTCTAGGGTAAGAGAGTTCCTGAAAACCCACCGGAGTTCTATGGCTCCAAGGTGGAAGAAGATCCAAATGGGTTCATAGATGAGTTTTATAAGGTGCTTGCAATCATTGGAGTGTCTTCCAATTAGAAGGGAATTAGTCGCCTATAAATTGAATGATGTTTCCCAAATTTAGTACGAGCAATGTAAGGATAGTATACCTTTGAGAGTGTGCCCAATAGAGTGGGAAGATTTTAAGTCAGGATTTACAGATAGGTTCTTTCGCAAGGAGTTCTGGGAAGCAAAGTTGAAAGAATTCATCGACCTTAATCAAGGAAATATGAGTTGTAAGGATTAATTTTTCAAATTCACCCTTTTTTCTAGATATGCTCTAAGAATGGTAGTCAATCCTAGGGATATGATGAATAGGTTTATGACGGGGGTATCCGACTTGGTAGAAGGAGAATGTCGTATGGAAATGCTTGTTGATTAAATGGATATTTCTCATATCATGGTGTTCTCCTAACAAATAGAGGAGTCACAACACATGAAGGAGAATGCTGGAGAGAAAAAGAGAGTTAGGATGGAAAAATGAGGCGTCCGATGGACATGGTCATCCTAATAGTCAACAAAAGTTTTTGGACAAGGTTATTAATACTCCTAAGTATAATGAGGAGGGGTGTCTGAAACTAGGTCACAAGGGAAAGGTAGTGAGTCCCTAAGGCCTACTTGTTCTAGGTGAGGTAAGATGCACAGGTTAGGTGTTTGGATGGTAGAGATGGTTGTTTTGGATTTGGTGAGAGTGGCCACATGAAGAAAGATTTCCCTAAAAAGACAAAGTAAGAAATTTGCTCCAAGAGGAGTAAGTGATGAGACTCAAAAGGAGAATATTTTTAATGCTCTCCAATCTAGATAAGATCAAGAGTGATCTCCTCATGTCCTTTCCGGTATGTGCTTCTTTTATATTTTAGAAATTTTTTAGATTTCTTGTTTTATGATTTGGTATAATGGACTTGATGTTGTTCTTGTTATGAAGGTGTGTAGGACTTGCTAAAATTGATTTATTTGCATTGTGTTACCTCTTTTTGTAGAATCTTGTGTCATGTGCATTTAGACCTAATGAGTCTATGTTGAGCATGTTGTAGTTAGGAGATGTTAGATTCTCCTTGGAAATTAGTAATATGTTTCTTTGAAGCATTTTCAGTTGCATTGAGTATATGTAGATATGATTTATAGTTTTCTTAATTGGTTTTGTGCATTTATATACAATGCGTAGACGATAGGCTTCTAGACTTGAGTCGTGGTGTTCCACTATGAAGGTTTAAGGTGTCATTCGAGGACAAATATTCCATAGGGGAGAGTATTATAATCCCAGAAAATTGTATGACCTAAGCTTGATCCCTACATGGAGTCTAATAACATATAAAGGGTTAAAACGATGTTTCTAGACCTAATCTAATGCAATTAACTTAGTTTGGTAATTTTGATAAGTGAAGTGGCAAGAAACAACCATGATGCGCGGAAACTAATCCAGTTGAACTAATGTATGTTATGGTTTTGTAGTTGAGTTTCGGAGTGTTGTATGAGGGTGAAATTGAGCATAAATGTTTCTAGAACCTAGATGGACATGTTTAGAGTACACCCCAAACCATTCTGGTACAAGCTCCAAACCGGGACCCCAACCACACCTAAAGGGTCCTTGAGAGCGACTCAAAAACCTATGAGGTAACCCCCTCCCCCCGGCTAAGGGTTCGCGCCCCCCCCACCCGTGTATACATACGTAGTCGAACCAAGGTGCGGGATAAAATTCTATAAATGTCGGACCACTAACATATCACCTTTCATGCAAATAACTATGAAAGAATTGTTATAGCCACGAATACGGTATTATGATCCTACGGGAACACTTACACCCTAGCTTCTTTCATAACTTGATAAAAAAAACTAAGTCTGTTTTTATTTAGTTGTTTGGCTTAGAATTGTTAACAAAGATTTGTGTTAAACCCCCCCCCCCCCCTTTAGTTACTTGCTTTTGGAAAGAACTTGACTAAGTAGAAATAATCGTCCAATGAAGTTAAGTCTAAAATATTTTCCTCATGGGATCGACCCCAAGCTACTAGTTGGGTTCTTTACTTGGTACGACCGTTTATACTTCTTTAAGGAGGTCTAATTTGAGCATATCAGGCTAGAGGTTGATTTTGTCCACTTCCTGGTTGTGGAGATTCACTACAGATCCTTCAAGGCCACTACCACCTTGTCGTTCCCCTGCCTTATATTCCAACTTTGCAGGAATGCCAATGTAATAGTCTTGCATGATGACCAATTTAATCAGGAAATCAAGACGCTAGATATTGGGATGATTCGGGATTATGCCAACCTGGATTCACCATGCACAGAGCCACTAGTTGAGGTACTACCATTAGGTGAGGATCTGTAGCATATGTGGATATAATGCAGGTTGATGACCTTGCCCTCTAGACAATATAGTAGATGCCCAAGCTCCCACATCTTTAGTTACCAGTCAGGACCCTAGCTCTTCCATCCATTCTCCCTCGAGGTACAATATCATCACCATGCTGGAGTGTAGAAGAAGATGGAGACGGGAGAATATACCGCACGTTGCTCAAAACATGCGAATCCTTGGATGCAATGTTAAATAGCATAGTTAGAGGCAAGAATGGTGTAATTGATGAATCAGCAGGTCCAGGCCGTTCATAAGAGTCTGAATGCTTTTGAGGAGAGGCCAGCCCAATGGTTGATTTGACCACTTTCCGAAGGGAGTTTACTAGCCTTCGGGCAGAAATTGATGCCTTTCTAGCTCCCTTAAAGACTGAGAGAAAGTATTCCCTCACGAAATTGGAGGATGTAGTGGTGTTGAATGCCCTATTCTGCGACACTATTCCGCCACAAGCTTTTTCCCATGCCGTAGGAAAGCGGCCCATCTTGGGTCGTACATAGAATGGTGTTGAGGTTGCGACACAGAGAAAAAAGGAGTTCTAAGTAGATTGAGGATTAACAAAGGGCATCTATAGTTGATGAAGAGCTTAAACAGAAACGAGCCAGAGATGCTGGTATTGGTACATTTGGTCCTGTGAATACTACTGAAGGTTCTACTATAGTGAGAGTTGATGTGAGCACTATTAAGAGTGCTTGGATAGTATAAAGGAGCGCTACTAAAGGAGCTTTGATTGTTTATCAAGTGGGATTTTGGAAATTGGACCCACCTACTTATTGAGATGTCTTCGGCGCATTTGACCCGCAGGTTTGCTTCACTTTTACCCTATGCATTGATTTTTTGTTTTTGTTTGCATTGGGGACAATCGCACTTTATTTTTTTGGGTGGGAGGGGGTAAATGGATTGTGAATTGTGGGGGAAGTCTAAGTAACCCAAATCACTATCCTCTCATGAGGTTTTCTTGCATGTGCTCTTTTCCCCCAAGAGACTTTTTTAAAATCTGTTGAACCAGCATATTTAGGATTGTAGGTGTAGAAGCATGAAGAAGAATAAAGAGTGTGGATGCATAATGACAAAGAATTTATACCCGTCCAAAACTTTTGAAATGTGCTAGAACTTGTAGTCTTGATGAGTTGAATGTGTTGGCTCTTAGTATGACATGATAAAGAAGCAATTTGATCTCATGACTTACGTTAAATCTTGAATTAGGTAATCTAATAATCTAATAATGAAACAATGTGCCAAAAGTGAGTGAAAAAGTTTGAATGTTCGGAAAGTTGTGTGCCAATATAGAACTTTCCCTGTTGGTCCTGCTTAGATGATCGAGGCTAGAAGGTAGGAAATGATCATAGGCCTTTCTTCTGATAAGTCCACTAATGCCTAAATTAATCCAACAAAATGAAATAAATTTTTCCTTTGATCCTAATGTTTAATCCTCAAATAGACTATTCCTTTCAATCACCTACTTCACCCTCCCTTAATTGATTGTTTTGGCCTTTTCCCTCCTTGGACATGTGCACCTTGACTTATGTCAAAGCCTAAGTTGAGGATAGATAAGTCAAAAACTTACCTTAATCTTGTTCCATTGTCTGACATTAGATATTTTGCACCTCAACTCTTGCAAAATGGATAAGTTGAAGGTAGCTACGAAAACGGAAAATGAAAGAAAATGGTATGAAAAGAGTTTTGTTTTTGAAGACATGAAAAGAAAAGAAAAGATAGAAAAATATGTGATTTTGTTCAAAAAGATGAATAGCAAAAGTGTTGAGAAGAATAACAAAAAAGAATTAAAGTAAACAAGATGAGTTGCAAGTCAAATAACACAGTCAAGGGAAATAAAAGTAATAAAAACATGTCAAGAATTGATTGAGAAAAGAGGTAAAAGTCAATGTTATGTCAAGGAGGGCGAAGAGGAATAGTAACTACTAAAGGTAAACCCCAAAATATACCATACCTGACTCTCAGAGCCAGTTTACGCAGCTAAGAAAAGTCTATAGTGATCCCAGTGGCAAGTTGGAGAGCCTATGCTGTGAAAATAAGGGCAAGCATATGGTATTGAGCACTAAATGTACTTGAAGTCAGTTCTGAGTGTGAGTGTTGAATGAATCCTTAAACTCAAAAATCATGTCTATTGTGTGAAAAGGGATTTAGTTTAAAGTGGCGGCAGTAGTTGCATTATTTGAAAATAGTACCTTGGTGATTATGAACAGTGTATGTTGTGGTGTCTATTGGTCGATCTATGTAATATCTTAATCCACATGAGTTAGTTTTATTCAGTATAAATGAAAAGGTTTGCACTAGATAATTGAGTTGGGATAGAAAGTCATATGATTTCTTGAGTTGGAATGTCTTCTTTTACACATGTGTCATTCAGAGTTTTAGTGCTTCACTTGAGGACAAACAATGAGTTTAAGTTGAGGATGTTGATAAATCGTAAGTTTATGGTGTTTTTGATACATTTCACTTAAGATTTGTGTGTTTCTAGGGCTATATTGTATTAGATTTACTGTTTGTGTTAGATTTGCAGGATATAGTTTTGGATGAGGAAGAGTGAGATGATAGCTGATAATCTGCAGAATGAGCCACCCACGGAGGTGACCTATTGATCATAGGTCCAGTGGCAGTCCGTCGATGGGTGGCGTAGATTGAGCATCAGGGATGTCTGATCAAGTGTGGAACCACGGATTCAAGTGAAAAATAGTAGGTCAACCCACGAGCCTTCTGCACATTCATCGTGTCACACCCCGAGCTATCCCTAAGACGCGGACAAGGAACCTCGAACCACAAGTGATCCCAATGCTAACCCTGCTGGCATGATCATGAGCATACTGAAGATAATAAACTGTTGTGGAAGCTAAATCATACTTAAAATGAAAATATGGGGAATACCCATATTCTATAACGAGATATTGAAAACAACAATGGTTGAATACAAAACAAGAAATATTAACTCAATTAACTAACTGAATCTAACTATGTCTGGAAATAGCTTCTAAACTAGACTAGACATATTAGGACAAAGGGCCCCTAGCTAAAATCTAGCAAAAACTAACCTAAATAACTAAAGACTGAACTGAACACTCATGATTGTTGTCATCGGAGAATGAGGACTCGCAATGAATCTGCTGCACTGGAGATGGGACTTTGAAGGAAATCGATCTATAGTTGATCTGGATGCTGGATTAACTTGAACCTACATCATGAGAGATTATTTGCACGTATGCGTAAGTACTTGAAAAGGTAATGTAGCATGTAGGATAGAGTAAACTGGAATAAAATACTGAACCAAATAAAAACAAAGTATACTAAATCTGGGAATGTGATTATGATTATTTCTGAGCTAACACTGGGGATATTGAAATGACCAATGTATAACAGCTAAAACGCTTAATTTAAGAATGAGTTTTCTATACCAATAATGGTCAATGCCAGAGGTTGATGAACTATGGGGCTATAATAACCGATAATAAACCACATGAGCTCTAAATGTGGATCCGATGCTATTACGCCCATCGAGAGGACCCAATATACCCTGCCCCCCCCCCCCCCCCCCAAAGATAATAAAGGCATGCTGGCATGATCATAAACTGCTTCCCACCGAGGGGACTTACAAACCTACTGGCTAGTAGTTCTCTAGTTCTGGGACTATTGGCGTACGACTAAACCCAGTCAAAACTCGGTTGATTATGCTACTCCCAATGGGAATGAATTTTGTAAATTAAACGATCGACTATCTGAATTTCTGTAAAACGGGGATAGCCGAAATGAAACATGCAAATGAGGAATGCAACAATAATTCTGGTGATTAGCCAATTATAACTGAGGCATGATATCTGACGGGTCTGAAATTATCGACCTAGCATGTGTAATTCAAGACCTAAAGAAAAATAGATCGCTAGGGTTCTTATATCCATCGATAAACAATGAGTAGTAATAAACCTGATAATATGATTTGGAACATATTATTTAATAAATAATGAAGTTTATATCAAAGTTTTAGAAAACCATAGGTTAATAATTATAAGAAATCAAGAAACTAACTGACACAAGCACCCATGGGTTGATGAATGCACACCTTCACCTTTTGTGTAGTTCATCCCACCACGCACTCCTCATATCTCATGCATCTTCTAGCCCTCCGTGTCTCGATGTTTCCCTCTTTGATCCTTCTCGTGAGTGTCTTCAGCCACCCTTCATCCTTCCTTGCGCTCTCTCCAGTCCCGACAGATCGAGCGTCTTCCTCCCTCCCTCATCTCTCGCATCGGTGTACCGCCACATCATGTCCCACTACATTCAGCACTATCCCCCAATGAGCTCCTACCCTAGAGTCCCTACACTCTATACTCAAGTTTCGGGTTGGAAACGCTCGAGTGTGGCTTTCTGAATTACGGGTCTTATTGAGATTTTTTCTCCTCTCTGCTTCAAGGGCGAGAAGGGTGGGATGGAATGGAGTTTGTCCTCCCCGACACTCCATCTGCCCTCTGCTCCCCCCAATAGGAAGGAAGAAGAGCGTTGTCCTCCAATTTCGGATTCAATCCCGCCCCTCATCCGCCCTCGCTTTCTTTAACTAGATATGTTTAATTATGTTTCTAGCTATAAAAATGACAATATGATGATGCATTAGGGTCAAAAAAACGACATAAACTTAAGGTTTTTATTAAACAGAGTGGGGGGGAACGGTCAAAAAGAACCCCTGGGAAGGGTTGCATCGGGACTCACGACGGCCGTACTGCACGATCAAATCGGTGCGCCCGTTATCACCGTCATTGGTCGGGTCCGTCGTGGAGGGCCCACTGTTCGAACAAGCCTTTACTAAAATGGGCATGACTTTACTCGGAAGTTTGATTTAGAAAGGATGGTTGTCTATAAAACATAATTCAATTATCTTCTGGTGGGTAGTTAGGGCGAGAGAACCTATTCATGTTTTCTAAAGAGTTTATGATCATTTTAAGTTGCCCAACTACATTTCCCTTTAACTGGCTACAAAATTTTCCACCTACGGCACTTGAGGAAACCTACGAACCATGCTGGTCATCCATAGCTATTGAAGAGGGTGGGGTTTGAAGGGTTTGTCTTGACTGACCGATCCAGGAACTACGGACGTAAGTCCGCCGTCATCCAAAGACTTAAACCAATTTTTCTGGACTGAATGAAATTTTTGGAGTTTTCTGATCCCACGACGGTTTGCAGTGAACGGCCGGACACTTTAGCGGTATAAACGACCAGGATTGTTTTTCTAAAAAAAAACAATTTGTGGTCGGTTTTGGCTACGGGGGTTTTGGGTGTTACACAGCGATGATTCAGATTTAAGGTGAATTTCCAGTACCCGAATGACCAACCAATCCTAAGTGTGATCCACATAAGGAGGACTCACCAAACCGTGGTAAACTTACGGTACCGTCTTTGGAATTTATGTCGATGTTTTTTTATCTAGGTTTTCAAGTTTCAAATATTTGCATAAACGTCTAAGTATGGATCTATGGAACGGACTGCGGACCGTAGGTCGATCCACTGTCAATAGGTCATCTCGTTGATCAAAGTTGTGTCTAGAAAGTTTATTTCCTTAGTTCGTTTTTGTTGTTTTAGGATATGTTTTTCTATAAATTGGGTATGTACACCTCATTTTTGGGGGTTAACCACTATTGTTTAACTTTGTTTCTGGGTATTTTCTTTGGGAATTAACTTGCAACATTTGACAACTTGATTTCGGATTTAGGTTTATAAGATTTTCACTTTGGGATTTAATTGAAGATTACGTGTTTCTTCTACTCAATTTATAAGTACATAAATTCTACTTATCAAAATATGAATTGTGCTTTTTCAAGCATGAGTACCTGAATCCACAACTAGGGTTGTGGGAACCATAAGTAATTAACAACGTATGAATACTAATTTAAGGATTTCTGATAGTTATCGCATTGGTAATCTTTTGGTTTGAAAAAATCTGTTGAACGATTGCTGAACGCGTTAGAACGGCCCTCTTGTGTTACTTGCCAGACCTAGGAGGTAATCAATAAGAAATGAATTATCAAACAAACATTTTGTGTGATACGATCTTATAGTCTAATATCAATTGGTGCGAGGGTTAAAACAAAGTCGTATATTGATGTGATATCTAATCTGAGGTAAGGTAAGGGCTAGTAAAGCATACACACGTAGCCGGACCAAGGTACGTGGTGAAATACCCTACTTAAAGGTTCAATCACTTAGAGATACATAACTTACCAGCTCTCACGATAATTAACACTTAGAGAAAATGATTAAGTTATCGGATTACCGGTTAAGTGTAAGATCTATGTGGAGATACAAAATACATTCTAGTTTTTCTCTCTTATTGATAACTCGAAATTAGAATCTTGCTCACTTGTTACTTAAACAACAATCACTTATTTGTTCCACAACCCCCCCCCCCCCCCCCCTTTTATTTACTTGCTAAGGAAATAGTTTGACAAAACTGATATAATAGTGAGTTAAGTTTAAGTCTAGAACATACTTCTTGTGGGATCGACCTCAACCTACAAGTTGGGTTCTGTATTTGATAATGATCATTTATGATTCTTTAGGGAAGTGTAATTTGAGCGTATCAGGGTCTTGTCCCGTCCTAAACTAATATTTTCTTTCTTTTAAGGATTTTTAGACTAATAGATATTGTTCTGTTTCATGTAGTCTCTTTACAATTATGGTCTCAATGAAAAAGCCTTGTATATGAGTTTTGGACCTACCTATGTTGGTTCTTATCATTGTCTCCTATTTGTACTTGTCAGGACTTAAAAATTGTCATAGTTATATTCATAGTAAGCACAAGTTATATGTTAGTTCTTTTGGACCTTTAGGGCATCGGGTGTCCGTCCTTCTTAGTGGGAATAGAGGACTGACGAAAGCGGTCACTTCATCTCTATTTTCATAAGAATAAAAATTAGATTTTTTAGAATATGAAGTGAGTAAAATTTCCAAATTCAACTTTTGGAAAAAAATAATTTCATAACAAAACACTAATATAGTTTGAAAAAAATTAAATAAGTTATTTTAAGAAAAGTGAATACAACTTATTTCTTTTTTCCACATTTACATTAGCTGGTATTGACTCATTCAATTAACATTTTACCAAAATAAGTTTTTCACCAAATCTGGCAACTACTCACTAAAACAAGCTATTACTATTTCAGAAGAAAAAAATTGGATTATAATTCACCAAGCGATTTAGTTCCTCTAAAAAAGACTTAAGCTTTCTTTAAAAATGGAGCAAGTTGAAGAAGATGTGGTGTTGATATCTTCACTACGACGCAATGGATTAGAAAATTGGGAAGTGGTGTCTGCCGAATTCTCAAATTGCACTTCCAATCGACGTCGCTGTATTATTAAATTTTCATTTGTAGAATTAAGGTCAAGTACGAAAGTTTATAAGAGCATTTTAAGGGTTTGTATCAGATAGATTTTACTGAAGAAGATGGTGATGAGAGTAGATTCATAAACATATGGCAGATAAACTTACAAAGGCTTATTGAGATCATTGGACAGAGCAAGTCAAACTAGGAGATACTCCCCTTCAGTATGATTTATCTTTCCCATAAATCCCTCTTTTATCCTTTTTTTTATCATCGCTACTTGTGTTGTTTGAAGAATTGTGGGTTTTCACTAATTTTATGGTTTTATCAACATTTGTATGATGGGTTTTACAAAAAAATATATCTAAAATACACAAAATAATTCAAAGATATATATCTTTTCTAAAGATTAGGAGTTAGGGCACAAATAAAGTATCAGTAATTGATACAATCTACACTAAAATGTTAAATGTCTTATAAAATAAAATGTTCCTGATACCAATTTTATTAGTACAAGAAAAAGGAAAAGAAAAGAATAACCACTATAACTTAACATCAAAACTCCATTGTTAAAATATTTAGGAAAAAAGTGTCAAATGATACTATTACATATATACTTTTTGACAATGAATTTTGTAGCTAATTCATGTTTTTCTTATAAAAATTACTAATTGATTATTAGCTTTGATAATTGGCCTCATATAATTATTCATTATTTTTGGCTACTTTTATTATCCAAAATATGTTTGTAAATTAATATTTGGGTACATTAAAAAAATATAAGGAAAAAAAATAATTTTTGACAAATAAAATTGCTTAAATCTTCCAAGAGAAAAAACTTCATGTCATTGATTGCGTCTTTCTAAACTAGAATTCTTATTTCTTAGTTAAAAAAATGGGGTTAGGAAAATGAAAAATGGAGGAGGTGATGACAGGTAGGAGTCGAACCCTCACCAATAATTTAAATTTTAGCTAGTCAATCAACAGAGCTTCTATTATTTTCCACGTAGTCATTCTTAGTATGTTACAATCTTTATTTCTCCAAGAGTTTGTAAGATTATTTTTCATATTTCTTCAAATGCATATTTTATTCTCCTCGATGGATTCTATCAACGTTTATAACTTTCACTGATAGTCATATGAAGGTGAAATTATTTATCTGCATTTTTTATTATAAGTTTGATAGCAATAAGGTAATTTGATTACTGATATCTTTATTTGTGCTATGTTTATGTAGGAAAAAATCTCCGAATATTTTCAAACTTGAAGCTGAGAAAGAATAAAGTTAAGTGAGGAAAAAAGTGATGATAAATCTAATTAAAAAATAAACAATATTAATCAAGATTTTATAAAAATCCTTGATGTGGTGAGATCTCACAAGCATTGGTGTCTTTTTGAATATCTTCTTCTAAGTCAGGTAAATAAATTGCTAATATAAATGTTTTGTTTTTTTATCTTTATATTTTTACTTCAATTGCAGACTAAAACTTTGACAATTAAAATGAACACTTTCTTCTATTCCATGTGAGGTTCTTTTCTCTGTAATCTTTTACGAAAAAAATATACTATTTTCTTAGTTGAAACATGATCAACTTTAAGCTTCACATACTTTTATCTTTAAGTACATGTTTAATGTTATTCAATACAAAACAAAGAATTTTGAAACTTGTTGCCTTAAATACGTTGTAATATTTGTGCGACTATAAAATTTCTCACTAATGGTAAAATTGAAATTTTATAGCTTGATTATTTTAAAATATCGATATATTTCATCTATAGTAACAGATTGATGATAAAATAGTGTCCCATAAGTTCGGAATCAAAGGAGTATCAGACACATTTTATACCAAAAGTTATTTTATTCTTTTTAAAAACTCATAGTGAGGTCAAGTTTATAGTATGAGGATCATAAAACATTCATTATATGTTCTTTATTAGTTCTAATATTTATACTTTTTTAGGAAGATATATATTATTTCAAACAAATTAAGCAGCATATGGATTTGAAGATTATTCAAAAACAAGTTAGAACAAGATGTTTATTCGAACTTGGAAATCAACAGCTTCTGTAGAGATCTCTTATTAATTTTCAACGACGCCATTGTTTATTACCCAAATGAAACTCTTCAATATTCTGTTGCACTTAAACTCCGAGCCATTATTACGAGAGAAATGGGTAAGAAACCCTTATTTTTTCGTGAATTTGTGTGTGGATTACCTAAAACATGTAACCCAATGTTGCCCAAACAGAAATTGGAGCAAAGGATATACAATGCACGTAAAAAATGTCAAAAAGGCGAGTCTTCAGTCAGGAAGAGTGCGAGTGAGAAATAAGTTAGCTTGCGAACTCAAAAATGATCCGGATTATGAACTCAAAGGGCAACAAAGGAGAAAGACAAAGAAAAAATAAAAATATTTTGGGAATAAGGAGTGAAACTTCCTAAAGGTGGTCAAGTTTATAGATGATTTTTAGGTGTATTAAATTTATATTATTTTGTTGTTCTGGTAATATTTCATAGCTTTGTGGTTTGAATGAAATTAATGTCACATAATTCACTTGAAGATGTCAACAATTTTTTGATATGTGATTTCCATCAACCTCTGGTCTTAAAGAATACGTTGAGAGTAATTGCCTTTTGAGAGACTAAATGAGGCCAGCTATGGCCATAACATCTCACTGAAACTCCATCATTTCACTAATTATTCTATCATATTATGCCTCGTAAATCAGCAACCGCATTTTAGGATATTTATCTATCTAATTTACTACTACATAATCTTCTCATTCATTGCAAGAAAAAATTCCTCCCTACAAATAGTAATGGTCTTACTTTGTTTGGGTGTATAAAAAATATGGAGTGCTTTAAAGTGAGTGAAAAAAGAAAGTTTGTATTAATTGAAAAGAGGTGTTCTTTTATGGTGCTTTTAAACTTAATCTTCTCCAGAGTTTGTTGAGTTGTACTTTGTGGTTGGGTTGTGTTGTATTCTATAGAGGGAACAGTCAAAGAATATTACTTTGATAGCCTATGGGGAAATGGAATTCCAATTTTTACTTTTAATGTTTCTACTTTATATATATATATATATATAGAATAATAGATATATATATCTCTATATGTATTATTTTTACTGATTACAAAAAAATAAGAATTGGATGCTACAAGTAAAAATTTTATTTATTTGATTTACTAATAATTTTATCAATGAAGGGTGTTAAACTTCAAAACACATTAATATCATAATCACCAAATTTTTCTATACTTTAATATATGATTTGACTTAATCAAACCCACAATTTAACATAAGTTATATTAAATCAAATTTAATTACATTTATGATAGTTATTTTGTTGTTGGATAAATAACTAGCCATAGAATTTTAATGCTTTCCATCTTTTAAATTGAAAAAAAAAACATCACTGGTTTCTTGTAATAAATTAGAAATAATTGATATGACATTTGGTAGTAATTCCCCACCGTATAGATTTTTATTTTGTCATAGATAAATTACTTTAGTTTACAATCGAGTGCCATTTACCAGAAAAATCATTCTAATGTCATTGTTATTTTTTTATATTATTGTAATTTTTTAGTTGGTTAAATAAATTTAAAAGAAAACATCCCTCAAAGTTTTCAAATAAAATAAGTTCTTAGATTCAAAACAGTTCAAGTATGCATTCCTCAAAAAATCTTCAATCAAATTCGGAATATAAAATCCCCAGTAATTCTACACGTAAAAAAATTTCAAGTAAATCTTTAAGAAATAAATTTCCAATAAAATTCGTAGAACATATATCTCCCACGTAATATCACATATAAAATTATTTCTAAATAATTTCTTAAGTTATGATTTCTAACTGGATCGGGAAATAAGTTTATTCAGGAGTTTTTTTCAAATGAATTCCAAAATAGTGTTTTGTTCATTACTTGCGAATTATCCTATCAAAATGGTAGTCGCAAATTATTTCCAAGCTAATAATTTTATGAAAAGAGCGCCAAATTGACCTACCAATTTTTCTGCAAAATTTTTCGCGGATAAAATAGTTCAGAATTTACAAATTTTAAATTATGGAAAGAATTCGTAGAAAATTTTTGCGAAAATAAACTCCATGAAAATCTCCAGAAAATTTACGATTTTTTAGTAGTGAAACATGGTTATGTTAGTACAGGATTAGGTAATTATGATGAATGTGACTTTTTGTGCAGATACAATGACCTTACTATTGGCCATGCTACTTCGGATCACGCTCAAAATACCTTAATAAACTGCAACAGGTTGGAAGACTGATTTCTTGTTCCAATTGTCATTAAATTTTAAAATTTCATCTTATTTGAGTCCGCATTCATAGATAGAATTACTTAATATATGATTATGGTTGGAGGTGGCAAAGTGCCCTGACATCTCCAACCACAATCACATATTAGGTATTTCTATGTAACTAGATATGAGCACCACAATCACATATTAGGTAATTCTATGTAACTAGATATGAGCACGGCCCAACATACATGATTTTGGAAAAGCAATTACAATTTTTCTCTATTGTAGTTTGATTGTAATGAACAAATATTGTTGTTATACAAATAAAAGAAGAGAATACAATATTGATCAACTATTTTTATTTTATAAATACATATAAGTTACTACGATAGATACATTATTAGAATTTCTCTCAGGCTCAATTGAAGATGTTCCATGAATACATAAAAGTTTCAGAAATGTAAATACTTCTATAAATACATAATTAGAATTTTTATCATGCACGATTGACAATACTCTCTAATAGACGAGCACTTGCAGGAGAGTATCAACAAGTTTACAATTGACGATGCTCCCTAATAGACGAGCACTTGCAAGAGAGTGAACAACAAGTCTAAAACTGTTGTAAGCTTTATTATAGAACTCCATTATTACAAAACAGAGACATTATTGAAGTCATACTCAACAATCATAAGATGACATTCATTTTCAGAAATGACTCAGAGATTTCAGTGGTAGTTCAATGAGGTGTTTGCTTAGCCCAAACTACAAACAGATGCATGCTCATAGGGGAGTTATATTTATTGCCAGAAAAAAATCATAATTATGGCACCAAGGGTAGGGAGTGTACTATGCCCTTACCTCACATTGCGAGGGTAGGGAGGCACTATCCCTTTTGTAATCATTATGCCTGAAAAAAGATGTTTATGAAATTATTTTATGGTTAGACCTACTATAGATCAAGGCTAGATGTTGAACAAACTTGAGGCTAATGACTATGTTAAAATTGGAAAATTAAACAAATTGGAATAAAGTAATGGATCACATTTACATGTTGTTTACCTTTATTATTAAAGTATATTGCGATTCCAAAGATAATCTTTATGAAAGATTAAGAAACTACACTGGCCAAAGCTTCAAAAGCAGCCTTCAGAGGTATTAGGTTTCCCTCGTTACCTAAGCATCTAACTGACCATTCGAGTTTGGAGACTACTATTTTAGTAGCCCTGCATCATCATCACTATAAAAGTTTATAATAAATTTTAGTGGCCGGTATGAAGTCTATAACTAAAAGGAGAAGAGAAATGCAATAAAGTCATAGCAAGCAGAAGAATTTAGCTAAACTATAAAGGAAGCGATGATGTGGAGGGGCATTTTGGGGAGAGAGGTCTGAAATTGGGCTCTTGAAGTAAAGTCTTGCTCCACCAGGGTTTGAACCTAGGTGGAAGCAATGAATTAAATTGTTTTTAATTTAAGTTGGTAAAGTAATGTAAGTAATTTAGATTTATTAGTTATTAGCTGATTTAAAATAAAAGGAAATTAGATTTTTATTAATTAAATAAAACCTTATTTGACTAAGTCCTAAACTAGACTCCTAAGCCTAAGAAAATTCTTCCCTCTGATGCTCATCTCTCTCTCTCACGTCTCTATCACTCTCACTCACATTTTTCTCATCAAAATAACGTTCAAAAACATTAACTAAACCAAAGTTCTTCACACTTGAAGAACTCACAATGAAAATTATAAATAAACAACTAATCAAACATGTTAGGCAAAGAGAGGGTTTTTCCGTAAAGTTGGTGTTGAAGCTCTTGGATTTGGACGTGTGTTTAAAGAGGTTCTTTGGGCAGCAAGTTGAGGTTTGAACGTCAAAAAGGTATGGGTTCTCTTGTCTCTTGGTCCCTTTCCAAAGAGACACCTTAAGGTCAGGAATATCATTCTGAAAATAGGATTGTTCCCCGTGGCATTGTTCCAGGCACTAGCTCCCATTTTTTAAATCAAGGTGGTTATGTTTGCTGGTAGAAAAATAGGATGAAATGTGTTTCGTTGATGATTAGTATTTATATGATAGTCTGTTAATGGTTGGGACTTATGTTGATGTTCCAAAAATGTAATACGTGGTATGTGTGTGTGTGCGTGGCTATGGTATGGTTTAGGCACTTGAATGATCATGATTACTTCTTTATATTTCATGTACACATGTTGACGTAAATGTGATGTTCATATGAGTTGAAATGTGGCTGATTTGAGGGATAATATCTTGTCTAAACGAATCCATGAAAATGCACCTAAAACATTCTAAATGCACGACAAATAACTTGATGAAAGGAGGCTGAAAAATTAAAAGAAAATTTCCAGCTTCTAGTGATGAATTTCGGTCAGCAAAGAGGGTTCAAAATGTTGGAAAAAATGAATTTAAAAAAGTGAGGTCGTGGAGGATTAAACTCGTGACATCACCATGTTAAAGATCATGAAAATAAAGAAGTAAAAAGAAATGTGGTGAAGGGGATTCGAACCATGCTATTAGTTGAAAAATGTAACTTAAAAGAAAAAAATAAGCAATGAGAGAAGTGGGATTCGAACCCACCACCTCTCAATCAGATTTAAGGAGGAGAATAAAATAAAAACAGGGGGAGACCGTGTGGGGAATAGGACCCAAGACCTCTTAGGTAAGATTAAGGAGGAGAATTAAAAGAAAACTAAAAGGAACAGGGAGGCTTACTTGTGGTAATTGAACCAGACCTTTAAGCAGGATAACGGGAGCGTGAATATAAGAAAAATAAAGGCGGAGGCGACTGTGGGAAATCGACCCACACCCTCCTAGGCAGATTAGGAGAAAAAAATTAAAAGATATTTAAAGAGGGGTCGTGGGGGTTCGAACCCACAACCCCTCAGCCAAAAGGAGATAGGAAAATTCAAAAGTAGATGACAAACAAATCGTAAATGAGGTTGTGGGTTCGATCCCACCTCCTCTTAGTTCCATTAAGTGAAAATGAAGAGAGAAAGTAAGGCGAAATAAAAGGAAGGATTGGCTCAAAACTGGGGTTCCCCAAGCCGTATGATCAACCCAAAAGATAAAAAAAAAGCAAGTGGTTGTTCGAAAGATTTGAAAATCGCCGGTTCCCTTGCCCAATTCCATTTGTACATAAGCATCCGGAATAAAATCTTCAAGAATAATGGTGCCAATTTAGATCGAAATCCACATCTTGTGAATACATACAAGATGAATAAGTCTTGTTACTACAATTTATGGATATATGAGTCACTAAACGAATATGAATCGAGCCTCATGCTTGTATATAGGACCAGAAGTCTAGCATACGTTAAAAGTAAGTGAACCTAAGATGTATGTAGTAAAATGATGAAACACTAGAAGGGCTAAGTACGAGTGTAAATACACTAAATGGCCAAGGGGCATTGGAATTTGTGAAATAAACAATTAAAATGATGAAATGAACAACTGAAATGATGAAACCCGAGAAGGTAATATGACGTAAGAATGTGAACACACCGAATGGCCAAGTGCATTGACAGATGATGAATGAACATCAGGTAAAACAAGGGTGAGTAAACTATGAAGATCAAATGTCAAGATTAATGAATGTGGTGACAAAATGAAATGAGGTAATGTTGTAAAAGAGAGACAATCTAAATGCGCCTAAGTAGAAGTAAAATATTGTTACCAACAAAAATACTCACCTATGAGAGGAAAAAGTTGAATGAAGAGACCAAGCCTCTATGAACACTTAAGTGAAAAGTATTGAGATGTAAGAACTTTATACTAATGATAAGATGAGAAATCATCATTGATCTATGATGTCACCATACTAGAAGTCATCTTCCATGACGTATGAGTGAATGTAATGGAACTTTATAGGGAGCACCGATAGACTAGATAGAGCGGTTGGTGATGTCTTCTTAGGGAAGGGAGGAGGTCACATTAATCTCATGAGATGATTACTGTCTGCACATGCCGGGTATGGGTCTCCTTATATCTCCTAGTCTTGAAACCTATACTGCCATATAGGGAATCTGGCGCAGAGTCAATTCCCATGTACGGCTAGCATGTTGGGTCACTTTAGCGGTGTGTGATTCCACCTCTTTTCGGTGTAGGGTTTCATGACACTAGATTTCATGATGCTCACATGATCTATGTCAGTTAAAGTTAAAGTTCCCAATGAATGAATGAGGCCAGCCTCAAATGATGCACATAATGAAACGAATGATACAAAAGGTGTTAGGAGAGGATAATCAAGAGGTGAGTTAGATACAAGTAATGACATTAGGTCATTCTTTGTCATTTCACAACGAACCCGATGGAAGTCTTAAACTACATCCTAGGTATAGCTGGTGTTTACACTTGCCCATGAATGAAATAAAATGAAGTACGTATGAATGAATCAAGCAGACTCTGTGTTTGCTAAATCAAACTCCCTACTTGAGGTCTTATATGTTGAGCCCTCATTTTTGGGAAGTCTTAACGTCAATTCCATGATTTGAATGTCTCATGGCATACGAATGAGTGATATGAACAATGTTATGCGTTATATGAATTATGGTATGTGCTATGTGTACGCTGTTGTGTGGTTTGTACAAAATGTTAAGTATGATGATGCATGTTAATCTCATGGCATAAATTTTCTAATCCAAATTTTGAAAGCTCATAAACTTTCCTAATCCAAATTTGGAAAGCTCACTCACTTTACTAATCTCAGTTTGGCAAGTACACTGACTTAACCTTCTATAATCATGTTGTTAGGAAAGAGTTATTCTTACTCATGCATGTCCTTGGTGTGTGATTGCATATACCCATACTTAGTGCAAGTGTGTACTAACCCTATACAACTCTATAATTTTAGGTGCAGGCACAGGTGGACGCTAGAGCTAAAGGTTGACGCTGAAACTATCCGGATGTGGAGCATTCATCCGGAATCGGTAGGTCCTCATGCTTTCGAGGATGCTTGCCCATTACATCCTAGCTTAGTTTTAGGATTGAGCTAGTGGAGTATGTTCCACTAGCGCTTTCTTTCCCATTTTGTTCAGACATTGTATTGGTGTCATTTTGGCAAGTACGTCTTTATCGTTATAATAAATTATTCCTTTCATTTGATGATCTTAATGTTAGATGGTTGATGGTGAACAATTACGTATGTAGTAGAATGTTTAGTAAGAATGTTAAGGAACAAAAAGTTTCAAATTTTCCGCTAAAATTAACCAAGACGAAGTAAGAATGACGTAAGTAAGCTTGTCTACGACCTCTGAGAGGTCAACAATGTCGGTCTCGTTTGGGGTCTAGACTCTGATCGTGACAAATTTGGTATCAGAGAGCTAAATTAAATTCTGAGGATAATAAGTTCACATCAACCACATTGAGTTGTTTCTAAGTCATGGTAGTGAAGTGCACCACTATCCTCGATTAGAGACTACATGATACGTAGGAAATTTCTCTTCTTCTTATCTTATCGTACCTTCTCTAATTTTTTTATTTCTTGGTGTTAAAAGTGTATCTAAAATCAACTCTTGAAGTTCCCAAAAGATGAATACAAGGAGAAAACAGGTCGCGAGATTGGAGGAGCGGCTACTAGGGGGAATTTCAAAATTTTCTCCCCAAGCTTCCAGATTTCTGGAATAGGAATGCCTGCTTAAACTCAACTTGATTGTACAATGGAGCAAATAGGAAAACTTTGGTAATATGGCCTAGAGCTAGCACTTTACACGCCAAGTCTATTTGTTTGATTGATGTGGAGACGGTTCTTTACTCTTCTATTATATCCGTGATCCAGCTAAATTATGTAGGCTCTATTATCCGGATAGAGTGTCTGTTGGCAGGAAACAGAGCCTTAGGAGGGGGTCCTATTACTTGGGACCTTTTGAAGATGGCTTTTCTAGGGCGGTTTTTTCCTAGATAAATGAAGGAGGCTAAGGTTGAGGAATTCATCAACCTTAAGTAGGGCTCGATGTCAGTCAGGGATTAATCCTTGAGGTTTTTAAGACTTTAAAGCCCAGGAGAGGCCACCTTGTAGGAAGTGTGGCATACTGCATGAAGGAGAATGTATGATGGACTCTAACCCTTGTTACAGTTGTGACAAACCGGGTCACATGATGAAGGATTGTCCAAATAGGAGAAGTCAATAACAAGGGAGGGAGAGAGTTTAACCTAATGGTCTAAGTGAAGAGGCTCAAGGAGGCAACGATTCTGCGCACTCAAGTCTATGGGTGCAGGGGAGGCACCTCTGGTGAAGTCTCGAGTGCGTAGCGTTAATTTGTCTTTCATGTATTTGACTGTGTATGGTGTTTATGCACTAGTATGAGGTTAAACATTAATTAGTCTTTCATGTATTTGACTGTGTATGGTGTTTATGCACTAGTATTAGGTTAATATGTTTTGAGTTATCATGTTGGTTGCTGATTTGTATGACTTACATGTTTGCCTTTTTATGTGTATGCTTTTGATGATACAGTTTAGAAAAAGTTTTCTTAGTCTATTAATGTGAAGTCTACTAACTAGTAGGTTCAAGGATGTGCACCATCATGTTTAATTGTGAATCGATATTCACCAATAGGGGAGTATTGAATTCCTATAAGTAATGCATTCTATAGATTGACTTACTTTATTGTTAGTACGAGTCGTGTCATACGGAGACGAATGTTCCTAAGGAGGGGGGGGGATAAATGTAACAATCCTAACATGTATATGCTAAGTAATGCCTTATGGTGTCTAGAATTCAACGATTAGATTGGTTCCATGGATTGATCGCGTAGAACAAGACTCAGAACCCTTGCGACATCCCAGAAACCTGACTTGGATAGTTATTTTTAACTCAAGGAAAGGTGGGGTCCAACCATATAGGGGCTCCTTCGAATACCGAAGATTTACTGAAGGAGTCTTTAACCGACTAAAAGTGAAATCTTTATCTTTGGAAAGTCTAGGGTTAAATGGTCTTTTTCCAGAATAAGGGAGTATCGTAATTAGCCCCTAAATATATAATTATTATTTAATAATTAGGTGGAGGGGCATTTTTGGGGAGAGGGCCGAAATTTGGGCTCTTGAAGTGAAGTCTTGCTCCACACGTGTTCGAACCTCGGTTGGAAGCAATGAATTAAATTATTTTATTTAAGTTGGTAAATTAATGTACGTACTTTTAGATTTATTATTTACATTAGATATTTAAATAAAAGGAATCAGATTTTTTACTATTAGATCAAACCTTATTTGACTAAGTCCTAAACGTAACTCCTAAGCCTAAAAACACCTTCCCTCCCATCCTCAATCTCTCTCTCCTCTCACGTCTCTAAAATCAATCTCCTCACGTGTTTTCTCATCAAAATAACGTACAAAAACAGTAGGTTAAACCATGTTCTTCACACTCTTGAAGAACTCACTACGAAAATTGTAAAAACAACCAACTAATTAAACACGTTAGGCAAAGAGAGTGTTTTTTCGTAAAGGTTGGTGTTGAAGCTCTTGTATTTGGACGTGTGTTTGGAGGGGTTCTTTGGGCAGAAGTGAGGTTTTAACGTCCAAAAGGTAGGGTTCTCTCTCTCTTTAATCCCTTTCCAAGATACCCCTTAAGGTTCATATATTCATTCCATTCCGAAAACTAAAGATTGGTTCCCCTTGGCATTTCCCTGTCACTTAAGATCTCCCATTGAAATCATAGGTTGTTTATGGTTTTGCTATTGAAAACTAGGGACGAAATGGTATTTTCGTGATGATTATGTTTTATATATGTATGTTTGGAATTATTGGACTTATGTTGATTGTTTCCAAAAATGTAATACATGTGTATGTGTGTGTTGTCGTGGCTATTGTCTATGGTTTCGGACTTAAAATGGAATGATACTTCTTTATATTTCATGTACACTGTTGATGTAAATGTGATTTTCCTATGATTGAAATGTGGCTGATTTGAGGGATAATATCTCTCTACAAAACGAATCCAGAAAATGCACCTAAACATTCTAAAAGGCACTACGAATACTTGATGAAAGGAGGCTGAAAAATACAAGAAAAATTTCCAGCTTCAGTATGAATTTCGGTATCAGCAAAGGGCTTCAAAATGTTGGGTAAAAATTAATTAAAAAGAGGAAATCATGGAGGCATTAAACCCGTGGACCTCACAATGTTAAAATCACTTAAATTAAAGAAGTAAAAAGAAATTGGTGAATAGAGGGATTCAAACCATGGTAGATTAGTTGTAAAATGAAGCTGTAAAAGTGCAAAAATATAAGGCAATGAGAGGAGTGTTATTCGAACCCACCACCTTCTCATCAGAGTTTAAGTAGGAGAATAAAATGAAAAATAGTGGGAGACGTGTGGAATAGAACCCACGCCTCTTTATGCGATTAAGGAGGAAAAAAAAGAAACTAAGAGGGGAGTCGTGTGGGGAATCGAACCCATGACTCTCTTAAGCATTTAGGAGGTTAATTTTAAAAAAAAAAAAGGGGGGGGAGGCGTGTGGGAATCAAACCCACAACCTCCTAGGAAGATTTAAGGAGAAAAATTAAAAGAAATCAAAGAGGGATTGTGAGGGTGCAAGTACATCTTTATCGTTATAATAAGTTATTCCTTTCATTTGATGATCTTAATGTTAGATTGTTGATGGTGAACAATTACGTATGTAGTAGAATGTTTAGTAAGAATGTTAAGAAACAAAAAGTTTCAAATTTTCCACTAAACTTAACCTAGATGAAGTAGGAATGACGTAAGTAGGCTTGTCTATGACTTCTGAGAGGTCAACGACGGCGGTCTCGTCTGGGGTCTAGACTCCGGTCGTGACAAATAATGACAAAAAATTTGTTGGAGTTGGCTCAATGTCAAGATAAGATTATGACTACAACAACTTTTATGTTGTGCTTATAACTTTTTTAAGTTATGAAATACAAGGTGCACTTGCAGTTAAATTGAAGTAACGCCTTTAGAATATGAGTAGGGATTCTAAGCAGCGTGTTTGTTGTTTGTGGACGCAAGATGAAGGAAGAGAAAAAGGAAAGTTTGGTGCTTGTGGGGTGAGCTCCCCACTAGATAGATTATCAAATACACAATTGTTTCAGGATAGAAAGGGTGAAAGTATTATCAAATAAGTTAGTTATAAGCAATGTTCAAAACACGCAGAAAAACTCTATGGTTTCTTGGGGTTTTAAGCACAAATAAAGCGAGAGCTTTGATAAAAAATAGCAGAATTAAAAATTCAAATATATATGTTTAGTTTAAGGCTAAAATTATAAGAATGAGTAACAAATATAAGAAAAAAAATATAGAAGAACTTGAAATTAAGTGAAGGATCAATCCTTTGTGTCGCCTCTTTCAGGAAACTCGTTGGAAAGCAAAAATATGTGTTAGAACCTTAATGATGACAGTGAACCACACATTAAGCAAGGCGAAGTGATCAACATGTTTTGAGCCTCGTTTCAGGGCTTATGCACACCTTTGAAAACATTAGTTATAAGTGGTTATGCTTTTGATATCGGAAGCTTAGCAGCAATAAAATAGAGTTCACCCCTAACTACGATGAATTTTTTAAGCACGAAGATCCTTAAAAGTACTATTTCTTGTTCCACTGGTATTTGAGCCTAAGCATTTAAAATCAGATCTACTAGAAGCAACATAATATTTGATCTAATAGAGTTCAATTTCCAATATTCTCAAGTGAGCTTGTAACTCCCAGAATTTCTTCGTAGTGGGATCTCTGGTCGATGGTACTATCTAAAAGAGACTTTTGTGTCGTCCATTGACATTACTACAACAATCGATGGATCTGATAAATCAATGTATGCGCTGGTCAAATAACCCACCATTCAGAAGGAACAGACAGAGGAAATTGGATTCTTCTCTCGTCTTTCATAAAGTAGTCAATTTGATCCCAATGCAGGCGGCTAAAATACCTATAGATGAGGTAGGCTAGGGTAGCGTGCTGGCAAAAAGGTGTGTATTGTAAGATTTCTTCATTAGACTTCGGATCCTTGATAGTGGCAAGTTCATTACAGAGAGATTGGACTTAGTGTAGATAATTGGGCAACAGGAAGGCTCTTTGGATACAGTAATAGTACGCAAAGCATCCCAGGCAGTGACTAGATTAGCAATAGTAACATTACGTGTTAGATCAACTGATGCCTAAGTTTCTTAGACTTAAGTGCGGGCATTCATCACATAAAAATATTAGAATTCAAGGGTATGGATCTAAGTGCAGAAACAAGTGTTAAGATACGACCAATAAATATATATTACTATGACATATTAAGTATAATCTCGATTTATTACAACGCTCTTGAACTAACATTAATGAAATTTAATTCTTTATCAACCCCTAACATTTTATTCATAAGATATCTGGTATAATAGCAAAACATTCTCATACTTTTTATACATATATGACATAAACCAAATATCCAATCAATATATATTTCTCGGTTATACATATAGTCAAAGAACCCCAGGTAAGTTAACCAAATATTATGTGGCATAGATTTTGAAGATTTTGAAAAAACATAGACTGATTCTCATTACAAAGCATGTTGGATTACTCAACCTTGGCGATCATGTAATGAACTTAGGATTGTTTTGAGATACTATGCGAGTCATTGATATTGCCACTAAAGGTTGTGACCACTCATAAGCTAACATGGATTTGTTGGTGCCAACTAATTTGATGGGTTACACAATTAAATTAAACAGCAATTGTGTTGGTGTTGGCATTAGAATTGAGGCTGGAGATGTTTGAGGCCATTTAATTGGAAGGGTGGGACGACTATAAAGAAAAGGACTTGTGAGAGTTAATATGGATCTTGATACCATGTGAATTATATGACCCAAGACAGAATGGAAGGAGAGAGTTTATATATCTTTATTGATTGTATGCGGAGTATGTAAAGAGTTTATAAAAGCTTACTTAACCAACGTAGGAAAGGATAACAACCTAAATAGGAGGAGAAAGTTACAACAAAATCCCAAAACCTATTTTTTGTGTGATACTTTAATATTAATAAAAAAATATATTATATGTCACATTATTTATCATGTAATGTCTATTGATATACATTACATTTGTGCCTCTTTACTCTCATCAATTGTGGAAGAAAATGGTCATTAGTTTTTAGTAACTTATGTAATCACCAACTCTTCATTTCATCCATTATTCTATATTTATGTAATGTAACTTATGTAACATTGAGTCATTCATTTGGCAAATTTACTATCCACTATTCTCCTATTCATTGCAAGGAAGAATTCATCACTTATAAATAGTGTAGTCTTCATTTGTGTTGAGATAGGAGAAGCAACAAGAGAAGTACAAGAAAATATAGAGTGAAAAAGATGAATGGTTTATATTGAGGTTAGTGTAGTGAAAGAGAGAGTTGAGACATAGAAAATATTCTAAGTCTTCAACTATATTCACTATACAAAAGAGAGTATTATATGTTCAAGGAAGGTGTTCTTTTGTGGAGCTTTTGGACTCTTCAACTAATCCGGAGTTGCTTGAGTTATACACTGTTGTCGGGTTGTTGTATACTGGAGAAGACAAGTCAAGAGTATTACTGTTGGATCGGTGTAGATTATGCCGCATTGGACTTGAATCTGCTTAAAGAGAACGATATGTCAGTGCCTCAGCCTGAAGATTTATTTCTTCAATTTATTTTAAATTATAATCTTGCAATTTTATTATATTGTAAGTTTTTTCACTGACAATTTTAAGGAGATTCATGTTTTGTTACAATTTGAAAAAATGCGGATATCAAGATAGGGATCTCAACATCATTCCGCTCAAATTCGCTCTCTTCAAGAGATGGAAGAGAAGAGGTGTACGGTAAATTATTTTTCTACTTGCTCAAAAGTGAAGAAAAGGTAAAGAAAAAAATTAACTAGTATTTTCATGAATAAATTGAATCTACTTTTCATGAAAAAAAAATGATGTTTGAATTCTTGAAATAGTGAGGGTATATGAAATGAAAAAAAAATCATGTGAAATTGTGCTTTTGCATCTTTGAAAAATTGCTCTAAAAGCGTGTTACAAGAGCAGGTATATTAATGGTTGAAAAAATGAGGTTATTATTTGGCTATAATGTGATGGATTTTTGCTCTAACATGGAATGTTTTAAATAAATTATGTTGGAAAACAGTTCTTGAGTAGGTCATTAGCATGAAATGTATGTGTGAGATAAATGTTATACTTTGAAATGAAAAAAAAAAATACCATAAACATGTGATTAAGTTTTCCTTGTCAGTCATAGAATATGAAAAAATTGTGAAATTTTCAATTTTGTTGTTGGTGAGTCTTGCAACTCCTTTTGATCAATTGTGGTAGAAAGTTAGTGACAATAAAAATAAATGGAGTTTGCTGAGTCTTATAAAAATCTAAGCTATGTGACTAAACAACTTGATGGATGTTGTGTTTGCAAATAAGGACTTTGCAGGTACAAGCCACTAGATGAGAAAAAAATTTTTGGTTTATTTGGTGTGTATGAGAAAAGCAAATTATTTTTTGCTTATTGCTATTAGGAAGGTGAAGTAAAAACAATAAATAAAGTTGAAGATTCAACTTAGTGAAAAAGTTGATTGAAAACACTTTATTTTGATGATAAATAAATTTTCTAATTTTGATTAAATGGTGGGAAAGCACCAAATAGTTGGTTAAATACAAAATTATTATTACAACGGTTAAATTTAGGGACTTTGAGGAGGAAAAAAAAATATTGTGAAGATTATATTGATCGTTGGTATACCATAAATATTATTGTGTAAAAGTTGTGATAATCTTGCCAATTCATGAACTAAGGGCTTAGCAAGTGCTAAAGAGTTTAAAGCACAGCGAGGGGTGGGGGGGTGAAAATTAAGCTCATAAATTCTAAGTCAATATGAGGAAAACCCAACCGGGACTAGAGATCTATAACCAGGTTCAATGGGAAGAACGAAATATTTGATGACTTGTTGTAAAAATACCACTATGTTAATTTTATCAAAATCTCTTATGATGTAGTGCGATTTCTCGTTAATTATTTATGGAGTTGAGTCTTTAAACGCTTAATGGAAGTTTGGTATTCTCGTATGAGTGGGTGTCAAAATTATAGGAGAGCCTGACAGATGTCACCTATCATGAGTGTGAACTGAAAGCAGGTCGTTTTCTATGAGAATGGCTTGTTCTCAAAAAACAACTCATGAAACCGAGATCAGCACAAGGCCGTAACGGGTTGGTTATTAAAGCTTATGTCAATAATTGATATTGAGGGGTATATGCAATAATTCTTTATTTTCCTTAAGCATGGTATAGTTCAAGTCTGAGACACTACTGCCCAGAGTAATCCTTTATTTTCCTTTTAAATTAGGGATAATGCCAAGTTACCCCCTTCAATTATGCCTGAAATCCCAGAGACACAACTATACTATAATAAAGGTCCTATTACCCCCCTGAACTTAATTTTATAAATAATTTTCTACCCAATTTTAGCCTACGTGGCACTAGTTGAAAAAAAAAGTCAACCATAGTTGGACCCACAAGATAGTGCCAAGTAGGTCTTTAAGGGGTAAAAAAATTATTAATAAATAAGTTCAGGGAGGTTGGGTAAGATGGACCTTAGTAGTTATTATAAGTGTGTCTCTAGATTTCGGGCCATAGGTTGAGGGGTTATTGGGTATTATCCACTTTAATTTAGGCAAAAGTAGTCTTACCCCCCTATATTTGAAGGTTTATTCAGGTACAACTAACTTTATTTTGTGTTCAATTACCCCTGAACTTGCTTATCATCGAACATACACCTTTATGTCCACTCCCTACGATCGCTCCACAAGCGACACGACACCTAAATAAATATTTTTGCACCTAGTTTAAATATTTCTGCCACCTAGATAAATATTGAACCTAGATTAATACCAATCTCACAATTCACAATCAAACTCTCTTTAGAGGTGAAAAATCAATGTAGGTATTCACCAAAAACTAATCTTTCAATGAAATTCTCGATATTCTTGGTCGTAGAGACGTTGATGAAACTCAATCAAAGGCTTGACGAAATGTCTAAGAGGGAAATTTGGTGAAGAAAAAACTTCTGGTATTTGATTAAGAGATATGATGCAGCTCATAGAGTTGAAGATGCCAAAAAGAGTTTTCTAAGAGGAAAAAAATTTTGATTGGAACTTGATGTTGTGTTTCAAGAATGAGGAGTCCCGAATAAGCCCTTGAGAAAAATCTGAATTTGAAAAAGGAGAAGAGATAAAGAAGAATAAAATGAAAAACATGAAAAGATTATTTGGATCATTGTTCCAATGTAATCTCAACTTTCTGCTGGAACCAGCAAATGGGGGCAGAGAAAGGCCATGCGTTTTGGCCCTTTAATGGTGCATGAATAGCTAGAGAATAGAGAGAGAAAATCTTAAAAATAAGCCACAAATTAAAGAAAAAAAATAAATTTTTTACGTATATTACCGTTGTTGTAACTTTTGATGGGCAAAAATGTTGTATCAACGCGCTTTGTCGAGTTTAATTTCAGTTTCTATGCCAGGTGGATAGAAAAGGTGTACGTTTTGTTCGAGGAATAAGCAAGTTCAGGGGGGGGGGGGGTAATTGAAAACAAAATAAAGTTTAGGTGTACCTGAATAACAAGCTTCAAGTATAGGGGGGTTTAGGGGTAAAGAATACTTTTGCCTTTAATTTATAATAAGTGGGGCAATGGAGAGTCTATCAAAAACACTCACCAACAATATCATGTATATTTCCTTCTTTCATCCAAATTTATGATCATCTTGTTTTTTGTAGATTAATATGCACCATTTGCAACAATATTTTAACATTTTAACATTTAATAGGATCCCTTAGCAATACTTTCAATGTTTATTAAAAATGACAATATATTAGTTTGTTATGGATTGATTTATGTATTTTTTTTAATTATTTCACTTAACATAATATAATTATGAAATAACAAACTAGAGGAAATCAAGGGGAGAATATTTCAAATTAGATTAAGTTACTAAAAATTTTCATTACTTTCCTCCCAAAAGATTGTGAGACCTAAATAGGTGTTCTCTTCTTTCTTCCTAAAAATCATTATTTGTCCTTATCTTTTAAAAATAGTTATTGTTATGAAATTTTATGATAATAATTTAGAGTTTTATCTATTAAATTTGATATTTTAAAATTTATAAATTTGAACATGTATAGTTTTATATGTTGTTTGATATACTTTTCTCAATGTGTATTTATTTTATTTATCATAGTTTTGTATCCTTTCTTAAATTGTTTTCATTCCAATATATATATGTTATTTGTATTTGTATTCATTCTACTTTTCATGTTGTATTTTGTACAATAAAATTTGTATTTCTTTATTAGTTCGTATTCATTTCAATAGGTGTGTTCATTCTAATAGATATGTCAAATGAATCTATATTTTTTAAGAAACATATTTGTATTCATGTATTTTTTCATTATGTTTTTATTTTTCTCTTGAAAATTTTGTTTTCCTTTCTTAACCGTCTTAATATTTTAATAGGTATATTATTTTGTTACTGTATTCGTTCTAGTTTTTATTAATTATATTGTGTCTTAGGATGCATTAAAAAACTGAAAAGCAATCCATTATTTTATGAAAATTGTTGTAAACATTTTACAATAAAAGCTATTTATATTGTTATTTTAAAATAGGAACCATATATACAATAGATCATAAACTATGCTGAAATGTTGTAACCTTAAATATAAACTATTATCCTTTAACCTTAATAACCATACATACTAATTTGAATATAAATGTCAAAAATAATAAAAGATTCTGAAAGAAAAACTATAATAACAAAACAAACTAACAAATTTCATTGAGTCAAACACATTTCATTTATCTCTTCTATTATTATTTTTATCTATTTACTTTCTTAGTATCTCTCCCTTTTTAAAGTTTTTATTTTTTTGTCCTTTTCTACCACTTAGGCATGAATAAGTGCACACTTTTTTTTTTTCATTCTTCTAATCTATATAAATATGACATGACAACTCTTGTAAGAGTATGTTTGACATTATTATTATTAAAATTTACTTATTTTAGTAATAGTGTTTTAAAAATTGATCTTCAAAAAACCAAGTGCTTTTATTAAATGTCATACATTTGGATTTTTGACTAATTCATTTGAAAAGTATTTTTCACAAGCAATTGTGGTTAGCTAAATTTTCTTAAAAAGTAATTTCAAGAGTCAAATTATGAAAAAAAACATGCATCATGTATTTTTTATATTAAGATTATTTTTATATTAAGATTATTTTATAGAAAAACTATGTTAAATATCTATTGTAAATTCTTTTATTAAGTTTTTATTTTTATCAAATTAATAATTACATATTAAAATTTCCAATTAATATTATAGCTCTTTTTTGGAAGGACAAAAATTGTTAATTGTTATTTTTTTTTCTCTGTAATCTTGGGAAATATTATTGTTTCCTTTTATTCTAATTCTGCAATAATACGTAAAATAATATATAAAAATTATATATAAGTATTTAAAATAAAAATTTTAAATGAAATTTAACCAAACTTATGAGATATAATAATTAATTAATAATGGAAGCATAGGGTAAATACTGTAATATGGAAGACACGAGGATTATTTTCTTAAAATTAAACATATATTTTTATTATCACTGTCTGCTTTAACTTTTTTAAGAATCTGAAATTTTGTATTTTGAGTTTCTACTTGTCTTCCAGCATAAGAAATAAAAAGTCTTTATGTTTTCTTTCATTTCAAGCAGTTTTTATGTGGTGTTGTCCAACAAGGATTAATTTATTTTTTTAAAACAATGTTTTTTTTCTCAAGATAAGTTTTTTTTTTGGCCTCCTAATAGAAATGTCAAACAGGCTTATAACAAACACAGAAAATTTCATTAAATAAAAAATATAAAAACACGAGCAAACACACTTTGACTTGGCATTAAAACGTGGAATTTCAAATACCAACCTTCCCCTTTTCCCCCTCCCCTTCTCCCAATATCAGTTTTCAAAAAAAATCCTATATCAAAAGTTTGAAAAATAATTAACTTGAAAAAAAAATCACAAATATTTATATATATATATACTATATTATATATATATATATTCATATACATTCCATCCACTATAATATAACTTACTATAGTTATAGAACGAACAAGGGCCATATTAGAAAAACTGACTCTTTAAAGCCAAAAGGGCTTAATTAAAACAGTAATTAAGTTATCAAGATAGTTTTATGGACCAAACAAATTAATACGTTTCTAGAAAGAAAGGACTCTTATTTTCCATGGGACGGCCTTTTGCATGTATAAAGAGTCCACAGAGAAGATAAATTTTCCACCCTATATCCATCATATATGTTGTTGAATTTCAGGTTAGTTATCTCAATCTTTGCTTTTAATCAAACTTTATTGTCTCATTCTCAAGTTGCTTTCATTATATTTCATATCTCCTGGCTTTACAATGTTGTGGTGTGCTAGTTTGAGGTTCTGTTGCATTTTTCCTTACAAAATATTTTGTTAGTTGCTGCGATTCCTTTAATTTCTATTTAATCAAGTACACGTGATGTAGAGAATTGTTATATTGTACCGTCTCCCACCCCCCAATGTCATGGTGGATGATCAATTACACTCCCATTTTTTTTCCACTCAAAGTGGCTTTTCTTGGTTCTCTTCATCATTTCAATTAATTTACGAATTTAGGTACTTCTCTTTAGTTTTTACCTAAATTTTGTGTTCTTTTTTCTTTCGTATTCTTTTTTGTTTCTCAAGTTCTCCTCAAATTTTAATTATTATCACATATAGGATTATTTCTACTAAAATGTTGGTGCAAAGATAGGTCGTTAGAATTCAGATTGATTGCACAAATTAAACATTTAAAAGTTAGAAGTCTTAATTGGGGTATGTAGAATTTTAGGGAGATAAACTAAAGATGTGTTTGATAAGCATATGGTGGCATGTTCTATAATTATTATTTTTTTGGTGAACTAGAACATCCTCCTACAGTTCGATCAGTCATTTCAAATAGTAATCACACATAGGTCTGCAAAGATCTGATTCTCGAAAATAAAGTTACATTTTTTATTCTATGAGTAATATAATTATCCTTGATTGGTACCCGATCAGGGTTGTTGCCATTATAAATAATAAATTATGATAGTGATCCTAAAGCTTTTATGAGTCGCCGCCTCCAGCCCAGAGAGCTATTCCTTCTCTTACTTGCTTTCAGTCGCGAATTCACCACAAAATTGCCTCTGTACTGTGAAGCCAGAGGTATCGACATTATGCATGTCCATGATCTACAGGTGCACGCTTGAGCTGAAAAATGTTTTTGTGCTTTGTTGGTAAGATAATTTCTATTGTTTCAAAGCTTTGTCTTGAAGCATTGATATGCCGAAGGGCAACAAGCTATTTAACTGTCTTTCATGTATTCTGCCTAACATGAAGGCTGCTCCCAATTGACAATTTCTTTATGATGCTGCAACTTCAACAATTATGACCATTGGCTAGCATTTTGTGTTAGATATAGTAAAGGTAACGGAAGGATCATTGGTTCACTAAAATAAAACGCCTTCAAATAGAGGGGGTGGTTTATGGTTACTATCCGCATTTGGGAGTTAGAAACCCCCACAGTTTGCTGGTAGAGACCCCCCTGGTTCTACGACCTTACACTCAGAAATAGGTTCTTTTTGTCCACAATTAAGTCTATGGGGGGGTTTTCACCTAACCTTGTAAATATTATCAACGCAGGGTTTTTCTGGCGACTTTATTTGAACCCCCGCAAATTAATTCTTAGAAAACTACAGTTTAATTTTCATGGGTCATAATCTCTGCTAATAATAACAAAATAGCAGGGCCAAAACCCGCACAATTCGTGAAAATATAATTATCTTCCTATATTTTTGTCATTAGTGAAACATTTCTCTAAAGCTAATTAAGCCAATAATAGTTAAAACAACCATAAATTTGCAAGTAATGATATTGCTAGCAACAATCAAAAGAATTGCACTATAAAAAGTAATATCCAAAATTGACTAGACTTAAAAGGCTAATAGCACAGAAATACCGTATAACACCGTAATATCCTATTTTTTCTAATCCATTGGTGTCTAGTACGATTCTAAACAAATTCCAAACAAACAATAAGAATTGGGCATCCAGTAAGATACTTCATCACTATGAGAAGTTCATTCATCAGAAGAAAACCAATTTGTCCTATGGCAATGTTCCCTCAGTATTAATTATTTACTCCCACTGACAACCATCCATTACAATTTGCAATTATTCTCACATTGTTTTATCTCATTAGTATTGGCGCGCCGACGACATAATTAAGTAATTAATAGCATATTTTGTCTAATAGCTTAATCTTTTTAGCTAAGATATGAATAACTCTAAAGTGTCATTAAGATACGAGGATATACTTGAAACCACGAGAAGGTTATGATTCCAACACTGACTGCAGTCTTCATAGAAACAATGGTGACTTTAGCTTCTTGAAACCATTAAGCTTAGCAAATAACTTCATTATAATCCATTCTAGAAGATAAATAGTTAATAATTATATTGCTAGTAAAACAAACCATTAAGTTTTAAATAAGGTACGAAAACCTTTAAAATAGAAATAATTAAGCAGAAGTTAAGAAAATCCTTATCTATGGTAAACGACAAGTTTACAATTGCCAAAAAAAAGTCAACAAGAGTTGATACCTCATCAAAGGGATGAGACCCTGAATGCTCCTTTTACTTGTCTTTCAGTACATTCTGAATTTTTCCGCAGTTGGAAAATATTCGAAGTAAGGTGATCCGCTGACAGAACAACAGATTACATGCGACTAAACGTCTAGATTTTATACTTTGGTAAATTTCTAATCCAAGTGTTTTTGTCAATACTTCTACTATGTAGCATTATGTTATATCTACTACTTTTAAATAAACCTTCAATTTGGTTACTACAGTCTCAAAGAAATTCTACAAAGTAACAGATCATGTAAAGGAAAATAAAAATGCCTATGAATGCTGCAAGAACAAAAATCACTATTGAGTAAAAAAATCAATGATTTGCATCATCAACTAAGTTGTTCACCGGTCAATATATACAACTTAACTCACCTTAAGTTGTGTTACTTCATTTAATTTTATTTATGAGAGCCCGCAACTACGAACGTCATCTCATTCACCTGAGTTCGTTATCCCTGGATTACCACACAAAACATTAATCAGAGCTACACTACGTTTTTTCCCTATATCAGTCAAAAAAGGAACAAGTATACTTGAGAGATTTTATCTAATAGAGAACATATTTTTGCAGCTTACATTTACATTAATTTCTGTCCATTAGTGTAAATTTACGGTTTTCGGTTTATAATATCCATTATGGTCCCTTTATTTCTGCCCAAAGCTGCAATTTCTTAGTATTCACCTCGAACTGCCTTTTTGATGGACGTTTTATCATCTTTTTTTTGGAATTTCTGCTCACTTTCCACAGGATAACATTTGCACGCAAGTAAAACGAACAGTTCTAAGCAGGGATTACCCAAGAATTATATTGGGGGTTTATTAATATTAATGTCATATTGACGGGGCGTCTGAATAATTCTTGCTCTGGACGTGAACACCGAGCTACTCAAGTTTTTGATTATTCTAGAAATAATCTTTGTAATGTTCACTTTGACCTATTCCCCAAATCAACCAATGCTTAGAATTTATTTACCATCAGTTATGCAGTTTAAATTACTCATTGAATGTTTCAGGTTCTCACACCTCTTGAATTAGTAGCATCTCCCTGTCAGTGAAAGAAATTGAGAAGAGACAAGTATATTACTTTGTTATAGGTGATAGTCAAGAGTATGATTCATACACAAGGCAAACTTAATTTTGATATGAAAACTTTTCTTGAAGTGCTTCTGATGGTGTTCCATAGGAAGCAAACATTAGACACGTTTGCGCAATTAAAATTTACTTGATTTTGAGTATGAGAACATTTTTAAAAACCCTGAGATCTTTCAAAGACACCAGAAGGTCTCCAAGCTTGTTGATTAGTCTTACTCTAAAACGAAAAAACAAAAAATCGGGGTCAAGAAGACCATTTTTAACCTAAATTTAAAGAAAGAAACTGTCAAACAAATCGAAACAAAGGAAAACTTGATTTTTGCACAACGATCCTCTTAAAGTAAATATTGATAACATAACTAATTAAGGGTTACCCCGAGTTTAGAGTAAAACAAATGATTGGTTCGTAGAACTCTATTTTACTGTTAACCACGATTCTGTTTCGTTCCTGCGTGCTCAAAGTTCCAAACTATCTTTCAAACAGATTTGTGAAAGCATTAAACTGAGATATGTCAAACAATGTGGCCGTATAAAATCTGGCATTTGACATTTGACCAAGGATTCTTGTAAATGAGCAGCTCGCCATACCAACAACCTCACACCTAAACAATTTTTTGGTTTAAGTACTAATACTTGTAAGAGCAATTGTAGTTGGTTGTGTTTCTCTAGATACAAATTTTATACTTAATTATTCTCTTACCAACACAAAACACCCAGTCTGCATGTTAACAAGATGCTACACAATTCACCATCACCCTAATATTAATAAGTTCCATCGCAACTAGGTCAATTGTAGAATATGTAGAATACTGTCATAAGAACTAAATCTCAAATTTTAGTTTTAAAATATGATATCATATAATTAGAAAAGATCAACTAGACCCTTAAGTAATTTTATAATCTCAAACCATTTCATGGTATATAAGCAACTAAAGCTCGCCCTTAGGCCACATCAAAAATCGGTGTTATGAACATAAAAGTTCATTAATCCAGTAAGTGACATAGCTTTATTCCGACCTCATAAGTCAATAGCAAATTAAGTTTATATATTGTACAACTTAGAATTTTACCATATATATATAAGAATGAAAATGTAAAAAAGAAGTTAACTGCACCACGTTTCGATATAAATTTCCATGAATCCATGATCTTTTGTCTTGCCTCTTTCACTCACCGACCCCCTTTCTGACCCTTAGAATACCTCCATCTTCTATCTCAGCGCGTACTTCATCGTTGGATTTTAAGTATTGCCCATCCCCCCAGAGGGACCCTTAACCTTTAAATCAGGAAGCGAGATTTGAATTCATGTATTTCCCTAAACGGCATAGTTAATATCATATTTAAATAGCTGCGTTATTGTCTTATACCCCATTAATTTTATTAAACACCAAATACTGCGTTTTCAGTTATTATTTTTAAGATCGCATTTAAGAAAGTATGGAGTTCTATGTATTATTTACTATTTTATTAGTAAACAGTAGAAATAATTTAATTACAAAACAAATATTTTAGTGACATTTTACTAAATATGTAACCGGTTAGCTGACCCAGAAAGAAAAATAACAAAAACTAATCAATATATAAACATTTCAACGATTTCCAAACAAAACTCTTATGGGAAGGGAAAAAGGGAAGGGAAGGGGAAAGAAGGGGGGACAGTCCTCCCTATTCAAGAAGATGAACAAAAGTTTATCACATAAGTTTTTCAACGTACTAGTGTTTAATTGATTCTAAAAAAGTCAATCTGTGAAGACACTTGGTGTTGTTATAGTCCAGTGTTTTGACGGCGAGAGGGACAAAAAGGCAACCAAGGGCCTGCCTCGCCACGTGGCGAGGCGCTCGCCTTTTGAATCGAGGCGCAATTAATACAAAATAATTTAAAACATTTAAGTGCACATATAATATTCAAAATTTCAATAACCCATTTACATATAGACAAATACTTATAATAATTACTATGAAGAATTATTGTTTTTTCAAACAAATACATGAAACAGCAGGCACACACGCGGAAAGAAGAGAAAGCATTGTACAGTAATCCGGAACAAACAGAGAGTGAAAAAAAAGAGGAAAAAAAAGTAGTTGTAGTTAGTGAGACGGCAGGGGGCAGTGAAGAGTGAAAGAGAAGAAAGAGACGAATGGAGCAGCAACTCGACGGAAAGAGACGAAGAAGCGAAGCAGTGGCGGGACTGAGGTAAAGGAAGAGAAGGAGAAGCAGCGACGAGGGGAAGAGAAGAAGCTAGCAGCGACTCGGAAGAGAAGAAGAGGGAAATACACGAAAGTGTGATGAAGTTTGAAATAAGGGAAAAGAAAATAATATTATTAAGTTAAAACTTTTCAAAAAAAAAAAATCAAAATGGCGACGCCATTTACGTTGCCATTGGGTCGCCTCGGGCCGCCTCGGCTCGCCTATTTGAGGTCGCCTCGCCTCAGTGGATAATGGTGACACAGCCTCGCCTCGCCATTCGCCAAGGCGCTATGGCGAGCGCCTTTCACAACACTGGCCTAGTCATTATCCTAACTTATTTTATAAGTTAATCAGCCAATGGTAACAAGTTATGTTTGAGTAGTTGATGTTAGAATTTGAATTTAGCATCGACTTTTTAAAGAATAACTAACGTAAGAACACAAATATCAACTAAGTGAAATGTGTAGTAACATTAGTACTTTTCCTATATTGATTAAGTTTATATGATGGTAAAATAAGCAAATATTCTTAACCCAAAGATTAATCAGAAACTTGAAAAATATGACATGTTATCCTGCTATAGACAAGTAAAGGCAAGTTTAAAAATAGACTTAAAAGAGTTGGATAATATTTGAATCCTAAAGCTTTAAGACAACTTCTCAAGCTTTGATGGTCTCATCTGTCCAACAAAATGGTTCCTTCTCTCAAAGTGAGGAAGATAATCTAATAGAAAGCAAACAGGAGTACAGGACTGACGTGCCGAGTGAGTCTTGAACATGATCGAAAATTGTTACCGAGGACTTGTCCGACCAACTAAGTATATCACTTTATGCCCTTAAGTATATTAATGGTAAGTTCTGATAAGCTTACCAACAGAAAATTCCAAGACGACAACAACAATGAGAATGACATATAAACGCCATGGGGCAGGACGTACAAGCTGCTCAGTGTCTTATTCTACTCAGAAATTCACAAAGAGTCGAAACTTTCTTGGTAAAGTAGTTAGAAATCCACAAGCATGTCCATACATCTACTATTAGGAATGAATCCCCAGATGGTGTGATTAATCAAATGCATATATTGTATGCTCAATTTTGTAGAGTATTTGAGAGTAATTTCAAAGTACGGTTGGGAAAGCAGGTATAAAAAGAGTATTATAAATTGGTATGCTTAGGGCCTCATTTATACTTACTAGTATAGGAAGAGAAAATGTGATATGTTTCTATGACATTATCTTGCAAATTCTGATGGAAATTTCACAACAAAAACCTCACTGGAGTTCTAACATAGCCAATAAATGTTGAAAGAAGGAGAATGCAGTCAAAGTTCAATGAGAATATGGATCACAAACATGGAATTAATAGAATGATAAAAGCTAGAGTTTAAGAGAATATCATATATGAGCTCAACTTGGGTGTACGTCCAGACTTAAAGGTCAGAAGATGGAGACTAAGAATCTGTAGACACAGAATGTCTGGAAGAAGCTGTTGAATTGCAAAAATTAAAACAAAATAAATCTAATTCTACCACAAAATACATGTTCAAATTTGATATTTCAGATTTTTCATCCATGACAGATACAACAAAGTTAACCTAATTCTACTTCATGCATCTATACAAACAGCCAAAAAACAATATTACATAGTATATACAACAAGTAATTTGTACAAATTCAAACGAAAAAATCCAAAGAGGTGAGGTGAGATCATTTTTCAAAGAGCTGAGAGGTGGAAAACATCACCCTAGAATGCCTATCCATTCTGAATCTGCTGAGTACCTGAAGTTTACAGAGTTGTGAGGTAGTGACGATATGAGTTGTGGCAGAGAGGTATAGCGGAAAGGTGTGGCGGTGAGAGAAGTGTGACAGAGACGGTGAGAGAGTAATTTGGAAGGAGTGAAGTTGTCAAAAATTGTGAGTGTTTTATTTTGTATTTTGCAATTAAATTAAAAATACCTAAGAGTGTTCTGTATTTCAGGAACTAAAAATGTATACATATTTTATATTTATATATTTTTTTTATAAAGAAATCCCCACAATTAACTTTTTTTTCCCATCAGCTATCAAAACCCCGCTCGATTTAGATGTTTTCTTGTAGTGGTTGTGCCGCATATCTAATCAAAGCTTTATGGGAGGGGCAACCTGATCGACAATTTGGCATGTCTTAATAGGTTCTCTTGTATCCAACATTTGCTTGATTATAGAAACTCTTTAAGCTATGCTTATTGGCAGAATTGGGAGTATCTATTAGTACCAAGTTTTCATCACTTGACAAAGTGAAATGACATTCATATATATAAGCAATTTATATCGAGAACCCTTGGTTGTGAAATAACTATTGGGGGTTCGGGCGGTATTGATAAATGACCTTCGATAAATTGCATTTGACACCAACTAAATTGTTACACTCTCATATAACTTGTATCTGGCACCAACTAAGCTATTATATGACATATTCTTCATTGTGTCTCTATCTATGCAGTCACAATCTGATTTTGGGAACAAATGGACTAGGCTATACTATGGAGGACATTTCTATGATGGATATTGGTATGCATTCCCACCACACCACGACCCAGGATGTATGCTGCTGCCTATGGGGCTTATCCAGTGTATGGCACTCACCGGCAACAAGTAAGCTGAAAGTGTGCTGCCGAGTTTATCTGCTTGAATGGTGAATGTTCTTAATCTATTTGTTTCAAGTTGGGAATTTTGACTGGATGCGTGAGTCTCCAAGGGATTCTATTGAACATTTATTTAGAAATGGACTTTTAGACATGAAACTTCTTGGGGTTATGTATGAGCCACATATATATTCTTTGGAGGAGGCAAGGTAAATACTAAATCTAATGGCTTCATTTTCTTTTCCTCTCTTTACACTTGCTATTCATTTTTTCAGTTATTCATCGTTACTTTCTCGAATTTGTTTGGTGGTCGCTTGGGAACTCTATTACCTGTAATAGATTTTGTTTATGCATGTATATCGAGCAATTAGAGTTGTTCATTGTTTGACTTCATTCAGGCAAGTACTTCCTCGGACTCTGCATCTTTTGGTTTGTAATCCTAAACTATGTTTCTGGTAGGATTTTGTGGTTTACAGGAAAATGAACTCTAGATAATTTTCTTGGTCTAATACTTCCGTCTTAAACCTTTGAGGAAGTAAAAGCAGAAAATGAATTGGTTGATGATAAAAAAAAAATTAAGGGGAAGCTAACGTTTTTATTTTTTTAAGAAAAAAAATTAAATTAATGTGGAACGTCTGTTTATTTCGTTTCGAAATGAAGTTTAAAGTTGGTTGAGCATTTGTTCGATAAGAAATTGTGACCTGGGCATAGACGTTGATCCTTTCTTTTGAGAGTAGAATCTCTTTTTATGTTAAAAGTTCCTATAGTTTGATGGTGTATCTTATCTTGTTATATTTTCTACTTCGTCCTATTTAATTTTGCTTATCATGTTTTTATATTCTACTTTGTCATATTTGATTTTGCTTACCATGTTTAATTATAAAGGTAGTGTGACTTTTGATTTATTTGTAGGTTGTGCTTGCGATTTGGCTATTCTCCAAGATAAAATAACCTTCAGTTCTTCTCCTTCAACTTTCAATAACACTTAGGAATGACCTCTTTCAATGCAATTGATGTCATCAGCAACACAAATATGAAATTTAATTGATACGCAGTTACGCAAGGGTGCAATGCCTCCAGCTCCGCCATTTGGACTCAGAAAGACGATTCAATATTGCAGCCCTTCCATTATTTATTCAACGAACAAGGTAAGTAGTCAAATCCATTGGTTATTGTCTGTTACATGCTATTTTAGCATCGTAATTTTACAGCTAATATAATGGAAATTTAAATATTTTGTCCACCTTTAAACATATAGAAACATCTAGGCAACTATGGTCTATCGTGTCCCTTTCTCTTCTACATCCTTCTTGCTCGATTAGTTCCTAGCTCCATGGAGGCACTTCAAATTTAACTCATTTACTCAGCTTTTCCTTTATTTCTACTTTCCGTGCAGGTAAAACCTGTTTGGAAATCATAGGATTGCATGGACATTAGTACGTAGGTATGCCATTAAGAAGTTCTCTATCTCTTAGGGTTATTAATAAGTTCTCTATCTCTTAGGGGTTATTTGGTTAGGAACAAGTTATTTCGACATTAATATATATCTTATATCTCACACCAAACGACTGCTTATACAATTAATTTCAGCTGGTAGTTAGTATGTGGATATATGGATTTTATCACTAATTCTTGTTGTGTATGAAAAAATTGGTAAGAATGTTTGTAATTCATCCATGTAGTAGAGAAAAAAAATATTTTTCATTTGTGAAATAATCAATAATCTACCAGCAAATTGGAAGTTTTGCTATGATATATATAAAAAAACTCTCTTATATTTAAATGTTATTTTCAAGGTTATTTGGAGCTTAATTATTAATAGTTTGTAGTTCACCTATATGCTTTAACATTTCTTCTTCGTAGATTTTATGTAGTCATTAGTTATTGGTATCCTCTATTCGTGGGGTAAGCTTTCATTTCCGAGCTCAATTTATCAAGCAGCCTTCGGAAAACTCTTCTTTTCCTCCTTATTAGTTTATTGGTTTACTTATTTGGTCTTATTTCTATGGATGTTGACAAAAATTGAGATTTTTTGTCATAATAGTTGGGATCGATTATGGAGTATGAGACAGTTCCTCTGATGAACACAATTAATATTAGCTTATTTAAAACCGCGTGTTATTACAAATATTGCAATGTGTACTGCTGCTAATTAATGTTAGTATTTTATTTAAAAATTGATGATTGCCTAAAATTTTCTTTCTTTAAATGATCTAATTTCATGAGGATAGATGTTCTAATCAAACATGTTCTTGTTTTTGACAATATCATTTGATAAAAGAACGTTTAGTGTGTGCACCATATAGGATCATAATCATATGTGCGGATTGGAGAAAACATCAAATAATGTTACTTTATATTAGCTGAATAGTAACCAAATCAAATTGAAATATTATATATGTAGCTTCTATTTTACAACTCTTTGATATTTATTTATTTTTGCTTTCCTCACAGTTCATCAAAAGTTGATTGCTATACTCTTGGTTATACATAATAATTTCATATGTACTTGTGGTGGTTTGAGAGATGCACAAACATTGGCAACGATTTTGGGTTGGAACAAATGAGAGAGTCATGCTTACATTAAATCAATTGATTCGTCATCGGATAGAAAATAAAAACTATGTATGGATGGGAAGAATAACATGCTATGATACATTCTTCTATGAAATTGGAGACAATTGAATGCACCAAAATTAGAACTTCCAATCGTGGACAGCTCAATACGATCGAGCCCAAGATGATCGACATTTAAGGAAGATCGAAGAAGATGATTTCATTCATGGAGAGCTCAATTTATCTATTTAGCGTATTCACATGAAAATGTCATGTTATGCCAATGGTGAAATATGCATTTGATCAGTTTACTTTCTATTTTACTATGAAAATTTTTGGAAATATTAGCTATCATATTTATTAAATTTTTCTACTATTCGAAAAAATTACACAAATTCTTACTTTACGTAATGCATCGGTCGGATATATCACTTTATGCAATGCATTGGGTGTTGACTTACGTATTCAAAAGAGATGTCATATATTCGGATACATCACTTTATGTGATGTATTGGGTGTTGAGTGATGTATTCAAAATTGAGATGTGATATATCAAGATATTTCGGGATGTAGTCGAAATCGAAACGCAACGTATCAGGACAGTGAAGGATGTATCGGAACTCAAGACGTGATGTATCGAGATATTTTTTGATGAACTTTGATTCCACCAAATTTAAGAATTCTTTATAATTTGAAAAATAGTAAGATTAAATTAGTTAGCTTCTAATACTATGAGATTCGTGCAAAACTTTTAAAGAATTTACACCAAATTTTAGTACATTAACACCGCCAAAGCCCATCTAATATATATATATAAACGTCACGAAACACACTTCGATTTGCAAAAATAACTTTCAAATATAATGTAATAGTTTTCAAAAATAAAATTACTTTTTAAATCAAATTTTGCCAAAAATAATTAAGTAGAAAAAAAAATCAAAATACTTATATTTTGTTTCTTCTTGAACATTCAAATAAATAAATATTCTTTTGCAACAACTAAAGGTATCTCCAAATTTACTTATAACATATAATTTAGGGATAATTTACAAGTACCCACTCAACCTATGTCTGAAATTTCAGAGACACGTTTATGCTACACTAACGTCCTATTACCCTCCTGAACTTATTTTATAAGTAATTTTCTACCCCTTTTCAGCCTACATGGCACTACCTTAAAAAAACATCAAACAACGTTGGGCCCACAAGATAGTGTCACGTAGGCCAAAAAGAATTAGAAAAATATTTATAAAATAAGTTTAGGGGGTAATAGGACCTTAGTGTAGTATAAGTGTGTCTCTGGAATTTCGGATATAGGTTAAGGGATACTTGTGCATTATCCTTATTATTTAAAATACAATTTTTTAATTTCAAACTCAAAGGTATTTTAAAAAACTTACAAAGTAAAAATTTAAAACTGACACGTAACTTTATGAATCAAAGAACCACAATAATATCGTACTAACAAATTCTTCGACATTTGAATATTTTCTCCTTAAAAAATTTCAAAAATACTTCCTTGGATTTTCATCATTTATGAATATGAAACTTCACAAATAATTTAATAGGTGAAATAACTTTTTCATTATTCTCTTTTTGTAAGTGTATTCAGGTAGGAAAAAACATTGGTGCATGAGTTTATATTTTAATATATATTTGACGACATAAGTTAAAATATAATTTAAATTGAAAAACATCTTTATATAAGAATAAAATAAATAAAAATACAGAAAATGAAGAGCAAATAGATAAGGAAAAAACCTGATATTGGTGTCCCGACCCCAAAACGACCGCGATGTCAACTCACAACTCCCCTAAGGTGAGCCGACCACAAATCCAAACCCCAATTTTACCAATATTTCAACCATAGTGACCAAAATAAAAATGGCGAAGACTCAAAAACTCATAACTAAAATTAATTAAATAACTTCTACCACTCAAAACTTATTGTTTCAAAATCTGGAAGTCATCCATCAAGAACATCTATCCTCAAATTATAAGTCTAAGAGTAGTTAAGAACTAATATAAGTGAAAGATGGTCCCAATTCCGAACTTCAAAGACATCAACGGAATAAGAAGAAATCCATCCTGAAGCTAGAATAAGCTCACCCTGAAATCTGACGTGCTGAGACTGGCTAGAGTGTAGACGAGTCGAGAGTGAATGGTGCCCTTGCTGCATTCCAAAAAAACGACAAAAGGAAGTAAAAGTAGGGGTCAGTAACAAGGAACCCGTCCTAGTAGGTATCATCGGCCAACCTCAAAATAGAAAGGCAATATCATCAATTAAATATTATAAAATCACTACATACCCACAGGTAATCCCCCCCCCGCAACAAAAAGTAAAGAACCAGGGCAATCAACATCAGCGCGCCATATGAGGACGCAAGTCTCCATACCATACTTATTTGGGACATAGGTTCTGTCGAAATTAGTATATTAACAAGAGTCACGATTACTTCTCCTTATTCTTATCGTTCGGAACGAACACTACCGATGCCTAAATACGACTGTCGGAACGTGACCCATGATATCCTATACTACATCTTCGTAACGTGACAACCAATCCCCTAATACTACGGGTTCTGGACGTGACACCCCCCGCCCACATCCCCTAATCTTCCTTTTCGGAACGTGACACCCGATCCACTAATATCATCAATTTTATTTCATCAAGTCTTCGTTATGCCCGGCGTCATCTTACAGAGAGTGAATTCAAGATGTAAGATTCAACCAGTATCAACATTTATCGCACCCATTACACATTACAACCATACAACCCAGCAATCAAGTCATGGTAGAAACTTACATTACAATACCACCCAATAATATACAATCGGCTATTAAGAGTTTACGTATGAATAGCATAAACCATAACCTATCCCACCGAAGATCAGGCGATCAAACAGTTTACTTCTCAATGCCTTGCTTTCCTCTTCGCTCTCTCTTCTCTTCTCCCTTTTTTCCGCCTTGTTCTCCCTCTCTTCCTTTCTTTTATTTTTCTCTCTCCAAATTCTTTTTGTTTTACCCTAATTTATCAATATCAATTAATAAATATGATAAGTAACCCACTATTTATTTCAAGGTTGCTTCGTTAACCAACCCCCAAGTAAATAACGTAATTAAACCACCCCATCTAAATTTCATGAATTTGGCATGAATGGTCAAAACACCCCCTTAAACCTTAAAAATTTTAGGCAGAATGCCGACCCACGAGTACGCGACCTGTGATTGCCCGTCCGTGTCTATGACGGTCCGTCCTGCAGGTCCGTCCCAAGTTCAGAGAATTTAACTTTCTAAAGGTTTGTGATGGTCGTCGTATCTACACGGGCCTGTGCTGCATTTCCGTCGGCGGATTTCAAGAGATGTCGCGCTCCCAGTACCCCACAGATTTTTAGTGAATTGTTTTGGAACAGAGAACCCCTCGACAGGTCCGTCGTGGTGACCATAACGGTACTGTCGCCCTCGATCCGTCGACCCAGTCAGTTATTTTCAAATAATTACTCGCTCAAACCGACTAACAGGGTTATTACAGATAAATAAAACCATTTACCTATCTTCGTGGCCCAGAACGATCACAGATAGAACATCAAGGGAGAGAAAGAGTACTGAAACCTGTAAAATGAACGTGGATACTTACTTGCCTATCAGCCTCTTCTTCCAATGGACGCTTCAACTGGGCCGATTCTTCCACTGAACCTTGAGGAGGCAAGCTCCCTTTGGAGCTCAACGTGCGGACTTCGTAGCTAAATACAAACAGCGCCTCCTCAAAGACAAATTCTCAGCCAAAGAACTGAAGCCCAAAATCCCAACGGAAGAAGGAGGGTGCCAGCGCCATGGTTGTGTTTCAGGCATAGATACGGGGAAATACCGGGGCACGCCGGAAGAGTCCTGAGGCAATCCAAGTCATAAGCCACCTCCCCCCGCCTCCAGGACTTCAAAATGGACCAATATACCTTGGGCTAAAGCTTACCTTTTTAAACCCTCGCTACCAAACGCATCAGCCCTTTCATGGGCGAAACCTTTCAGCAAGACTTGCTCCCTAAATAAAATCCAGTCCCTAACCTTTCATCTGCAGATTCGTCTGCCTGTTTTGAGGTCCTAGAATCTTCTCCTGAAGAATTTTACTTATCCTAACGATCCCCTCAAAGTCGGTAAAACTCCATGATCTAACCTCAAATGCATCAAACCACCCAATGGGAGGACCTCTCTCCTCCCATACAGTGCCTCAAATGGGGCCATATCACCTACTTGAGTGATAGTTATGATTGTATGGAAAACCTCCTGCTAAGGCAAGAAGTTAGCCCAGTGACCACCAAAATCTATTTACAACATGCAGCGAAGCAATATCCTCCACACGAACGTTCGCTGCCTAGTTCATCATACTGACCACCTGGTCTGAGGGTGAAATGCGGTACTAAGATCCAACCTAGTACCGTATTCACATGCAATGTTCTCCAAAACTTAGAAGTAAATGCGTACCCCTATCTATATATTGAATGTTGGGACGCCATGCAAATCAAACAATTTCTTAGATATAGAGTTTGGCTACTTCTCTGATTGTAAGCATCTTTGACCGGAATAAGTAGGCAAGACTTAGTTAACCTATCAACAATTACCAAATGGAATCATACTTTGCCAATGTCCTTTGGAAGACAACTAACAAATTCCATTGCAATTCCTTTCCCATTTCCATTCAGAATGGTCTTTTTCTGAAGTGTTCCTATGGACCTCTGTTGCTCGATACTTTACCTGTTGACAATTCGGGCATTGGGCAACAAATCAAACAATTCAAGCTTTCATCCTACTCCACAAAAAGTTGCTTTTAGGTCACGATAACATCTTGGTTGCACCAGGATGTATAGATACCCTTGAACTATGAGCCTCTGTAAAATCTGTGAATCAAATTATCAACCCGGGGCACACATCTCCTTTTTCCCTTAATTCTCAAAAGCCTTCCTCATCAATTATTGCCTCTTTAGGCCTCTCCTCGTACTAACCATATCTCCGAATTCGGCTAACGTCGCATCAGTACACTGTTTTCCCTTAATCTTGTCAAGAGAAGAAGATCTTGCCTGCCACCCAAAAAAAAACAGGCCAAAACTCCTCCCTTCTCTAGTACTTCCACACCCTCATCAAGTCATTAGCAGAGTCTTAGACCTCTTCTAAGCCAATGGCGTCTAGAAAACTGTAAGTGAGCTAGACTTCCTTCCGATGCTCCCTGCCTTTCTACTTAAGCATCTGCCACAGACATTAGCTTTTCCTGTGGATACAAGATGCGTAATATCATTAGTCCTTCAGTAGTTTTCCATCCACCTCCTCTTCTCAATTCAAATCTTGTCTGAGTGAAAGACTACTTACACACGATATCGTAGACTTCACCTCTTAAACCCCCATTAGATAATGTCTCCATTGCTTTAATGCAAGCACTATACTGCAACCACTCCCAAATCATGGGTCGTAAGTTGCGTTCGTGCACCTTTAGAAGTTGCCTCGAAGCATAAGCAGTTCCATTCTTCCTCCTGCATTAAACACTGCACCCAACCAGGGTAAGATGCATCACAACAATACTCAATGAAATCTTATTACCTTCCACTGAAAGGTAAGATTGGTGCAATGTAGTCAACAATGTCGAGTTCTGGAAGCTTTCTTGCTTCACATCGTCCGAACCAGACCAGGGGAACATGCCTGCTTTGTGCAAGGGTGTGGGTCATTGGGAAGCCAACAGAAACAAACCCTTGACAAAATCGACGGTAAAGTAGCTAGCTAAGCAACAAGCGCCTACCCTCTGGAACATTAGTAGGCTTCCCCACTCTTCCCTGCTTTCAATCTTGGGAAGGATCCACCATCAACAATCCTTATGAGAAACTACGTGCCCCAAGAAAGGACGAACAGACACTGATCTAGCCAAAACGCACCTTGCGATTGGCATAAAGCTTTTTTCTCTCTCAAACACTTCCAATACCATCTCAAATGCTCTTCAGTTCTTTCCTACGCTTTGAGTATACCCTATATCATCAATAAATACGAAACAAAAAGATCGCCAGAATATGGCTTAAAAATCCGTTCAATATCAGGCTCATAAAGCAGCAGGGGGGGCAATTCTGTACGCCCAAAAGACATTACTAAGAATTCATACTGCCCATACCTGTTTCGAAACCAGTCTTTGGCACATCTGCTGCCCGTAGTTCAATTGATGATAACCCCAGATCTCAAATCGAACTCTTTGAGAAGGTACAAGCACCTTGTAACTGATCGAACAATCATCAATGCGAGGAAGAGGATACTTGTTCTTATATCACCTATCAGTTGTCTTGTATTCTATGCCATCCGAAAACTCCCATCCTTCTTTTCCAAATAAACAGGAGCACCTCAAGGGGATGCCTCTTGGCTAATAAAAGTCTTACCCTAACTAACTCCTGAAGTTGGGCCTTTAACGTCTCCCTTAACTCAGCTGGAGCCATCTATAAGGGGGATGGAAATGGGCGAGTACCCGGCTCCAGATCAATAAAACTCAATACCCTATCCGATGGCATACCAGAAGGTTGCAGGAAACCATCCAGTAACAACCACAGACTATCGGAAACCGACTCGAATCGAAGGTACCTGGAGTATCATCCCTTATGTTCCAAGAGAGGCTAAACAACCGTTACTAACCATCCTCTTAGCGCGAAGAAAAGAGATAATACGACTGGGGTGGAAAGTAGTCAACCCTCCCACACTAGTGGGATCTGTTCCATTGCTTGGCCAACGTCACATTTTTAGCATTACATACAAGTCCAAGATTGCAAAATTGTGGAGAAAGTCCAGTCATACCCAAACTCACATAAAATCAATCCATCTCTATATAATCAAAGCTACATGAGGTATTGCTCCCCACAAAAGTCACAAGACAAGACCTATACACCCTCTCAACTACCACGGCTCGACCCACAGGAGTAAGAACAGCGAATATGCATGGTCCAAGCAAATTGCACAGTATAAATCAAGACCATTAGCAAATGAGGAATATACATATAAAAATTGGATCCAGGATCAATAATCCAGAAGCCATTGCATGACAACCAAAATATTACCTGTGATAACAGCATCAGATGCCGCTGCTTCATCTCCATCTCCCGGAAACGCATAACAATGGGCCCTATCACCTTCTGCCCTTGCCCCTAGCCATGTTTGTGCTGCAATAGTTCCAAGCTTGCCCGCCACCCTGGCTGATTGGTGACCACCATTACCCCCTGGCCACCGCGCACGCCTCCAGAAATGGCGGCCTCTCCCTGACCGACCTCTACCCCCACACCTCTAATTGATTGGGGGGCTGTGAACTCTGTTTTGGGGGACATACCATCCTAATCTGTCCTAGATCTCTCCACATCCATAACAATCTCAGTAGTCAAGCATAGGTCTCTGTAGAATGACGAAGTCTGGGGATAACTCCAACCCAGAGAATTTACTGTCCCCCTCTGCGATGGACCCCCAGCTACAAACCAGCCTGTAGTGAAGATGAATAGGTCCGGGATGGGTACCCGACTGAACTCTGTCCCTCTGTAGTAAGAACCACTAAATCGCCTCCCCGTACGGACCTTCTTAGATGTCTACGTCGTGGTGAGTTGTTCTGGCTTTACCCCCTCTAACCTCTATTCAAAGTCACCACTTCCTGAAAGGAATTTTCTGCAGCAGCTACTTGTAAGGCGGTATCTGAAAATCGACCTCAATCCTTCACAAGCGGCGAATCCTCTGACTTGTGGACTTAAGCAAAGCTGGGTGCGCATAACCTGGAGTATGCAAACGAAATTTATCCTCATAAGCAGTAACAGACCTCCTGCCTGCTCTGAGACTCAGAACTCATCTCTTCCTCTTGGTCCGTTCAAGTACGGAGTATGGTTACTTCCTCCATAAACAAGCTAGAGAATTATGCCCAAGTCTAGGTGTGGTCCCTGTGCTGTTGACACTCAACTAACGACCGCCACCACATTTTGCATGTCCCTTAAACTGATAGTCCCAAACTCACCCCGAATCTTTCTACTATGTCTATCTTGTGTAGCACGTCATGACAATAACCAGGAAATCATAGGCAAATCCTCAGATTCAGCAATCCTTGAAGACTGGAGGTTTTCAACCTTCAAGAATTAGTAAAAGTTCATGCTATCACTCGTCATTATAGGCCTGTATTAACCGAGTAAACTTGTCCCTACTTCCAATTAGGCATCCATGCGGGAGCCACAGCGCTGCATGTCGTACTCTCCTTGAATCGAGGTGTTTGGTGCAGAAACACTGGAGGTGCTGGCGCCTGATCAGATAACCCCTAAGAAGGAAGAACCACCCTGAATCATCTCTGGGGTAGTCTTGGGGTGGTAGTTCCTCCTCTTGTCCGGCTCATTTTCCCCTTCTTCAAGTCCCCCCCTCGTTACTACTTCATCAGTCGGGTGGAAGGTCCCCCCCCTATCACTAGTTGGACCAGGTGATCGTCCTCTACCTCTAGAGGGCGTCCTCCTGCGACCTCTACCACGGCTTCTTGACACTCTTGGGCTCCTCCTCGATCTAAACGGTCCCAATGGTTGGCTCAGACGCCCCGTCCCTGCCGTGCTGGTGCAATGACACAATTGTTGCTTATTCTAACCGATTGCGGATAGAGTGAGGATGTTCCATATACGCAATTTGTATCACCTAGATACAACCAATGGACCTAAGTATAGACGAAGGAAGAAGAATGAGTTTCCTATAGTCCTATAAACATCTCAAAGAAAAGTAAGGGCGTCCCCCCTACCGGTCCTCAAGTACTCTACTAGACTCGTTCTTGTGGATGTAGACCATCGAACCTAAGCTTGATAACCAATTTTGTCACGACCCAAAAACGACGCCGCGAATGGCACTCAACACGTACTCTTCTAGTGTGAGGTGAAACCAACAAATCCAAACCCCAACTTTTACCAATAAGTTCAACCAGAGTGAACACAGAAAACGGAAGACTCCAAAACTCATTAACGAAATCAATTAAATACCTTTCTAAACTCAATACTTTTGTTCCCAAATCTGAGTCATCACATCAAGAACCCTCTATCCTCAAATACTAAGTCTAAGAGTATTTAAGAACTAAAATAGTAGAAAGATGTCCCTTGTCCGAACTTCAAAAGACTCAAGCACTGGGAAGAGAAATCCACCAGAGCTAGAATAATAGCTCACCCAGAAATCTGACTGCTAAGACTGGCTAAGTTGAGGACGAATCGAAGTCATGGGCACTTGCTGCACTCCACAAATAACAAGAAGGAAATAAAAGTAGGGGTCAGGTACAAGGAACACGTACTGAGTAGGTATCATCGCCAACTCAAAATAGAAAGCAATAATATCAATAAGTATTATAAATCAACTACAATACTCACAGGTAAGCAACAACCAGTACAAGAACCTGGGGCAACACACCACGCAACACTATAGGATTCAAAGCCTCCACACCAGTACCAATTTGGGACATAGTTCTTCAAATTGAGTATATTACATGATTCAACATTACTTCTCGATATTCTTATCTGTCGGAACGTACCCTCCGATCCCCAATACACTGTCGCACGTTACACCCTGATCCCCTAAACCTACGTGTCAGAACGTGCCAACCCACCCCTCCCCTAAATACTACTGTTGCAACTGTGCCAGCCCCGATCCCCTAATACTTACGTGTCCAAAATGTGACACCCCGATCCACTAATCTCATCAATTTTTTATTTCATCAAGTGTCACCGTTATGACAAGGTGTCATCTTACACAAGTAGGATTCCAAAGATTTAGATTCCACCGTATCAACATTCTGTCACCACAATTACACCATTACAAGATACACCCACAATCAAGCATGTAGAAGGACTTTTACAATACCATCCATACAATATCAAGCGCTATTAAAGTTCACTATGAAATAAACAAATGCATAAAAAACCTACCTCCATCGAAGAATCGCGATCAAACAAGTTAACTTCGCAAGCCTTTGCTTTCCCTCTTCGCTTTCTCCTTTTTTCGCTCGTTTCTCCCTCTCTTCCTTTCTTTTTATTTTTCCTCTCCAATTCTTTTCTTTTACACTATTATCATATAATCAATTATAAAAGATGGTAAAAGTAACCCCCTATTTATTTTCAAGGTTGCTTCTTTCTTTTAACCCCCAAGTGAAAGACTTATTAAACTCACACCCCCCTAATTTCATGAATTTTGTGCATGAATGGTCCAAAACACCACCCCTTAAAAACGTTTAGCAGAATTTTCGACCCAGTCGCGGTTCGCTACCTGTGACGCCCGTCGTGTCTATGACGGTCCCGTCCTGCAGGTCTGTCACCACAAGTTCAGAGAATTTACTTCTAAAAGGGTTTGTGACGTCCGTCGTCTCTACGACGGTCCGTTCTGCAGTTCCGTCGGCGGCGTTCAGGAGGTCGCTCCCAGTACCCCATATTTTTTTTAGAGTTGAATTTTTGATACGGAGGCCCTCGATGGTCCGTCGTGCCATGACGGTACGTCGCCTGTCTCTCCGACCCAGTCATTTATTGTCAAAATAATTCTACTGCTCGATACCACTATAATAGGCTGTTACAATACTACGTGGCGGAACGTGAACACCTGATTCCCTAATACTACGTGTCGGAACGTGTACATCCGATCCCTAATACTACGTGTCAGAACTGACAACCCCATCCCCAATACTACGTGTCGAACGTGAGCACCCGACCCGTCCCTAATACTACGTGGTCGGAACGTGAACCCCATCCACTAATCTCATCAATTATTTCTCAGTCCTCGTTATGCCAAGCGTCCATCTTAACAAGAGGAATTCAGATTTAAGATTTCAACAGTATCAACGATTCCAATCCACCCCAATTACACAATTACACATACAAACCCCCAATCAAGCATGTAGAAGACTTGACATACCACCCAATACATATCAATGCGCTATTAATGGAGGTTTACTATGAAATAGCATAAACCCATAACCTACCTCCACCTAAGAATCGCGTCAAACAAGTTACTTCTCAAATGCCATTTGCTTTCCTCTTCGTCTTCTCTTTCTTCCCATTTTTCGCCTCGTTCGTCCCGCTCTTCATCTTCTTTTTAATTTTTCCTCTCCAAATTCTTTTCTTTTACCCTAATTATCATAATGAATCACTGATAAAAAGATGATAAAAGTAACCCACTATTTATTTCAAGGTTTCTTCTTTTTAACCCCCATGTACATAACTTATTAATACTCACCCCTAATTTCATGAAGTTTTTTCATGAATGGGTCCAGAAATACCCCTTAAAAACTTTTATTCAGAAGTCCGACCACAGTCGAGGTTTATACGCTGACCTGTGACGGCCTGTCGTGCTATTACGTCCGTCCTGCAGTCCGTCACAAAGTTCAGAGAATTTTACTAACTTTCTAAAGGGTTTGTGACGGTCCGTCGTAATCTACACTCGAGGAAAACCGCGAAAAACCCAAAAAAAAAAAAAAACAAACAAAATACAAAACGTCCGTGCTGCAAGTTTTTGTTTTCCCATCGTGGAGTTCAGAGAGCCTCCCAGTAACCGGCCGCAGCTTTTAGAGTTGAATTGTTTTGGAACGAGGTCCCTCGACGGTCTCCGCTTGAACCATGACGGTACGTCGCCTGATCCGTCGACCCAGTCAGTTATTTTCAAAATAATTCTACTGCTCGAACCGACTAAACAGGTTGTTACAATTGGATGGTAATCATATATAAGTTCAAAAACATTTCTTCAATGTTTGACTCAATAACACTAATCTCTCTGGCGTTTTATGTCAATACACTTACGTTCTTTATTTTGAACTATTTGTAACAACTCTTTTAACCTATTATTATTAGTATTAAAAAATTAAGATATAACTACTTGTCCCCATAATATACATTTTCAAAAAATTAATTTTGTAAGCATATTTTAAAAATTCATTGTCACGATTCGAGCTTACATCCTGGACGTGGTCGTCACTTGATAATCATTTTTGGTCCCTAAGAGAACCCTCATCTTGACTGACTACAATCGGAAAACTGATTCAAGCATACAAAGCTTAAAAACTAAATAATTAATGAAACTAATATTGAAGGTTTAACTCAAATGAAAACTTTGAAGAAAAAATATTATTCAACTCACCATAAAATAGGCAACTTAAGTCTTTAAAACATTTAATAAAATATATGAATGGACTTCTGAAACTCTAAAATCTAACTATCAAGCCTCTAAATGACAATGAATGGAAGTAGAGACAAGACCCACGACCTCCTAACAACTAATATGACTGAAAGTAAAAGTGGAATCATCCGGAAGCAAGAAGGCTTACCATAGCTAACTCGAACTCCCCGATGTATCAACAAAGCTCCTATTGATGATCTTGAATACTTGTGTCTACATCCTGAAAGGATGCAGGCCAAATGACTGAGTACGTGAAATGTACAAGCATGTAAGAGAAATTCTAAAGCATAAACATAAGCTTGAAATTGATAAAAAAGGAAACACACTTACCTCTTTTCAAACTTACTCAACTCAAGAAATACTGAAGGATACCTAAAACTACTCAAACTTACTCGACTCAAAATTATTTAAGGATAAGATACTCAACTCAAAGATATGATATTCGACTCTAGATACTAAACTCTTGATATTCAATATAAAACAACAATGCACATGCAATATATGGAAATCTTTATAAAAACAGTAAAAGCAACATAGTTCGTTAAAGAAAATGAAATAACAAACTCAACTTTACTTATATAATAAAGTAATATAGTTTCTGTGGGAGATTCTCTAATTGAAAAGCACCACTATGAGTCTAAGTGATAATACAACTTAAACTCATGCTTCCAGGGACCATCATATACCTTTCCGGGGGCATATAACCCTAACTCACTAAGTGGACTCACTAGTCGATGCTAAAAAATACTAAGAAATCATCTAAAAAAAATGACCCTTTCTACCCGTGATGGCTATATGATTTATGGAGACTTGAGTTAATATGAACTCGCATCCACATATCGATGTTCTCTTTATTTCTCAAATGTGAATTTTAAAACTCTTTTGGAAATCTCAATTTCCTCGCATCTTAAATGTAAAAGCATTTACTCTTGGAAATACTTAGTTCTCATATAATATTTGAAGAAGTGAACTTTACTCTTAATCTTTACTCAACTCAAATTTTAAGTCCTAAAACAAAGTAAAAACGTTTGTAAAAGACTTGTTAAAATATGGTTCATATCGAATTATGGATGTGAACGACTCAATACAAGATTTTTAATAGATAGAACACAATAATTGGAACTCAATAACTCCAATAATACTACTCATATCAAGAATGATCAACTCATAGGGTTCATGCGGAATTATGAGCATAAATTACTCAACCCAAGGACCCATTGATACTTCTCATCTCAAGATTGTTAGACTTATAGGATTCATGCGGAATTATGGGCATGACCAATTTAACTCAAGGACATCATGGATAATATGTAACAGTCTCATGATTAGAATATAAAATCAAATGGGTTAGAAACTTATTACTCAAGACTTAGAACTTGAAGATGTTACTCCTCTCAAAGGTACTCAACTGATGGAGTTCATGCGGAAGTTATGAGCATGAACAACTTGCCACAAGGGTAAAAATATCAATAAGGAACTCGTGCATATGAATCTTATCATTCTCATACTTACTCAAAACTTAGTTCAAATTGATAAGTGATCTCAAAGGATTCAAAATTGAACTCAAAGACTTTCTTGAACTCTATTCTTAACTCTTTCTTGAATATGAATTATGAATTCAAGAATTATGGTTCATGATATGAAGGATCTCATGATGACAAAGTAGACTCATGAATAAATGATCCTTACTCTCATACTCACTTGCTCGAGTCTTGAAACAAATTTCTAGAAGTTGTAGAAAACTCACAAAAGGACTCAAACGGACTTTCATAGAATGTTTGAAATTCTCAAAACTTAACTCTTAACTCTACCTTGAATTTGGATTATGAACTCAAGGTTATGATTCATGTTATGAATGATTTCTATGTGTTTAGAAATAGTTTAGACTGTTTAGAATCAAAGAGGGAGTAAAGGTGCCCTTTGAAAGAACTCAAACAGACGAAATGATGAAGAACGGGTGGGGGTACGCGGCCTTGGGGCCAGCCCCTAAAGTTCAGAGAGAAGTGTTTGGGGCGCTCCCGCTTGTGTGACATGCCAAGCCCCAGCCCAGAAAACTTTGACGACTTTATTTGCTTGTTTTCTCATCCTTACTCGTCTAGAATCGAACGGTTTCTCCCCCAATAACTTGGATTTGATTAGTTAACATAATTGCACTCTAATATGCTAAAAAACACTCAAATAACTATATTTCATCTTAAGAAATCATCAAAACCCCAACACAAAAAGATTTAGAATGAACTTCAAGAACTCATCAAGAACTCTAATCTTTCAACTTCAAGATTGAAATTGGGCTGAAAATAAAATGATTGGCGTGCGAATGAACAAACCCAAAACTATAGAAGCTTAAATACATGATCTTGGTCATATTTACATGTCTAGAATACTAAGATGTCGCATTTTGGCCGATTTGATCAATTATAGTGTTGGGTCATATCGATTCATTTGTATAATTCACTACTAACAGACATAAAAGTTATGTAGGTATGAGTAATGGGATAAACAAAATTGGACAAAGGAAGCAACCTGGAGATTCAAGTCTAATAAGAGCAAGAAAGAAGTTGAAGAAAATGCTTTAAGGAATTTGAGTGTCGCCTCCGCGTCGCGCAACAAGATGCTGAAATGAGGTCGTGAAAATAAATTTGAGGCTAAACACCTCGTGTTCGTCTTGCATCGCGAAAAACAAAAAAGCTTGAACTTAAATATGACTTTTATTATAAATAGGGCTTTATTTTATTTTAAGGAGGATATTTGTTTCTAATTTTCAAACGAAGACACTTTCTAACGGGGGGGACAGTTTTTGGTAGGTTTTAAATTAGGGTTTAGTGTCTTGTTCTCTTTTTCCTTTCAATCATTATTTATGAGCAGAACCAGATGTAGATTGTGTATTGGGATATGAGTATATTAATATGCTAGTATAATAGAGTTGTTGCTACAAGATGAATGTATGCTCTACGTGTTGGTTTTGGGTTTATTATTACTATCACATGAATCTCTCTAAAGTTCCCTTTTTTTTTTATTCCATGCTTTATCACCATAGGAATAAAGCCATTGTTACTAAAATTGAACGTGGGAGAAGGATAGAATAGAACGTGGGCTAATGAGCTTGTTGAGAGGATCTTAATGAGCTAAGGTTGATTTGTCTCTAGGGGGATCGGGAAGTGAGGTACCCTATAGAACTTGCTTGGATTAGCCCGGATAGGAAGATAACTAATATCGCAGTATTTTAATCATTCTGATCCCCGCATGAACGATGTACTTAGGAGATGTAATTATCGTAGGCGATTAGAAGGTCGGTATATACAATGAATTCGATAGTTCATAATTGGGTCCCATTTTACTGATATCCACTGTGTATGATTCGGGGTAAAAGTTGCGAGAGCGCTTGCATCTTTCCAAATCCTTGTTCCGAGGAGCAGCTCGTGAAATTGAAAAATAGGCTAGTGTATTTTCATTTTAAGTTAAATAGGTAACAAACAGGGGAAAACTTTGTGAAATCGGAAGGCAGATCATGTTTTTGGTTGACTAAAACAAGTTAAGAAAACCGTAAAGTTATAACTTAATCCTTGTTGGTACGATACCCTACTTACTTAAAAAGAGTCATCTATTACTTGCCCAGCAGCGTGCACTTGGAGGTGTGCATTTTACCAGAACCATTGTGTTAGTGCCGCTAGACAGTGACTTTAGAATTAGAAATACATTTCGAATTTTTTTTTTAATTTCTAAAGTACAACCAGTTTTAACGACTTTACCGTTAACATTTCATTGTTGCAGGTTGTTTGACATTCCAAACTGTAACACTATCTAAGAGTTTTTAATGCCTCTCTCAACCTTAAAGTTTCGTATTATAGGGCGGAGGGGGGGGAGGGCGGGGGGGGGGAAAAAAAGGGGAAGGGAGACAAGAAAAAATTGAGATACCCAATGTCCTTTGTATGGGGCAGGGGGTGTGTGAATTGCCAATCTCGTGGAGTACGCCCAAACAAGGGAGGAAAAGTAACAAGAACCAATGAGAACAATGGCAGCGTAAGGAGATGATAAGTCAGAGACGGGTGGCAATCCTCGCCCCCCTAAGTGAAAACGTCATGTAATAGCAACGCTGAGTTGGTTGGGGAGTGTTTGAAATGAGAAGTAAATGGGTGCAAATCGTCTTGCACCGCCCGCGAATGGGCAAGTTTAAACCTGTGTCTTTAACATGATTGATCGCCACGATCCCCATTCAACTTCCGATGATCAGTGGATACTTAACTCCCGGAGTGGCATGAATTGATTTATTAAGGCTCAGTTCTTCCCCTTTTTTCTCTGTTCTTGGGGAACAAAAGATGGTTAACTCCGGACTCCTGCCAATTCATCACCGCCTTGAATAATGCTAAACAAAGAATTTCCTCCTTAGAATTCTTTCCATATGGGAAAGACGAGCTAAGTTTGAGGAGTGACATTTTAAACACTTTAGTCAAAGAGGGTGGTTGCAACCTTAGTACCAAGCTTTGGGACATTCAAGTCATGTTGAATATATTGCCCTCACACATAAATTAATGAGTGTTAGTCCATAACCTTCATTGAAGTTGTGGAGCCTAAACACAAAAATTTTGCTGATTCAGCGTACAGGTGGACAGGGGGCCCTAAAAAGTACATTGTTGAGAGATGTCAACTTTTGTTTTTTTTTCCCCCGAAAACCGGTTCCTCATGGCAATCCAAGTGGAAAACAGAGGGGCGTACGTTGAAACTGTGTGGTTCAGGAGGACATTTTTGGCTGGAAATCCTTATATCTAAAGCATGCATATCCAATTGAAAAGACTCCATGGTCCAAGGATTGGTGTGAGTTGGGAGGCGAGTATAAGTTGATTCCGCAAACTCCTCTTAATAAAAAGTTATGGTTGGGTAGGCCTAAACCAACGATCATAATTTTGCAGTTGGCAGATATAGTCTGGTGAGCTAAAGCCTAAGGGTGGGTGTGGAAGATGTGCTATTCAAGTGTGAATACTCTACTTTGCCGTGTGTGGACTTTTGTAGTATTGAAATTTTTTGGTGCCGATCACCACGAGGTCCGTTTCACATCTTGGGGGGCGACTTTTGTTAGCAATAGTAGGGAAATTAAATGGTGTGGCAGTTGGGAGTGCTCAGCTATGAGAGCTTTATATAACAATAAGGAGTGTTTTGATGTGTACAAAGCCTAAATATGCCAGCAGGTGTGTATGAGGGAGTTTGTCTTCCCGAATTTAGTGATGAGTATGGGATTGAGGCAAGAAGCCGAAGTATGAAATAGCATCTTAAGGATCCTCTAGATGCGCAGTGTTATATGGGTTATGACATTAGTATGGGATATGCTGAGTGCCATAAGAAAGGTGGTGCAATTTCTAGGATTTATCCGACTCATAGTTACTGTTAGAGAACGTTGGGAGTCTTTAAATAGGGTGTTGGTCCTCCACCCAAGACCTCCATTGAAGAAGCTCCTAAGTTAGAGTTGAAAGCGCTGCTAGCCCGCCTCAAGTATGCATTCTTGGGTGAATATAAAACTTTACCAGTTAATTTGTCTGCAAGATTATCTAGCAAACAGGTGGAAGTTGTATTATTGATTCTCAAAAGGAGAAAAGCAACTTTAGGATGGCAAATTTTAGATATCTATTGTATTAGCCCAGCTCTGTGTATGCACAAAATATACATGGAAGAAGGATACAAGGATAGTGGAAAGCATCAGCGGAGACTAAATCCTTTGATGAAGGATGTGGTTAGAAAAGAAGTTATTAAGTGGCTGGATGCAGGATCGTATACCCAATATCACTCCGAGCAAGAATGGCAATGGTCCAAACAGTGCAGTGGTGCCTCCCCAAAAGACTTAATGCAATGGGGATGCCTAATGAAAAGATGGTTGATCCCCACAAGAACATGACTATGTGTAGGATCTGGCGATGGACGACAGGAAACTCAGGGATGAATCCACAGGAAGAGCCTTATTCGGCTACCAGATTTTCATTGATCAGAAGTGTTGGACAGTTTGGCTGGCCCAAGAGGTATTAAGTGTTTCCTGATGGAGTACTCAGGCTATAACCCGACTTGTCATGATGTCACTTTAGGATAAGGGAGAAGAAACGACATTCACCTGGCCCATGCGGCATGTATGCATTCAACGCATGCCAAATTGTGGAATGCAGCTGGAGCTCAATAACTGAATTTCATCTCAACAATAAATCATTTAAACCCCAACACAACAACATTATATTGAACTTCAAGAACCCCTATCGAGAACTATAATCTTTCAACTTCAAGATGAAATTGCGTTGAAAATAAAATGATGTGTGCGGGGGTGAAGGCAAACCCAACACTTGTAACTGCGTACATACCTCTTATACAATCAACCCATTCAAAATCGGGCAAAAAAAAATTGAAGATCTCGACGCGAAACTCTTTTATCTCTCCTCTTTCTCTCTTTTCTCTTCTTGAATTCTCAACTAAAACTCTAGGCGTATATTAGGATTATAAAACAAGACCTAATAGGATTAAAATATTACTAAAAATAAATTAAATATGATTGGATAAGAAAAAGATCAAAATACCCATCATTATTTTTGGCTAATTTTCTTTAATTAGACAACCTAACTTCAAAAGGTCATACTTTACTCATCCTAACTCCAAGCTAAGAAAACTTGGTAGATTTGGAAAGATAATTCAAATATCTTTCCTAAGTTATCTTGTACCACACTTAAATCATCATGTGTTAGGAGTTATGTTAGTTTGAAGTTAACCCAAAACTCATACTTAGCTTAACTCTCAAAATTTCAATTTTTTGTTATTTCAAATTTTTTTCTTTTAGAACTCAAATAGTTAAATCTAGTGACCTGACCTTAATACTTAAGAAATTTATTAATTCATTGGCAAAAATTTACTTACTACGAAGAATGGTTCAAGTCTTAGTTTAAAAATTTTCTGTGATGTTACATTCATATTTCTAAATTCAATTACTTTACACTTGGTATCTTTTTGATGTATCAAAATTTGATCTATAATTTCTGTTTTGTCATTCCATGTAACATTAAAAATCTTGTTTAAAATGACACAATCTAATTCAGTTTTAAAGATAATAAAAAGAAACTATTTTCCATAAGCGTATAACTTAATTATATGGTTTGAATTGAGAAAATGATAGAGAAAAACTTGTGAGTGGTAGTAATGAGAGCACAAGGTAAATTTTAATAAAAATCAAATTTTGGGGAGGGGGGGATTTCTAAAATCATCTTTATTCAACTTTATTAATATTTTGTATCTTTTTATTTAACCTCAATTGAATCTTTAAACTTAATAAACCTTAGCATTTTAAACTTTAAAAGCATAATAAAACTGACATGTTATCATCCACATTGTATTTTATATGAAACATTATTTATTATTTAATTTTTTAAAATAAATTATTTTTTTCTTCGTTTTCACTCCATCTTCATCTTCAAGTAACTTAGACAACACTTAGTAAAATCACTTTCTCCATGGATACTAATAAATTATCATTAAAGTATTTTAATATATTCTAATATTAGATAATTTATCCGTGCTTCGCGCGGGCATAAGTAATCTTTCTAATCTTTTGAATAACCTTTTCAATAATCGTTGTTATAAAAAGAAAAAAAAGTAAATTTTTGTAGGTTTTTAGGATATTTCTAGAGAAATTTAATGATTTGACATTATCATATAGCTCAAGAATTCTAAATATAAAATTAATGATTAAAGATATCTTAATATCTAATTTTTATCTTTTACATAATTTATCATATTATATGTTCGAAAAAGGGTCATATCTACCCCTCTACTATTAGAAAAAGGTTATATTTTTCATTCGTCATACTTTTTTGATATATTTGCCCCCCCCAATCCAACTTTAGGTATATATTTGTCATTGAACCGTTAAGTTTTATGTCCTTAATTTTAATAGCTTATGTGGCACACCTACATGGATATATTTTATTATTATTATTAAACTTTTCTCCTAATTTAATTAGTATACCCAACCTAATTTTATAACTACCTATCCAACCCAATTCCTAATACTTATTTCATTATGTTCTTTCACTGAGAGAGACAGAGATTCGGAGCTTTTGATCCACGAAAAAACCATCATTGAGATTCGAAAGTAATGCTTGCTTCTTCATCAAGTGATATAGTGTCGTTCGGGTAAAGTAGGGTGTCAAAATAAGTTGATGTTAGTTAGTTAGTTACAATAACTAACTACTCAAAAGTTAGTTAGTAGTTGGTTAGGCGCCTTTTTGTAAATTTCAAATATAGTTTGTTTACCTCGTGTTATATGTGCTGAATTACTCGTTAGTTAGTCAGAATATTTTATTTTTGCTGCAGCTTGATTGCTATGTAGCAATGCAGATCCTCACATGTAAACAAGATTCATATCAATACAGTAAGTTTCCTCTTTCTCTTCTTCATCTTTTTGCTTTCCTCAAGTTTTCCTTTAATGGAGTAAAGAAGTTGGAAGTCTACTATTTTTATTGTTCATAGGTATCACACAGAGCAGTGTAATCTGTGCGGAATTTATCTAGTAGAGTTGTGGGTTCAGATCTCTAGTCGGAATGTGGTGAGAGAATGTAAGGCGGTTAATTTTCTGAATACATGGTGTTGGAATGAAGATAGATCAAGAATATCCTTGATTCCATTGGAAATTCTATAATTTTAAGTTTCTGTTGATTCCACTCAAGCTAATTGATCGGAAAATTATGGAGTTTTTGGAGTAGCGCATGAGAATGCACTACTAGGAAGAGGGAAGTATGGTTTGGTAACTGGTGCCTGCACGAGAATTTTGTACAAGAGGGGGAGGAATACTTTGCATGAGTAATGGGAACTATGCAGCAAAATGCAATTGTGTTACCTTGGCTGGATGAACCAGTCACTGAACTTCTTATGTATCGTATATGTCCACAAATTCTTTCTTAGTGTGGAAGGATCTAAGAAAGATTTTGACCAGGTGAATGAGTAGAATCTATCAATTGGCATAGATATTATCACCACTCTCTCACAAGGTACATACACTGTATCTCATTACATTCTCAAATTAAAAACACTATGGAATGAGTATGATGTCTATAGGTTCCAATCCATGTAGTACTTGTTCTCATCGAAGGAGTTACGATATTTGGAGCATATGAAGATTATTCAAGGTTCCTAAGTTGCCCAAAAGAATCATATGATAGATCAAAGACATATACTACTTAAAGGACCTACACTATCATGAATCAAGTTTATGCTATGATTATATAGTATGAGATTCAACATCAAGTATATGGATCTGTGGCGTTTTAAAAACCAAGTTCATGGTGATTGGTGTAAACAGGAATCAAGGAGTTGTAAGAGGAACACTACAAGGAAGAAGTTTGATTATTGTCATTTTCTTCTGGCCACACAAAGGATATTGCTACAGTTTGATTGGCTATCCAAGTGACTGGAAACAAAGGAAGACCAGGTATGGAAATGGGAATGAAAACGATGAAGAATGGTACAAGGCACAATCCAATTCATGGATATGGAGGACAAAGTTCAGAATACTGGTGGATATGGAAGAGAACTCAGTCTGCAAATACATCTCTAATGATCATTGTGATCATCCTAATACTATATCAACTAATCGGTGGAAAACAATAATCTGCAAGGGTGCCAAAGGGACAAACATTTACTAAAAGGCAACTGGAAAGAGTACAAACAAATAATGGGAGATGCCTAAATAGAGATGTGCAAGAAACAAAACAAGTCAATATGGCAGTATTACACTTTCTTAATGACAAATCCTATGATTAAAGATAGCATTGGTTGATTCAGGTGCAACTCATCATTCATCAAATAAACATTACTGCTAGACATGAATTAACAAAGTCACTAATGAATCAAGTTCATCTCCAACAGGTGACAGGTATAGTCAGTCATATTGGTGAAATACCTATATTGATAGTGCGTGGCCAGAAGTGTACTACTGTACCAAGATTTCAAGTCATTTTATTATCAATGTTTAGATTACCAGAGACTAAATTGTTTTGTATCTTTGTGACGCAGTAACTTTTGTGTGTTCAGACCTCTGCAGTGGCAGGGTGAAGGTATTGGATAGAAGAAGGAGGATTATACAATGTTTAAGTGCAATTTTTGCATCTAAACAAAGGAAGAAATAAGGTTGCTCAGGAAAAATAGTACTGCAGGAGCTGCAATACAAGACAGCAGATCTATGTCACAGAAGGTTAGGACATCCATCTCAACAATTGGAGATATCTCACGTTAATACAGCAATAAAGGTATGGGAGTGACACTCAGTGTCCTGTTTGTCTTATAGCCAAGCAAACAGGGCCTTACTTTCCCTATTAGTACTACTAGAGCATCCATAATTGTTTGATGTTGTTCATAGGATCTATTGGACCGGTATAAGATCCCTACTCTAGATATAAACAGATTACTTCTTGACAAAGTAGATGATATATCATATTTGTATGGGTTCATTTGTTTCAGGTTCAAATCTGAAACTATTGTGGCTATCAAAATTTCTTCTCAAATGAGCAATACTCAGTTCAATTCTCATGTCAACTTGTGAGTCAGACAATGGCACCGAGTGCCTATTTCAACAATGTCGAGATTTATTCAATCATTTTGGGATATTACATCAGAATAGTTGGTCATCAAACACACAGACCCAATGGTGTGGTGGAAAGAAAGCACAGACACATCCCTTAATATTGCAAGAGCACTCAGATTTCAAGCTCATCTCCTATACAGATTTTGGGGTTATTGTGCTTAAGGCTGCATGTACTTGATGAATAGATGACCCTTCATCAGGCAATTCCGCAATAAGAGTGGCTATTGGGTTACTTCATTGTAAACAACCTATTTTGTCTCATCTAAGAGTTTTGTAAGGTTGTCTTTGCTATGCTACACCAGTGCTAAAGGGGATAATTTTCATCAAGAGCTTAGTGCACGATTCTCTTCCGGTATTAAGAATACAGAAAGCATATATAATATATCCATTCTACCTAAGTGTAGTGAATAGAGATGGTGATATTCATGAAGAAGTGTTTCCTTTGCTAAGGTTAGCGCTCGACTTGATCTTATTTGTTGTGGCATGTTCACCTTTATAGAAAACAAAAAGTCAAGCTGTTGAAGCTGATATTGATAATGAAATATAGGGAGCCTGGAGACACTATTACAGTTAATGAAGACAGTCAGAATCGAGTGAAATTGGGGAATTCCTTCAGGCAGATCAGATTTCTAAAACTCAGTCCAACAGAGGAAGTTTTCTGAAATAATTCATGCAATAACCATCACATGTTGACTCTCATAGGTAGATTCTTCAAGAAGCATCAAAGAGCCCAATGTGGAGAAAGATTATGCCATTACTAAAAACATAGTGGAGCACCACATCCTATTGGCTAGTATTTGACGTTATTAAAAGTTAGAAGTCCAGTGCAGAAGTTTTTTGATAACCTTTCAGAGTCATGTAAACCTACGAATTTTATTCAAGCTTCACAGATGAAATGTGGATACAAGCTATGAAGCACGAATCAAAGGCTCTTGAAGAAAATATCATGGCAATTAGTTGAGTTCCCAGAAGGAATGCATGCAGTTGGTTCCAGTGGATAATAAAGTAAAATATAAGGCAAATGGTGAAATATAGAGTTTAATGAAGACTTGTAGCAAAGGGATACAGTCAGCAAGATGACTGGATTTCATGACAGTTTTCTTCCGGAAAAAAAAAAAAAAAAAAAAAAAAAAAAAAAAAAAAAAAAAAAAGAGAAAAAAATAACTAGCAAAGATGGTAAGTCAGATTTATTACATTATTTCATTATCAAAGGCTGGACATTGTACCATATAGATGTCCTAGAATGCTTGCTTTCTTCAGGTGATTTAGGATTGAAGAGGTATATTGAAAAGTGCTGAAGATTTTGCCAAACCAGGTGAAAACAAACGTCTTCAAGTTTGCTTAATCCTTTGTATGGACTTAAATAAACCATCCTCAAGACATTGGAACTGAAGCTTACAAAAGTATTACAAGCCATAGGTTTAGTTAGATGGCTCATGACTACTCACTTTCACACGAAAAAGGGGGGGACGATCTTGTCATTTTCTGTTTTTATGTAGATGATCTATTGATCACAGTGGAAGGAAGTAACGACACAACTGATCACTGAAGTTAAGGCATTTCTACACAAACAAATCAAACTGAATGATCTAGGTGAACTTTAAATTCTTTCTTATCATTGAATTATTAATCCTTTGGAGGAATTATCTTTGATCAAAGGAATATATATTGGAACTTCTTGTTGATGGTTGACTAACTGGTGCTAAACCCTGCATCCCACCAATGGAGTCCAATTTGAGGATGACTTCATTAGAGGTATGATCACACTGGCTACAATACAGATGAGGGTTCTGCTGACATTACTTCATATCAAGATTGGTGTAAATTGTTGTATGCCCACTATCACTGATAAGACCAGATATAAGTTAGCAGTGGCAAAAACCTTAAGTCCAGTTCATGCAATCTCCCACAAATCACCTATGAAGCATCTACTAGAGTGATTAGATATTTGAAAATGTTGATTGGTCAAGGTGTTTGGGTTACATGTCGTGAACCTACTAACAGAATTACTACTTGTGGGTGTGATTCTGATTTGGGCATCTTTCTAACAACAAATAAGATCCATAACAGGATAAAGTCATTAAGTTTGGAGAGTCCTTATTTTCTGAAATCAAAACGAACACAAACTTTTCACAAACAGCTCAGGCTGAAGCTGAGTAACCTTCTAGGCATCAGCGTCTCAGAAATACTTGGCTCTAGGATGTTCAAAGAATTTGAGTGGATGTTCACAGTTGCCTATGTAGCATTTTCAGGACAGTAAAATCAGCTATACAACTAGCAGGCTAATCCAGTGTTACATGAAAGGCACCAAACACATTGGAGATAGATTTGCCAGTTTTATATCCGGGATAAGATCAAGAGAAGGAGAATTGACACTGGGCTATTACAAACACTACAAAACCTGCAGACATATTGACAAAAAGGGGACTAACCAAGTACAACATGATGTCAATCTTCTAGGCAAGCTTGGATGATCAATGTTATGCACGTCCTCTTGAGGTGTGTGGGTTAAAGGGAAGTTTGATGTTAGTTAGTTATTTACACTAACTAACTATTCAAAAGTGTAGTTATATTTGGTTAGGCCTCGATTATGTAGTTTCAAATTAGTAGTTTTGTACCGTCTTTTGTGTGCTGAAGGGTTAAGTTAGTTATTGTGAGATATTTTGTTTTGCTACAGCTTCTGATTGGCTATACTAAGAATTCAGAGCCTCACATGTAGAAAGAGCTTCATATCAATACATTAGTTCCATCTTTCTATTCTTCATCTTGTAGCTTCCTCAAGGTTCTTTAATGGAGTAAAGAACTTGGAAGTCTACTGTTTTTTTTGTTCATAGGGTACAAAGTGAAAGGTTTATTAGAATGAGAATTATGTTGTATTTTTCTTGGTAAATCCAAGCATGAATTGTGAAGGGTGAATTAATAATTGGATTTTGTGCATTTACAAGTAGTGTCCCAGATCTAGATTATTTCATTTGTTTCTTGTACTTCAAGAGTTCCAACGCATGAGAGTGTCAAAATGCTAGTTTATTACTTGATCTGTTTTCCTCTTCCTCAAGTTCATGATGATGGTGATGCATAAGGACAACAATTTGGGCCGGACACGTTGCTTATGGATATCGAATTCGCAACATCCACAACTAAATAAGTATTAGGAATTGAGTTTATGGGTTAAATTGAATGGTTCTGAGCTTCAAATAGTAGACAACAATTTAGGGCACCCTCCTGCCCCCCTAAGTATTACGGCGTTGGGTTCCTGAGTTTGATCTCCTACTTAAATTCGAAGCCACCATTCATACCCACTGGGTTCTATCCATGTAGGTGTGCCACATAAGCACCACATATGACATTAAAAGTGAAGACATGAGACCTAACGTTCCTGACAAAATACTGTGCCTAAATTTGACGGAGGGGTAAATATTCAAAAAAGTATGCAAAGGGCAATATTATACCCTTTCTAATAGTACAAGGTGCAATTAACCCTTTTCCTTTCCGTTATATGTTTGTAAGTCATTGTCTTGCGAAATTGAGTGATATTTTTATGTAGCGATTAAACATCACTTTTTTCCCTAAGTTTTTTTTTACATGACCAAATAGAGAAATTTCTTCATTCTTATGGTTTGAATAACTCTTGTGCTAAAAATTAATGTGAAAATTTTTATAAATCATATTAGTTATAATACGTTGAAGACCGTTAAAAAATATACACTGAAACAACATAAATAATTTTTCCAAAGACAATATACTTGTTTGAGGTCAAATATTCACCACTTTTCATTATTATTACTTTGTTACTCTAACAGAAATTTATAGAAGGAGAAAAATAAATTTGGAACAACAGAAAAATAATATTGTTGACCCTACAAATCCATCGTGATTGACACCCACACTTGGTAGTCGGTGGGAGAACCATTGTGTAACACCCCATATTCTACGTGTACAAATTCTATTCTATGACGCTTATAAATTGCCTTGTGGTATAGTTATGAACTCGGTTTCCTATGCCGACTAATGATAATAGAATAGGTTTAAAGTGAACTAGCACTAAATTTTGATGCGACACGATTAAGTTGACTTTGATGAAAGTATTTAAACTTGAGATCATAAGGTGGTATTTGAGTCCAGAGTTGAAATTGACATAGTGTATATAAGTTTTAATTTTTAAGTTAAAGGTACTAAGGTTTAGAATGGAATAAAATATTGGAGTGCTTGCTTGACTTCACTAAGATAGTAGGTGACAAGTAGGTACATCACCCACTTTGACTCATTGACTAACCAACGGACCAAGTAGGTGCATCACCTACTAATTAAGACTTTTTTGACCATGTTATTGGGCCAAGTACACCACCTATATCTGGACCAAGTTGAATAGAAAAATAAGGGAGAAATGGACAGCCAAGGCCCAATCTTTTGAAGCCCACAAGAAATGATTTGAATGGAAAATTAGGTGCATCACCTACTTAAATGTGTGGCCTAAATTAAAGACATGTGTTGATTGAAAATGAAGTACAAGAAAGGTGAAAAAAGAGAACCTATAAAGGTCAAAAATATGATACAAATATCTCATTTTCCTCTTATCCAAATTTTCAGCTCTCAAGTTCATGTATTTCTCTTTCTCAAGATGATACAACTACCTGATTTTTCCACTAGGGTTCTAAATATTTTCACCTTGTTTCTTCCAAAGCAGCCACAAGATCAACTCCTCTCCTCTATTATTTCAAATATATAGGACAGTTCTTCAAAGGGAGTGAATTAGAGATAGCTATATGTGTTGGCAGGCAAGGTTCTGCCACTCTCTTCCAAAGATAAAGAGAAGGTTACAATAACAGTAATTGAAGGAAAATAATTTAGATAGCCAAGGCAAGGGTGTTGCCACAACCTTTAATTATTAGCTTATTTTAAAATTCCACACTTACTTATTTATTGCAACTGGAGGGATGATGATTTAAAACCATAAATTTAAGTCCTTTGATTATTTTTGAGTATTAAGGACTACTATGTATTGATTTGTTTATGGGAGGTCATGGAGGTACTTAAAGAATGATTGCAGAAATTTGTAGGGGGCAGATTTATAAGTTATGGTGATGCACCATCAAATTATAGTTTTGGTAAACGCACTGCCCGTTCCATGAAAAGGTTGTTTTTTGTAAATAACTATAACGGACATAATTTGTAAAAGAAAACAATCAATTAGAAAGATTATGGGTTGGTGATTTGAAATATCCTGAGTTAGTTGATAAGCTGCTAATAATAGCCTTAATTGTAGATGAAGATAATGACGTTAAAGGACAGGTTGCCACTTCATAATCTATACAAATTGGAAATTGAGGTATGTAAGGCTATTCGATTTCCTATTTATTTGGCATGAATCAAAAACTTGCATTACAAAAAATAAGCTTTCTAAGTGCCCTTGGTAGTGACTATCCATAGTTACAGTTCCTACTCCCTAGAGCATTAAAGTGAGCACTCTAATATGAGTTTGTTACTAAATGTACATATTTACTCTACCAAGTATTCGCATGCAAGGTTTAAACCTGTTTCATCGTCAAAGTAGCCCTGACATGTATTTCCCTTATATAAGTCAAAGTGATCCTAGATTACACATGGTACATATGTTTATATGTTGGATATACAATCTGCTCATATCTTGCCAGCTTGCTTCAATTGTCTATTCCATCGTATATGTCATCTTTCGCATGTTCATATGTTTCCTTTACTGGTTATTATTCCCATTGTATTAGACTATAATGTTACCTCACAAGATCTCTACTTTCTCTTTTGTACATGTTATATTTACTTACTTGGAATATGCATTTGTCCTTAAGTTGAATCTTCACACGTTTTCCTTGGTTCTAAATTCATGAACAACTTGTATTAGATATTAGTTAGTGAGTATCATATAGAGTTCAAATATTTTGGTTGAATGTTAAATGTCTTCACTTGATGTGCTTCAGTTTGAGATGTTAAAATACTTATCGAGTCACATTAGTTTCTAAGTATTACGTTTGTCTCACAACTTGCTTCTCATGTCATTATTATTATCGTAAGTCCATATTCATTTGTCTTCTACTACTAGTCCATTGTTTCAAATATCAACAATAATTACGACCACCAAAATAGAAATCCCAAATGAGTTATTATCAATAAAAGAAAAATCTCAAAGAGTTATGAACATCAAAATAACAATCTCAAAGATCAAAGACTCTAAGTGAAGCAATTTGTATAATTATGGGTGGCAGCCCAGGGAAAACCTAGCATGGGTCAATCCCAATTGGTATAGAAGGGTGGAAGATCAGGGGCGAAAGCTTAGCATGGGTTGATCCACATTGTAATAAGTGGGTGGCAGCTCAGGGGCAAAAGTCTAGCATGGGTCGATCCCAATTTGTGGAATTATGAGGACAGCATCCCAGGGGTTCAAATGCTAGCATGGATCATCCTCTCCTACCACTAATCACCTGGTCATTTGTATCAAATGTTTTATAAAAATTGTAATGCATAGAAGAGTAAAGAAAAGAATGTAACATACATGATTCCACAAGTATAAGCAAAGGTGGTCTCTAATCCTTATCTATTGGTATTTGATTTCACTTGAGCACTGATTTTACATACGGTTGTATTATGCCTTACATATTCAGTACGTTCGTTCGTAATGGAATTTCTTATTGGGGACTCTACATTTCATATTGCAGGGACACGTACTCAACTAGTAGATCTCCCCAATAGAAGTACATGATACTAAGTGATTTTTGGTGAGCTCCAGGTTGATTCGGAGCTTCGTCGAGTCTTTATTATGTGTATTTCACAGTCATGGATCCCAATAAAGGTTTTGTAGACACTGTAAAACTATCATCTGTATTCATAGATTCACTTGCCACATGTATAGATTCAGCTAGTCAACATGTGTTGTATATGAAATTTCTCATTCGTAAATATATTTGCATAGTAGTAGTTTACCTTCTCATCTTAGGTGACTCGAAAAGAATGTATTCATATAGTACTTGTCTGCCTCACCTAGGATTGGGGTGTGACTCACTTCTACTATCCAACAAAAGCAATTATTCTAAATACTAAGGCATTTAAGTTACGGAAAAAAAGTTAAATGCTAAGACGAAGTTCAATTACTAACAAAATATCAAACAACTAAAATATTGTGAAAGTTAAACCTAGAATTTGAAAGTCAATGTACTAAAACTATAACCGAACAACCAAATCTAAATAAGAAAAAATTAATGAACTATCCAACTAACTAATTATAAAGGTCCAAGTCCAAAATTGGTGGACATGAACGAAGGAGAACTCCATGGATGTCCGAAAGAAACAGCTCACCCTTGAAGTCCATGCGATAATCTCTAATCTCCTTAGTGAGTTCTGTCAATAGCCGCTTGAAGATACTCTCTACTAAAAAAAATAACAGCTAGTGCAGAATCAGTACACAACCATTGTGTACTAGTAGGATTACGCGGCTATCCCACTAGTGCAATATAAACAAGTCGAACGAACATTATAATCACATGCATATATATCAACATAAATAACCTTATCAACATTACAATTAAACAACACATCACATGTTTAACACATCATTGGTTCTCTTACGAAACTCAAACTCAAACTGTTAGTTCGCCTTTGTGGTACCCATCCCAGTAATCTTGTCGAGACATGGCAATCCGATTCCATAGTTGTGCTGGAACGTGACAAACCGATCTAATATTTATGTCGGAATGTGCAAATACAATCTAAGTTATCTTTTCAGAACGTGGCAATCCGATTCCAATCACACACCACAATCACAATCACAAGTACATCATCAAGATCATACTTTAACATCATGATTTCATGGATATGTTCATCACCTATGTCAATTTCAACGATATAATCAATATCGCGACATTTGTCCAAAATCCAAAATTCAATTTCGTAAATTTGTACGAATTCCTTAACAAGTTATCTAACTGGTTATTTAATCAAACTCATATTTACTCCACCTAATGGCTACAAGATTTCCCTACATTTTGATGAATCCAATTTCCTCCAAATCTAGACAAGGTTGAGAAAATCCTACTACTGCGAAAAAGTTTTTCTGGCCCTGATTTTTCCCTCATTAGCATTTCTATAACGACAGAACCCGTTTGTTACAATAGATACCAATATACACCATCACTCATCCCCGAGTGACAAAACTAGGGAAAAGAAGGCTAAGGAAAGAGCGAAGTAGTACCTGAATTAGTGAACAATTGTGGAAACTTGTCTCGCGTGTCCTTCTCACTCTCCCAAGTAGATTCCTGGACTGCACGATACTTTCTTTGAACCTTCACAAATTTAAAGATCAGAATAGAAATCGGTTCTTCCTCATATTGGAGGTCTTTGTCTAACACAATTGAATCTCACTTAATGATATAGTCACCGTCTTCGTGATATGTCTTCAAAATTGAAACATGGAATATGGGATGTGCACCATGCAAAATAGGGGGTAGCGTCAATTCAAGGACCTCAAAAGGACCAATATATCGCGGATTCAACTTACCCTTCTTACCGAATCTCATTACCCCTTTCATGGGTGATATCTTAAAAAAACATTTGCGCCAACTTGGAAATCCATGTCCCTCACCTTATGATCGGCAAACTTCTTTTGGTCTACTTTGAATGACTAGAAGTTTAGCTTGAATGCCTATGACCTTATCTTGAGCATCTTTCACTAAGTCGGCTCCCAAAGGTTTCACATCTCTCGCATCAAACCAACCTATGGGTGATTTACATCCCCTCCCATATAACGCCTCAAATGGTTCCATATCAATGCTTGAGTGGTAAATATTATTGTTAAAGAACTCACATAATGGCATCAACTTATCCCAAATCCCTCCAAAGTCAATCACACAAGCCCTCAACATGTCCTCCTACACTTAAATAGTCCTTTTTGATTGCCCATCCGTCTGAGGATGAAAAGTTGTACTAAAAGTGAGTTATGTACCCAATTCATCATGCAACTTCCTCCAAAACATAAAGGTGAAAAGGGTACCATGATCTGAGATGATATAAAGGGGTACCCTATGCAACCTCACTATCTCTTTACATAGATTTTAGCTAGTTGTTCCCCATTATAATCTACCCTCACCAAAATAAATTGGGTTGACTTAGTCAATCTATCGACCACAACCCAAATAGAATCAAACTTCCCCAAGGTATTGGAAAGACCACGCACAAAATATATGGCTATGTTGTCCTACTTCTATTCTGGAATTGTCATCCTTTGGAGTAAACCCGCAGGCCTTTCATGCTCATACTTCACTTGTTGACAATTCGGGCACTTCACCACAAACTCCGCGCTGTCTTTCTTCATTCTGGCCACCAATAAATTCACTTCACATCTCTATAAATCTTGGTCTCACCCAGATGAATGGAACACTGCTAATCATGAGATCCTGTCAACAATTTCTGAATCAAGTCATCTACTCGAGAAACACAAATGCTATCCTTATGATTAAGTACTCCATCCTCATCAAGAGTGGTCTCTTGGGATTTACCAATTGCAATCCTTGTTCTAACTTCCTCTAGATTCCAATCTTCAATTTTTTTGTCCTTGATCTCCTCCATGAACATGGACTTAGCTTCAATTCTAGCTAACAACCCATCTCTTACAGAGATGCCCTACTGCATGAACTTAGATTCTAACGCCCGAATTTCATTTTCCAGAGGTCGCTTGGCCACACTTAAGTAAGCTAAACTACCCATACTTATCGCCTTAATGACTCAAGGCGTTTTCCACCATATTAGCCTTGCTCGTATGATATTAGATGGTCAATTCATAATCCTTGAATAACTCCATCCGTCTCCGATGTCTCAAATTCAAATCTTTTTTAGTGAATACATGCTGCAAACTGTGATGATCAGTAAATACCTCACACTTAACTCCATAATGTAATGTTGTCACGACCCAAAACGGGCCGCGAGTGTCACCCACACTTATCCTCCTATGTGAGCGAACCAACAAATCTAAACCCCAACATTTCAACCGTATATAATTTTGAATACATAATAAACTTCGAATGACAAACTCATTAAAACAATTTATAACAATTAAGAAACTTCTAAATATATTCTTTCTCATCTCCCATCATCCCCAAATCTTGAAGTCAATCACATCAAGAACTCTATCCTCAATTTTCTAAGTCGAAGAATAATTAGAACTAAAATAAGTAAACGATGGTCCATGGTCCGAATCTCGAAGACATCAATACGCGAAGAAGAGAATCCATCCCGAGTAGGATTAATAGCTCCCCCTGAATCCTACTGCTGAGGACTGGCTAGAGTTGTGGACAGTCGAAGTATGCTGGCACTTTGCTGCACTCAGATATGAACAAGAAGAAAAGGCAAGTATGGGTCGTACAAGGGAACACTTATTGATAGATATCTGCTGGCCAACCAAATAGAAATCAATATATATCAAATAAATTATAAATCAACTACATACTCGAACAGTTAGAACCAACAAAGTACATACCCATGCAAAACAACACAAGCGCACGTATGCGGACTCAAGCCTCCACACCATAGCATTTGGGAATAGGTTCTTTAGATTGAGTATTCACCATCATTCCAAGATTCATTCTCTTTATTTCTCTGTGTCGGAACGTACATTACGCCGATCCCCTTATTAACTACGTGGCGGTTCGTGACACCCGATCCATTATTACTATGTGTCGTTTCGTGACACCCTATCCCCTAATACTACTTCGTTCGTGACACGCCGATCCCCCTAATACTACGGTCGGTCTGTGACACCGATCCCTTAATCTCATTCTTTTAGTCATCAAGGCCCTTCTTTTTATACCATGCATCATCATTAATAGAGTGATTGAGGTTGTTAAGATTCACAGTATCATCATATAATCCACACAATTTCTATACACAATCATGCAACAACGCAATTAAGTTATATAGAAACTTTTACCATACCACTCATACAATATAAATCGCTATTAAGAGTTTCTCTACGAATAGCATAAACCATAACCTAACTCCACCGAAGAAATCGTGATCAAGCAAGCTATCTCCCCAATTCCTTTTTGCTTTTCTATTCGTTTCTTCCTCTCTCTCTCGCTCGTTCTCACTCTCTGTCTTTGTTTCCTTTTCTTTTTCTCTCTAGACTCTTTTTCTTTTACCCCTATTATCATACAATATTTTAAAAGATGATAAAAGTAACCCACTATTTATTTCAAGGTTATCTCTTTTAACCCCCCAAGTAATTAATTATTACACTTTACTCCCATATATTTCATATTTAGCGATGAATAGTCCAAAAACGCCCCCTTAAAAACTCTCAGCAGAAAGCAACTCATCGAGGTTAACCCACCCGTGACGGGCCCATCGTACCTCGACGTCCGTCCTACAAACGTCCGTCACAAGTTCAGAGACTCATTTCAGTAAAGGTCTGGGACGGTCCGTCGTGGCTCGACGGTCCCGTACTGGCAGTTCCGGCGTGACGTTCAGAGAGTTTTGATCCCAGTACCAGATTTTTTCAAAGTTTAAGTGTTTTGGAACGAAACCCCCGACGGTCCCGTCTGACCTATGACGGCCCGTCGACTGATCCGTCGACCCTACCATTTTTTAATCAAAATAATCTTACTTACTTCTCGAATCGACTAACAGTTCGTTACAATGATCCAAGTTATCCAACCATCGTCGCCCCGACGAATCACGTTACGAAAAACATGGGAGGGAAAGTGTACCTGAATCGTTCAAAAGATGTGGATAGTTTCTTGCATATCAGTCCTCATTCTCCAAGTAACTCTTCGACTGGCAGATTCTTCCATTGAACCTTTGATTGATCAATCTCCTTTGATCCTCACTTGCGGAGGCGTGTCTCTAAAAGCCAGAATAGCACCGGCCTCCTCCTCATAAGACAAATTCCTCGTCGATTAGAATTTAAAAAATCCCAACAAATATTGTAGTTTCCATCCCCATGGTACTTTTTCATCATAGACCTGAAATACCGGGTGCACTCCCTGAACGACGATACCTGGAGCAATGCCATTCATAGACCCCTCCACCACGCGCTTCTCCAACACTTCAAATGGCCCAATCTACCTTGGACTAAGTTTACCTCTACCTCGCTTACAAACCGCAATCACCCCTTTCATGGGTGAAACCTTCAGCAAGACTTGTTTCGGCCCTCATAAAGTCAAGTCCCTAACCTTTTGATCTGCATATTCCGTCTGCCTGCTCTGAGCTGCTATAAGCTTTCCTGGATGAATTTACCTTCTCTAAACATATTCCCTCCAGAGAAATCGTTAACCCCAAGGGTCTACCTCAAAGCATCAACAAACAATGGGGGACCTACCTCTCCCATACAGTGCCTCAAATGGATTCTATCAATACTTGATGGTAGCTATTTGTTGGTATTAAAACTCTGGCTAAGGGTAAGAATTTATCCCAATGACCACCACATTCTATCACACTGCACGAAGCATTAGACCTCCAACACCTAAATCGTTCGTTCAGACTGACCACGTCCTGGGGTGAAATGCTACTAAGATCCAAGCCTATACCTACTTCAGCATGTCATTTTTCCAAAACTTAGAAGTGAACTGCTACCTCTAATTTTATATGATGAGAGTGGAACTCCATGCAATCGAAAAATTTCTGAGACATAAAGTTTGGCTAACTTCTCTGCAATTGTAAAGTCATCTTGGACCGAATGAAGTTGCGACTTAGTTACCTATCAACAATTACCCAAATGATTTCATACTTTCCCAATGTCTTCGGAAGACCAACTACAAAATCCATGCAATTCTTTCCTTTCCCATTTCCATTCAGGAATGGGCATTCCTCCAGCAGTGTCCCTCCATGCCTCTGGTTTTCATGAACTTTTACTTGCTGCAATTGGGCATTTAGCACCAAAATCAAACAATGTCCGCGCTTCAGTTCATTTTCCAACAAGCAAAATGTTGCTTTTAGAGGTCGCGGATACATTTTGGTTCAAACCGGATGTATAGGTTAAACTTGAACTTGAGCCTCTGTAGAATAGTGTGACCAAATCATCAACACGGGGCACACATACCCTTCCCTTAATTCTCAGAACCCTTCCTCCTCAAGTATTTTGCCCTTTATCCTCTCCTTCTCGCATACCCTATCTGAATTCGGATCAGTTCTCATTTCAGTCAACTGCTTTTCTCCTTAATATTGTCAAAGAAAAGAGGGAATCTTGCCTCCACACAGGCCAAAAGTCCTCCTTTCCTCTAGTATTTCCAAGCCTTCCATACCGGTCATTCGCCAGAAGTCTGAACTTCTCCTACCATGCTCCCTTACTTTTCTACTTAAAAAAAGCATCTCCAACCCATTAGCTTGTCCTGGTTTATACAAATAGTGATATCATGTCCTTCATACGTTCCAAATCCACCTCCTCTGCTCAAATTCAATTTTTTTCAGTAAAGACATACTGTAAACTACGAGGATCTGTATAGACCTTCACACTTGACCCCATTAGGTTATGTCTCTCCATTGCTTAATGTCAAATACTACTGCAAACCAACTCCAATATGGGTTTCGATAGTTACGTTCATGCACTTTTAATATCTTGAGGCACTAATCAATTACATTGCTTTCTTTCTTCTTTCTGCATTAGTACACTGCACCCAAACCAGAATAAGATGCAATCACAATAAACGGTGAAATTGCCTTCTTCCTCCATTGGCAGGGTAATAATTGTGTCAGTAGTCAAAAGGTCTTGAGTTCTGAAACTTTCTTGACATCATCCGGACCATACAAAGGGGACATTCTGCTAGTCAAGTTTGGTTAGCGCAAAGCACTAGAGTAAATCCCTTGACAAATCGACGGTAGTAGCCTAGCGAACCAACAAACTTCTTACCTCTGTATATTGTAGTTCTTACCCAACTCTTCACTAATTCAATCTTAAAAGGATCCACCAGCACTCCCTCCTTAGACCCACATTCCCCCAAGAATGACATGAATCTAGCCAAAACTCACACTTGGAGATTTGGCAATAAAGTCTTTCTCCCTGCAACAATCTAGTACAGTTTCCTCAAATGTTCCTCATGTTTTTCTTTCCTGCTCTTTGAGTAGACGTATATCAATCAATGATACAGATAACAAAGACTATCCCAAATATGGCTTAGAAATCCCGGTCATCAAACTCATGAAGAAGCAGGGCCATTCGTAAGCCCAAAACATTACTAGAATTCATAATGTCCATAACCTGGTTCGAAAAAGCAATTCTTTGGCACATCTGCTGTCCCGTATTTTCAATTGATTATAACCAATCTCAATCGATCTTTGAGAAGGTACAGCACTTGTAACTGAGCGAACAATCTCAATTCGAGGATAGGATTACTTATTCTTAATAGTCACCTAGTCAGTGGTCTGTATCTAATGCACTCTGAAACTCACTCCCATCCTTCTTTCTTCTTTCACAAATAAGAGCAGGTAGCACCCCAAGGGGTTGCACTTGGATCTATTAAAAAGCCTTTACCTAACATCTCCTGAAGTTGGGCCTTAACCTCTTACACTCAGCGGATCATTCTCTAAGGGGGTAATAGAAATGGGGCGAGTGCCCGGCTCCAGATCAATGCAACAATCCGATATCCCTATCCGGTGGCATACCAGGAAGGTCTGCGAAACAAATCCAGATACTCGGACTCCCGAAACAGACTCAATCGAAGTTACCTGAGAAGTATCTCCCTGAGGTGTGCCAAGAAGGCAAACAAACCTTTACTAACATCATCTTAAGCGCGAAGAAATAGATTAATACGGACTGGGGTGGAAAGTAATCACCCTCCACACTATCTGGATCTTTCCACAAGGCTTTGGCCAACGCACAGTTTTAAGCATTACAATCAATATTGCAAAATTTTGGGAAAGCCAAGTCATACCCAGAATTACATCAAAATCAACCATTTCATGATAATCAAATCCACATGAGTGTTGCTCCCCACAAAAGTTACAAGAAAGACCGATACCACCTCCTCAACTATCACAGACTCACCCACATGATTATATACAAAGCGAATAGCAATGTCAAGCAAATCACAATGTAAATAAGACAAAGTGCAAATGAGGAAGATACATATGAAAATGTGGACCAGGATCAAATCATACAGAAGCCATTCAATCACCAGATAGACCAGAAGATTACTTGTGGATAAAGAATCATACCTCTGCTTTAGACCTCCCGGGGAAAGCATAACATGGGCCGCTATCACCTTCCTGTCCATTGCCCTATCCTGTTGTGTCCAGCAGTTCCAAAAGCTTGCCCCGCCACCACCGAGGAGAGGGAACCGAGAAAGGAAAAAGAAGAAGGAAAAGAGGCAGAATATGGAACTGGATACGACATCGGCGGGGATTGAGATGAAGGAGAGGGGCGAATCGAATTGATTGGGTGACCACCATTACCTGGCCACCACCACCCCGCCCCCCGTTCCTCCATAATGGCTTCCTTCTTCTCCCATGACCAACGCCTACCTCTAACTATTATTGGGGGTCCTGTACTCGTTTGGACAAAAACTCCTAATAGTCCAGTCTCTCCTCCAATCATAACACTCTCCTGTATTCAAGCATAGGTCCTCTGGGAGAACGACGGAGTCTGAGGATAACCTTCAAACCTCAAGAATAACGACCGGTCTGCTGTGGACCCACTCAAACCAACAAACAGCCTGTGTGAAGACTGAATGGTCGGGCTTGGTAGCCGCTCCTGAACGCTTCCTCTAGAGTAGCACCACTAAACTCCCGCCTCCCTTACGAACTTCGTAGATTCGACGCGCGTGGTGAAGTTGACTGGCGGGGAATCACTCCTAACCTCAATATCCTTTCACCAAGCGTCGATCCGCTTGTGTACTGAAGCAAAGCTGGTGGCATACTTGATAGTAGCAACGAAATTTAGCCTCAATAAGCAGTAACGGACATCCTGCCATTGCTCTAGACTCATCATGAACTCATCTCTCTTCTTGTCCCTCAAAGTTCCGGGTTATATACTTCTCCATAAACAAGCTCAAGATGATGCCACAAGTCATAGGTGATGTCTGGCTGGTTGGCACTCAACGTACTACCCGCACCAACATTTTTGCATTTCCCTGAAACTGATAGGTCACAAATCAACACCAAATTCGTTCTACTAGTCCTCTTATGTAGGCAGCTCATGGACAACACCCAGAAATCATAGGCATCCTCGATTAGCACCCCTTGAAGACTAAAGGTTTTCAACTTCAAGAACTTATGAAAAGCTCATGCTGATCACATCATCATTATAGGCCCTGTAATATCGAGGAAACGTGCCTACTTCCCCATGAGGCCCCATGGCGGGGAGCCAAGCGCTGCATGTTTTACCCCGGACCTAAGTTGGCTTGGTGCAGAAAATACTGGAGGCGTCTGGCCTTGATCCTACGATAAACCGCTAAGATAAGTAGACCCCTGGTTACTCATCCTGTGGGTATTGTTGGGGTGGTAATTCCTCATCTTCCACTTGCTCAATTTTCCCTTCCTCACCTCTCTTACTACCTCATCAGTCGGTGAGATCACCGCCCTAGTAACTATTTTGGACCAGGTGTTTGTCCTCTACCCCTCAACAGACGTCCTCGCCGCGACCTCTACCACTCTCTTGCCACTGCTCTTCTTCTCGGCTACATCCCAGTGGCTGATCAGACGCACCCCTGTCTTGCCGGTGTAGTTTTGGCGGTGTTGTTGCGTCTAGTTCTAACCATCTGCGTAAATAGGATTGAGGAGGTCCATACCATTTGTACACCTGATACCAATTGGAACCAAGTAATTCATGAAGCGGACGAACGAATGGAATTTCCTAAAGCCGATAGCCTCTCCAAATAAAAGTAGGGCGTGGTCCCCCTACCGTTCCTCAATAAGCTACTAGACTCTTCTTGGTGATGAACCAACGACCCAAAGCTTCTGATAACCAGTTGTCACCGACCCAAAAACGGGCCGCGAGTGCAACCCCAACTTATCCTCCTTGTGAGCGAACCAACAAATTTAACCCCAACTTTCAATTCAACCAGTATATAAATTTGAATAACCAAACTAAAATGCGGAAGACACCAAACCATTAATATAACTATTAAATAAACTGCTAAAATATATACTTATCATCCCCAAAATCTGAAGTCATACACATCAGAACATCTATCCTAAATTCTAAGTCTACAGAATATTAAGAACTAAAATAAGTAACACGGGGTCCCATGTCTGAATTCGATACAGTCAGACGTGAAGAAGAGAATCCAGCCCGAGATAGGAATATAGCTCACCCTTCATCCTGACGTCTGCAGCATGGCTAGAGTTGTGGACAGAGTCAAAGTTGCTGCACGTTTGCTGCACTCACCAATATAACAAGAAGAAAATGCAAGTAGGGGTCGTACAGGGAACACGTACTGAGTATGTATCAATCATCGGCCATCATAATAGAAATCATATATATCAAATAATATTTATTTAAATCACTACAATCCTCAACATGTATTAAACAAAAAAACAAGCACAAGTAACATAACATGGCAACAACATCAAGCACCTATGAGGACTCAAGCCTCCACACCATATTCGTTGGGATAGGTTCTTAATATTAGTATTCCCCATAAATTCAAGATTCATTCTCTTTATTTTTTTCTCTTGTGGTCGGGAACGTGACACTACCGATTCCCCATTATTACGTGTCAGTTCGTGACACCCCCATCCATTATTAACTAACCGTGTCGTTCGTGACAACCCGATCCCCTAATACTACGTGTCGGTTTTGTGACATTCCGATCCCCCTAATCTACGGTCGGTCCGTGACACACGATCCCTTATGCTCATTATTTTAGTTATCAAGCCTTCTTTTATACCAAGGCATCATCATTAGAGAGTGGCTTAAGGTTGTTAAGATCTTCACATTATCATCATTATAATCCATCAACAATTTATATAATCACAATCATGCAACAAACGCATTAAGTAGATAGAAAAACTTTACATACCACTCAATACATATCAATCGCTATGAAGAATTTACTACAATAAGCTAACCATAACCTCCCTCCACCGAAGAATCGTGTTCAATCACGATATCTCCCCAATGCCTTTGCTTTTCTCTTCGTTCTTCTCTCTCTCTCGCTCGTTCTTCTCTCCTCCCTTTCTGTCTTTTTCCTTTCTTTTTCTTTTCTTCTCTATTTCTTTTCTTTTTAACCCTAATTATCATACAATTAATTTTAAAAAGATGATAAACGAACCCACGATTATTTCAAGGTTATCTCCTTTAACACCCCCCCGCCCCCCAGTTTTCCAAAAAATTAAATATGACACTTACCCACAGAAAAAATTTCATTAATTATAACATGATAGTCCAAACGCCCTTAAAACTCTCAGCAGAAAGGCTGACTCGTCGAGGTTCGAGCACCCGTGACGCCCTCGTACCTGCGACGGTCCCGTCCTACAACACGTTCGTCACAAATTCAGAGACTTCAATTTCATAAAAGTCTGTGACGTCCCGTCCGTGGCACTACTGTCCGTACTGCAGTTCTTTCGTGACGTTCAAGAGTTGATCCAGCACCTCAGAATTTTCAAATTTAAGTGTTTTGGAACGAAAACCCCTCGATGGTCCGTCGTGACCATGACGGCCTGTCGACTGTCCGTCGACCCATTCGTTTTTATCAAAAGAACTTACTTAACCTGCTTTCAATCGACTAAACAGGTCGTTACAAATGTCACCAGATCTTAAAAGTAAATACCATTGTCGCTAACTTCAAATCATGAGTGGGATAATTCCTCTCATTGACCTTCAACTCCAAATAATGAGTGGGATAATTCCTCTTATTCACCTTCAATTGATACGAGGCATAAGCTATGACATTTTTATCCTACATCAACATAACACCCAAACCAGACTGTGAAGCATCACAACAAACAATGAAGTCCTTACCCTCAAGCGGTAATGCTAGAATGGGCGCGGTAGTAAAAAAAGTCTTAAGTTTTTGGAAATCTCCTCACATTTCTCAGTCCATTCAAATGTACCACATTTTTGGTCAAATTAGTCAAGTTGATAGCAATTGAAGCAAAATTATTAACAAAACAACGATAATAACTATCGAGTCCCAAAAAACTCCTAATTTTCATAATTGTGCCAGGTTATACCTAATTTTAAAATGTTTTAATCTTTTGGGGATCTACCCTTACCCCTTTTTGACACTACATGTCCCATAAAATGTCACCTATTTCAACCAAAATTCACACTTGAAAAAACTTTTGCTTCCCAAGAAAACCCAAAACAGTACAGAAATGGTTAGCATGCTCTTCCTCACTTTTTGAATACACCAATATATCATCAATAAAGACTATCACAAAGGAATCAAGAAATGGATTGAAACCCATTCATCAAGCTCATAAAGATTGCATCGCATTAGTCAACCCAAACGACATCATAAAAAATTCATGATGCCCATAACAAGTTCTAAATGTTTTCTTGGGTACGTATTCCAGCCTAATTTTTAACTAATGATACTCGGATCTTAAATTAATTTTAGAGAAGATTGTTGCACCTTGCAATTGATTATAAAGATCATATATTCTAGGCAAGGGGTACCTATTCCGAATAATGAATCTATTCAATTGTAGGTAGTCTATACACATCCTCATGCTACCATCCTATTTCTTGACAAATAAAACTGGAGCACCCTATAGGGAAGCACTAGGATGAAAATATCCCTTATCTAAGAGCTCTTGGATTTGATCCTTAAGCTCTCTCAACTCTGTCAAAGCCATGTGATACAAAGGAATTGGAATAGGACAAGTATCAGGATCTAAGTCAATACAAAAAGCTAGCCTTCTATCCGGAGGCATGCCAAGAAAATCATTAAAAAATACTTCACTAAACTCAGGCACCACAGGAATAGACCCAATGGATAGATCCTCCATCTCCACATCCCTATCATGATCCTAATAAGCTAAAAAATATTGCTCTACTAGTTTACTATCCCAGATGGAGGATATAATCTTAGCATGCTTAGGATTGTACACCCCTTCACGCTCTATTTTTTCCCTTTTCCAAATTTCTAGAGTCACAGACTTAGTATTACAATTAAGCACTGCATGATATGGGGACAACTAAGTTATGCCTAAGATAATATCAAAATCAATCATATCCAAAAGCACCAAGTCAACCAAAGTCGGAAATCCCATAAACAAAATAGAGCAAGCACGATAGATGTGGGTGACTATGACTAAATTTCCAACGAGGGTAGAAACACAAATAAGGGCATCAAAGACATCTCAAAATTAGAGGCAAATCTTATAGCCACATAAGAATAAGTAGAACCTAAATCGAATAACACATTAGTCATCTGGTCACGTACAAAAATAGTACATGTAATCACCGCATCAGATGCCTCCGCCTCATTCTTGCTTGGAAAATCATAACATTGAGCCTTACCATCAACACGAGCTACCTCTTTGCATGGTTGTGCATACCTCTATATCTGTTACCCATTCCTCTACCTCCACGACCTCGTTAGTTACCTCCTCGCCCAACTTGTGGATGACCTCTACCATTATTTCCATTTCTCGCAGGTACCATTGCTCGAGAAGGTTGTTGTCTGGACTCGAACACGCATAGGAGTGGAAAATCTCTGCTCATATGTCCAAGTTCACCACAATTAAAACAAGTGTGACCGTTGGATGGTCTGCTGCCCATCGTATGCACTATACTCTAACTGTCCTAAAAATTATTTTATGGTGTCCCTGAATAGTTACCTGTAGAGGCGGTCATGACGGACTGAATTGTCTTGTCCACGAGCGTTGGTCGATCGGATCCTCTAGCATAGGATCCCTGGAAATTTCCAGAATTCTTGGCCCTCTTAGCCAATACTTTGGCTTGACTCTTTCGCCTCACCCCCTCCACTTTCTTAACATAATTTGTGACCTCATTAAAGCTTTTCCCACCAGAAGTCATGTGGAGAGATAGAACTTGCTAATCAGAATTCAAACCTTTAACAAATAATTGGATCCTCTCCTCCTCAGTAGTAACCAATTGTGTAGAATATCTAGATAAAGTATGAAGCTTGTACTTATAAGCATCCACATACGTACCACCTTGATCCGAAGCAATAAACTCATATTTTTTGCGGTCTCTTAAGGTCCTAGGTACATAATTTTTTACAAACAAGGCATGGAATTGGGTCCAAGTAAGTGGGGGTAACATAGAAATTCTGCATTCCATGTAAGCTCTCCATCATTGTTTGGCCTCACCTTGAAGTTGAAAGGTCACAAACTCATTGGTAAAGAATTCCCAATTTATGCAGCCTCTCATCACAATCTAAGATGAACTCATAAGCATCTTCAGAAACATGGTCAACATATCATGATCATTATCAGATATCACAAAACCCAACTAGGGACAAAAGAAAGCATTGTTATCTCCCACTTCACTCGTCTGGGCGCATTTCTAGCTACTAGAGGGTCAGTAGGGGCTTAAGTGGGTGGAAGCATTCCCGGACCAGCCAACCCTTTCAATAATGACATGATATGTTGAGGCAAAACCGAATCAATGAGAGGGATCCTCGTCGTTGTAGCTTGCACCCGTTCCTCTTGTGAAACCACCTCAGTATCCTTAATTTTAACTTTATCTTCTACCTCTTCATTGTGTGTCGTAGGGTTCTCATTGGATATTGTCAATCGGTACCTCATTTACCGCACGTGTCACTCTCCCACGGACTCTACCCCTATATCTTTCTCTACCTCTACCTCGACAGCGGCCTCTCATTGTGGGTTCCTCAGCTGGAGCATTGATGGTTGCTATGGGCCTAAGCCCGGTATACCTAGTATTAACCATCTACAGACATAAGATAGAAAGAAGTTAGACACCAATATGAATCGACAAATACTAATTTGAATCAATTCATAACACCAAGGAGACAAGAGAAAAAAGGATATTTTCTAAAGTCCTATAACCTCTCGATAAAAAGTAAAGTTGTCCCTTTACTGTTCCATGAGACTCTATTAGACTTATTTCAATACATCTAGATCAATAAACCTAGGCTCTGATACCAACTTTTTCAGTTACTGAAGAAAGTTAAATTGCTAAAGATGAGATTCCATTACTAACAAAATATCTAACAACTAAATATTGTGAAAGTTAAACCTAGAATTTGAAAGTCTATTTACCAAAACTACTAACGAACAACCAAATATAAATAAGGAAAAACTAATGAACTATTAAACTAACTAATTATAAAGGTCCAAGTCCAAAATTGGTGGACATAAACGAAGGAGAACTCAAAGGCAGCCTGGAAGAAGCAACTCACCCTTGAAGTCGATGCGATAATCTCTAATCTCCTAAGCGAGGTCAGTCAATAGTCACTTGAAGATGCCCTGTACTCAACAAAAATAAGAGCAAGTGCAGAATCAGTACGCAACCACCGTGTATTGGTAGGATTACGCGGTTATTCCACTAGTGCAATATAAATAAGTCGAACAAACATTATAATCACATGCATATATATCAACGTAAACACCTTTATCAACATGATAATTCAATAACACATTTCCACATGCTTAACACAATATTGGTTCTCGCACGGAACTTAAACTCAAATTGTTAGTGCACCGGCGTGGTACCCGATCCCAGTTAGCTTCCTAGAACGTGGCAATCTGATCCTATAGTTGTGTCGGAATGTGGCAACCCAATCCAATATTTATGCCGAAACATGAAAATTCGATCCAAGTTTGCTTGCCCGAATGTGGCAATATAATCTCCAATCACACACCACAATCACAATCACAATCACAAGTACATCATCAAGATCATATTTACATCATGATTTCATGGATATATTCTTTATCTATATCGATTTTAATGACATGATCAATATTATGAAATTCATATACATACAAGTATCATAATGAAGAAAGAACATGCTCACATCGCACAAATCATGTAATCACAATCATCATCTACCTCAAAACAAGCTTGAAACCCTAAGAAACTTGATCCTTTCCTTTCCGAATGTGTTTAGCTTGTTCTTGGTCTACAAATAATCACAATAACACTGGAATCAACAAAAATTGTTAACTACCTTGAATACTAACAAGGAAAAACTACATAATATGGCAAACAATAATATACATCTGAATAAATGCTATAGTTTAGTAATTAATTTATGTTATATGGATATAACTAACTCTATAGGCAAAATTAATTCTATACCATAATCATTGTTTTTATATTGTAATATAATGAATATTAACTAAAAAATTATTATTACGCTCACAATTAATTATGTCCTCATCAATACCTTGTTTTTCTCATTATTCCTATATCACATTTTGTATTTCTCCCCCAAATTCCTTCCAATTTAAGATCTTTTTGTACATTTCTAGGAGCGATTTTTGTGATTTGAATTCATTATAAGGTATTTTTTAACTAATTTTTCTCTTCATTTTATTAAAATATTATTTATATAAATCTATTTTAATAGATTTTGATTGAAATTATTTTTTCATGAAAATTATATTGCTTTTATATTTTCTTTTCATGGAAAAATTGCATATCTCCTTGCGAAGAGTGTCACCTCTACTGCTGGAGCTATTTCCTTATCCCGACGCACTGATGAGTGATCCCTGATGGTCTATGAGATGGAGCGAGGGGATACCCACAGTTCATTAGAGTCGTATGATTAGCGTTGTTAATAGAAGTGTATAGAGAGAATTTTGTTGTTTGTCAAATTTGTATATAGTATATTATTATATACATATATAATTGTATTTTAATATTAATACAAGTTGAAATGGTGATTTGTGAGTACAAGTATATCTGGATATATAAGTAATTTATCCAATTTGATTAGGAAATACAAGTATAGTTGGATACATTATTACTATATTTTTATAAATAAATACTTAAGTTAACATCAAGCCTCAAGAATTATTGGAAAAACTTCACGAAAAAAGAAATTGGAATTTTGTTGGCTTTTTCAATTTTTTATACAGTCGAATACTTACACACTTTAATACATACACACTCTATGATTTTCATCTTCTTATTTAACAATACTGTATTCATAATTTACGTATATTGGTGGTATTCATTTTTTTTGGTAACCATAGTGTATCCATTTTTCAAATTGTTGTTTTCATTGCTAAAATTGTACTCAACTTTTAATTTGTTTGAATTAATTAATAACCCATTTCAATTTTATAGAAATACTTTATCCTTGATATATTAATACTTTAATTTTTATAAGTAGAAACCCACTTTGAATCAAGTATTCATATGTTATTGTACAAGTATATATTTTTCTTATTTTAGTTATTGTAATTACAACTGATTAGTGTAATAAAAAAAAACTTATGCAAAAACACAGCGAGAAAAAGAGATGGATACTCTATTATATTCAAAATTTTATGAATATCTTTATAATTAGTATTAAGTGAATATATTGTATTTAGGAATATAAATACAACTTATTGTATTATGTGAATGAATCAGATATGCATACAATATTTAATTATTAATTGGTGATTTAATAATGAAAATATAAGTGATTTAGAAACATAATAAAAGATTGACACTTGACAATTATGGTAACATATCATACTTTATTTAGTGCATTGTCAAATCACTTTATAAATAATAAAAAAATTAAAACAAACATACTGCTAAAAATTGACATAAAGTTTAGTTATTTTTAGTAAATAACACATTTATATCTACTGAATTTCAATAACCCTATAAATATAGTCATTTTTGTAAGTTGCTCAACTTACAATTCTATGAACCCTAAATCAAACTCCTAGTCAATTTATGGTTAATTACACCATAAAATCTACCAAGAAATCCTTCCCCATCAATATTGACTCATTACATTATGTTTTATAGATTAAAAAGTGAATTCGGGAAGTGAAACTCTTACCTTTAGCTTCAAGAATGATGGAAAATGAGTTGGAATAGATCTGGGGTCGTTCTTTAGCTTTAAAAGTCAAAAAGTGTCAAATAAGATCATTTTTGGGGTTTTATTTACAACTTATTTCGTGTTTGTCCCGCTTCAGCGGCACCCATCCCGTTGTAGCAGTGTCGCTGCAGCGGCAGCTTTTGAACTAGTGAGTTTCGTCTAAAAAAAACCAAAAATCTTATAATTTCATTCCCCGTCTTACCCGCTACAACGGTAATCATCCCTCTGTAGCGGCGTCACTGCAGTAGCATAAATCCCGCTGCAGCGGTAGGATCTGAAGCAGTGAGCTCCTAAAGGGAATTTCTATTCCCCTTATACAACACACTCTTAACCCACTACGCTCAGAAAATACTCTTAACTCTAGGATCAATTCTCGAAGATCTATTTATCAAAATTCAACTATGTAAGTTCATATGGATATATTAACAAGCTATCTAACTGGTTATGTAATTCATATTTACTCCACCCGATTGCTATAAGATTTATCTACACCTTGATGACTCTATTTCCTACAAATATGATAAAGTTGGAAAAATCCTAATACTACAAAAAAGTTTTTCCGACTCCGTTTTATTCCTCTTTGACATTTCTATAACACAACCACCAGGTCGTTACATAAACTTCAGTTCTTCTTATACTACAAGAAGTCGTTCTTGATGCTTCACTATGCAACTCTATACTTATTCAGGAATACTTACTATATTAGTTGTCATTAATAAAGTACACATATGACAAAATATAGATTCTATACTCATGTTAAAGAAAAATCTCGACAACTAAAAAATTTAAAATGAAGTCTAACCGAATATGCAACACTCAGAATGACTTTGGACAGAAGAACAACCAATCTATGTTATAGACCTATCTTTTGGTAGCGTAAGATGATTACTGTTTTTTAGAGTAGGGGTTGTGGTTGCCAATATCAAATTTAAGTTGGACGAAACTAGTCATAACTTTCACCAAATATAGATTAGAGAGTTGAAATGGTAGGGTAAAAAATAACATTAAAAGGAGAAAATCTTTCTCAATCGAGAGATTATAAAACCGACCAAACCAAAAAAAAAGCATGCAGTTGCAAGAGACAACAAAACAGCGATGAAAAACTACATTAAGGGAGTCAAATAAGAGATATCTAAAGATGAGAACAAATCATTTTAAACCCAAAAAAGGTTTCTACGTTTTGTAAAATAGTACCTCAAAAAAAGACTAACCTTCATCACTTCAACCTTAAATTTCATAATATCCAATATAAAATTTATAAAAATAATACCAAGAGAAAAAAAACCAAATGGGACATTCCAAGTTTATTAACTCTTTGAAGGATTTGGCTGAAGACCACACAATCCGCATCCTTTAATGTGAAGGGACACGTTGTTGATTAAAACTTTGAGATGTGTTAGGATTTTTTTGTAATTGTTATCTTCAACAATTTTTGTAGAGAAACTTTCTCTTAAATATTCAATACATTGTTTATTTAATTTGTATGACAGTATCTTATCACGAGTAACGTTGCTAAACATAAACAATAAAGTTTAAAGCATATACTCAAAAAGAACAATTAATAAAAGGCTAAACTCATCAATGACCCCATAAAGTTAGCACCAACATTCACTAAGACACGTCAACTGAGTTTTAGACAACTTATGACATGCCCATTGTGTCATTTTTAAACTTCGTTAACAATCAACAAACGTTAAAAAATGTGTGTAATTCACTCGCTTATGACATGGCATGATGACAAATTATGAGAAGATATGTGTCAATTTGATTTAAAAAATAAAAATTATTATAAGAAGAAGAAGAAAGTAAAACCATTTAACTTACTTTTTACAATATTCATAGAAGAGACTTCATTTTTTCCTAGGAATCATTTCATGACTCATATCTAAAAAATTTCAAGAAAATATGTTCCTCCGAAAAATTGAGGAGATTCCACAAAACTTCCAATAAGTCCATATTTTCTTTTTCACTAAATCATATAATTCTAAATAAAATATATTTTGGTGTAAGAGAGGGAGAGGGAGAGAGAGAAAGATAGCAACAAAAATGATGGATCTCCATTTTCTCCGGTGAGGTAGTGAGGTTATTTTTTAGATCTTATTTTTTAAAATAAAAAATGCTTTTTTAAGTAATTTTTAACAGTTTATGATTTTTTTTAAAAAAATTCAATGATTATATGATTCTTTTTTATGTTACTCAAATCATACAATCATGATGGTGAAAAGGTGCAGGACTGAGGAAGAACATGAAGCTCAAAATATTATTTTTTCACAAAAAAAATGATTTTCACGCACTTAAAATCAATGCAACACACGCACTTTATCAATTCAGTAAAAATTGTCAAAATGACACAATGGAACATGACATGAGGTGTCTAAAATAAACAATCTTAAGTTAATGTTCTAATGAAAGTTTTTTGGGTCATCTTTAAGAAGGCAACTGACGGTTCAGCCTATAAAATCACATAAAACTAATAAACTAATGATGGTAAAAAAATGTTCCAGAATATGCATTAATAAAATGAAACAGAATGAAAAAAATTGACTCCCTCAATTCCATATGTGACCTCTATTATAGACAACAAGGATCGGGTGTTAAACAATGAACATTGTGTTTTTTAGGGGTGCCTATACAGGGTCCGGTTCGGTTCATTTAGAACATAATCGTTAATCGTCGATAGACAGCAAACCTTTTTAACAACCATTAAGTTATCGTTAATCAGTTATTGGTTAATCGGTTCTCGATCCTTATCGTTCGGTATCGGATTAACCGTCCCATACCACACATTTTTTAAAATAAAAATAAACATGAAGAACGGCAAAATGTCCGGCAAACGTTGCAACTAAAGACAGCATACCTATTACTAAAGCATACTCAGTGACAAATACTGCAAACACTTACACGGTCCTTCTTTTACTTTCTAAGCACAAAGTCACAACACACTAAAAAACCAACAAAACATCACATGATTCTATATTCATCACCGACCTTTTTTATACTGAGACAAGTCTTGAAAGTTGAAACTGAAAGATCACAAAATGAGTTGTCGCACAGTAAGGCGAATCACTATCAGTAATCAGTATGCATGTATTTGCTTACCCCACTCTCAGCATCAGCACAACACCACATTGTTCTCCTTCCTAGAAAACAGCGCGACACAAACAGCCACCAAACATTCAACCAAATCCCCAACAATCTCACCCAGGCCTCACTCAAAATCTCCAAAATTCAAACTGCACCTTACACAAACTGAAAAGTTCGTCCAAACATGTACTAATCTTTCACCATTCAAGTAAACAAATAATAAGCTAGTAATCATTCCTGCGAGTTAACGATTCTGGTTTCTTGTTTCCAAACAACGTTTAACAGATTTCTTAAGAGCAAAAGGTTCCATTATAGTGGAATGTAATACGCAACACGACCACAAATGATACGTTTCACTGTCCCAATCCATCTTCTCTTTCTTCAATTTTACATAGTGTCCAACTCATGATCGAGCATTATAACCATTGAAGTTGAGCATGAAAATCCTGATGAGCCAGAAACAGAAGAAAGCATTAGATATTTTAATGATTAAATAAAGATTCTCCACGATAAAGTGCTAAAACTGATCACAGACACAACCAAAATTCTGTCTACTGGGAGCTTTGCAGCAAATATTTTATCACCATTATAGACATACTCATATTATCATCAGAAAAGAGAATTCTATAAATCATCATAAAGACAATATAATAACTAACACATGATGATGTAATATAAGAGACCACTCAATAGTAAGACTCTACCTTCCTTTTCCTTTAGTAGAGTTAGGTGAGGAAACTCCAAATTTTAACTGTCATTAATGCAAAGTTCGCTCCAAGTTTTGCCAAATTCGAAAAAATATAACAATCAAGGCTCAGACTTAAAAATAAAAATTAGAATAAACTATCACAGTTTTAAATCAATAGGTTCTTTTTTTTATTGACCTTCTTCTCAAGTTGTCAGAAAAATCAAAATCTTCGTCAATCTTATGGTTGTGGCTCACTTCGAAGCCAAATCTTGAAGGCACACTAGGCAGCTTGGACAATTTAGTAGTTAATGACTCCTAAAAAGAATCAAGTATGCGTCCTCCATTACTAAAAGCACATTCAACGCCACCTTGAAACGGGAAGGACCACACATCTACCCATCATCAGAAAGAATTGGAAAATCTAGGGGAGTAAACTTTCCACCAAAGCGAACATCAAAATCTGATTCTAACTTCATTGCTTCATCAATGATACTTACTAATTCCTGATTTGAACTTGCCTCCTCCGTTTTCAGAGTTGTTTTTTAATTCCTCACAAAAAATTAATTTTCCAATTCTCCTCCATACCTTGAATCACAGACCTGAATCAAATATCCACCGCAGTTGAAGAATAATTGGGCCATTTTTTAATATTATCAGAATCAACAGGCTGTGGTATGACCTTAAACAAACGATTTCTTGTATGTTTTTCGCACACCGATTTCTAAAGCAAAACGCCCCTTTTTTTCTCCAAACATCTTCCTAAGTGCAAAGCCAAGAGTGATAAATTTTGTGACGAGACCAAACGCAGGGGGCCAAGAAAAAACCAGTGTATTATATATTCATTGTTTCATAATCACCCGCAATAGTAGATCAAAGCCTCCTTCATATTTTCCCCTGCCGCATTTTTAGCCAAAACATGAATCTTCATTTCATATCAATTTGATTCAAGTAAACACCACTTGACAAATTTCAAAAAATGAAGATTTGATTTAACATATCGTGAATCCCGATTACTTCAAAGTGAGAATTAAAAAACATTTCAAAGAAATGTTTGTGATTCCTTTACGCCCTCTCATCACTACTCAAATGTACCTGTAAATTTTTATTCACCATATCACAAACTAAGGGATGTATGTCAAGCCATATCACAATCGGCTACTCTAACAATTTCACCTTCATATTCACATCACCCTCAAACATCATGTAGTTGAATTCCACCTTGTAGAACATCCAGCATAAATACTTTTTAGGCAGATTTTCATTCTTCACAACATTCTTAAACTTTTTTCCACCTCGACAGAGATGTGATGTATCTCACTGCTTGCCTAACTTCGTTCATAGTACATTTGCATTCTTTTGTACCGTCCTTGGCCCAATAAGATTTACAATATAGCATAAACACCATACTATTTAAGGTGACTACCCCCATTAGGTTGGTCCCCCATTTAGTTAATTGCTTAGACAACTCCAGTTAGTGCCAACTCTATTTGAACCAACCTTATCAACTGTAACAGGACAATGTGCTGCAACTACACCCACTATTACGCACTTCCTAAGAGACTTTCCAAGATCTCACCTCTATGAACAGTGATTTGTACAACATTGGATGAATGCCTTCTATGCACAGTTCCCAATTTTTATCCATCCAATGAGCTAAGGACCACTATCATTAAGTCTTTGGATGGACCGTCCAAGTATCAGTGTTTAAAGAAACACGCTATTGTTTTTGTTCCCTTAAAACACAGCCCATCAACTTAGTTTTTCTTCATCAAAAGATTAAACAATCACAGTCACTTGTACGAGAAGAAAGTGGAAACAAGGTTTGCTACTTTCATTTCATAAATGTTTAAAAAAACCTTCCGTTTTCAACAATCTAAAAATTTCCTCAATAATTACCGATACATACCAACAAGTCTTTCTACAACTCTTTCTGCTCAAAATTTTCCATGGGAACAATAACTACATTCCCCTCGTACCCAACCTATCATGGTTTGCAATGCTAACTTGATTGGCTGAATATCATGTTATAAAGGCCATCTTCTGGCAATTTGGATATATGAGGTAAGCATTGACATCATACCATGTTCTGTTGAATCACAAAGTACGCTTTCTTACAGTATTGCAACTACCCTTTTCATTTCCATCAGAATCAAATTTTATTACGAGAAAAATGATCCACTCACAGATATTTTTTTTCTCCCTTTCGTTACTTGAGACCAACAATTTGACTTGATCTATTGCATTTGAATAAAGCTCCACTTTCACCACACCTTATCAGTTATGAACATTTTTCAGCCATGATCTTTTCACATCAAATCCACCAAAACGGCGAAAAAGCTAGTCATTCGTTTATTGAACTATGTTTTTATAAGATCTAGATGACGCAATGAATTAACTGAATTCTTGAGACTTAACAAGCGTAAGCCCTTTATCAAGCAAAACCTACACGTACAATCATTGGCTACTTAGAGTTGTTTTGGCGACAGGACAGAGGAATGATTTTGACACAGAACTGAATCTGGTGAAATTATGCATGAATTTCGAGTGATGTGGCACAATTCAAGAAGTAAGGGGAGAAAAGGTACATTTTTGCCATTGGCTAAGTCTCACTATAAAGTTTTCACTTTTTTATAATTTGAAATAACCTGTGTAAGCCATTCCCCACTATAACCATGGCTAATTATAAGCCAGAGAAAACTACACCAAAATACCCAGCAAATTGTTGAACTTGGAGAGGAGCAGAAAATGATTTTATGTTCGACTTAATCAAATTATTAGTAGGGGTGGGCTCAAGAACACTCAGCACCCAAAAACATCATTGTTAGCTTTACCGCATTGATGAGACGTGAGTTTCGTCCTCGAGCCTAGTACCTAGAGAGTGTGTCGCCCGCCTGACTCCTGAGTTACTCGTTGGTTAGTCGTCGCCGACTCGCCTCACCGGAGTTAGAAATTGGAGAAACTTTGGAGAATGGAGAGAGCGCGAAACTGAGAAGTCCAAGAGTCATGAATGAAGAGAAATGGAACGACATCCGAATACCGAAATTAAGCTTGACTCTTGAGTACGAGAGTGTCAGTTGTTAGTCGTTACCAACCTCAGTTGTGAGACGTGATTCCCGTCCTCGCCTGAGTGACTAGAGATTAGTCCGTCCGCCTCGCCGACGATTGATTCTCTCGTTGGTTAGTCGTCGGCCGACTCGCCTTCACCGGAGTTTTGAATTGGAGAGAACTTTGGAGATTGGAGAGAGCGCGGAAAATTGAAGAAAATCCAGAAGGTTTTTCAGGTTTCTACCTTCTAACCTAATTGTGATAAAAATAGAATTAGGGGGAACAAGAAGTCTGGGTAATCGGGTACCCGGTAATTTCCTTCCCAAACCCGTCACCCCGAACCTTAATTCCAATAAAAAAGAAATAGTGAAACACCGGTCCCCCGACCAATTACCCATACCCAACCCGTTAACCATAACCGAAAATCGTTCGATTAATTGTTTTACCCGTGTTTGCACAACCCTATTTTGTTTATTAGATAGTCACAACTTTCCTTGGAAAAAAAAGTTCTAAACTCTCGGAAATTCACCATTTAATAAAAGTCGCATCTCTTTATAAAAGTCAAAAAATTTCATAAAAGTCATAATTTTTCAAAGTAGCAGCAACTTTTCATGAAAAAGTTACAAATTTTCATAAAAGTCACAATAGGGTATATATGTATACATATATACACACACATACACACACACACACACACACATATATATATATGTGTGTGGTGTGTGTGTGTGTATATATATTAAATTTTTTAAAAATATGTATAATTCAAAAGGAAAACAATAAATTCGATTAAGCTCACATAAGTTCATCTTAAATTAGTCTTCAGTAAACATACTACGTAATAATTAACAACCGACAAAACCATGGTTCTTATAAGTGTAGTACTCTTAATTTTGAATCATAACAAAAATAAATAAAACAAAGACTTTTGAAGCTCTTAATTTTATATGTGTATTAAACAGCGTTAAGCGACAAATCATATTATGTCACTATTTAACATGAAAAAAATATACTTATTTTCTTTTATTTTCTTCCCAATGCAAAAGATTATTAGTAAGTATAATTGCAAATTAATTATTACATCAATAACCTAAAATGTTCTTTGATACATATTTTGAATTTACACATTTTTTCAACACCTCTTAATATTCTCTTTCATCAGAGCTACTCAGTGAATAAGTATCACAAAGACAAAGGAGTCATTTATATTATGATGATGCTAAGACAAACCAAGCTTCAAGGACTTGCTGCATGCTTTTTTATACACTTCATAGTTTATTGTAGTTTCAGATTTTTAAATGTTAGGGCATTTTGCAAGTATAAATGTCTATTATTTATAAGTGGGAAAGTTAATATTTTTTAATATTTTAGATTTCTTAGAGATTTTTGATCAGAAGCACAATTTTTTTGAATGTTGCCGATTTCGAAGAGTACGCATACTGAAAGTGTTTTCTTTCTTGAAAATATATTGTCCCCGCTTTAAATATTTTTAATCATTTGCTCCAATAATAGGTGGTGGAATTTAACTTTGAATGACCATGCTACTGAGGATGGATCTATAGTATTGGTTGTAAGTTGTGAATGAACTCCTAATCTTTAAATCTTACATTTGCCTATGTCAAATTACCAAGAATTTTAAATTTTATGTGTTGGCTCATTTGCACTTTGAGCCCCTATTTCGTGCTGCTAATCAATTATGTCCCTCCTAAGAAATTGTTTTCTAACAGAACACATTTTTATTTCTGTATCATAATAGCTTCCAACTTAAGGTTCAGGCATAACTTTATCTTCTAAAGTACTTATTTTCAATTAGACTTCCTTTTTATATGATAGGACAACAAAAATATAAGAAATCATGTTTTTTGCATATAACATTACTAAAAGCTCTTGCTACAAAAGATTATGTACAACTCTTCAAAAAAAATTTATTAATGTATTACTATATAACATTAGAGATAAAGTATAGGTCTCTTTGCTATAACAGTACAAGATACGACCACGATGAATATTCATGTAGTATAGTGCTTAAGCCTAACTACCCCCATTAAGTACTAGACCAATGGGTCCACTAGTCAATTATCACTTCATATTCACTTAACTCAATCTATTTCCATTCTCCAAGGTCTAACATTAGAAGCATGTATAATAGACCCATACTTATCCAGTTGCAAGAGAGTTTCAATATAATATAAGGAACAAGGTATTGTAATGGAAAAAAGGATAAAATCCCATAAAGATGAAAATGTTGTCACCTGTAAAATTTCGGTGCCTGAAATATTGTCAACCCAAATTGCTTCTCAAGGACATGTTTTCTTTCCTTTTTGGGAATTCATCATGCATTCAGTAAAATAGTACACATGAAAATGAGCTTTATACAATATAGCAATTCACCAGATAGCCTAACCTCACTTTTATGTGTCGATTTTTAATTAGTTCTACGACAAAGTTATTTTGTTATAGTTTATTTTCAGTCGTTGGATCCACTTATTAACATATCTACCACTATACACATTGATTTTCTTTGTATTCCATCTTTTCTCCTTTAAATTCGTTTCATGTATCTATATCTAGTACACCTGAATATACATAGACAAAACAAGGTACCTACCTCTAATCGGGTACTCTTCTAAAATATCAATGAGATCGAGGTCGGAGCTTGGATCTGGATGCCTGACAAAGGTGACAATGTAGCTAATGAAAGATTCCCCATCTATCCATAATCATAAATGTCCGCAGAACGCCGTCCATACTAGACAATCAATGTAAGACCTTGGAATCGAATCAAAAACCAACTTCAAATTATGGAGCGAAACCCACGGTCGTCGACGTAACTCGTGAAGCCATAGCATCAGACAAATAAGGATAATTATCATGGGAGCAAGTGTTTCGCCTAGCTAAGGCTAGACTATCATACTCAAGTATGCTACACTAGTGTACAAGGATCTAAGACAGTCGAGCAACGTCGGGGAAAAACTAAGGCCTATGTGTTCCGAATCATGTATTTCTAAGACAATCCCTAGTCAAACCTAAACTAAGTCCCAACATGATTTAAATAATCAGTAATCAAGCATATATGTACTACACATAGCAAAAAGGGTCAATTAATAACACATAGCATGATCACAGCTACCCGATAATTTTCTAAATAGGCCGAAAACACCATAACTAAACACCTATGCATGATTCAGTAACTACCCAACCCGAATTCCAACAAATCAACATGCATTCACAATCTCGAGTTTAATCTAAGAGAGGGAAGACGTAAACAACTTGTAGGTTGATCATGCGCGCTCCAGAATCACTTCTTCGGAGCTTTTCCTTTCTGAACGGCCTCATAATTTTATCACGCTATAAACAAAATAGTCACAGTGTTATTATGGTCATTTTGACACTAGAATTGTAAGAAACAGAATCAGATCAATTTTGGTGTCGAAAAGGGAAAATTGGAAACTACACTAGAAATTCCAAAATTAACCCCAAAAATAGATCATAATCAGTCTTGAGCTCATGCACAGAACTGCGTCACAATTTGCGGCTCGAAAAATCAATATATTTCACTTGCACACACGCACCCCAATTTTGTTTTCCCCCCCCCCCCCACCCCCCCCCCCCCCCCCCCTCACTAACGAGAATGAAAATCACTTGCAACGGTAATTTACCAAAAGGGATGTCTAGATTGAATATCACAAAGCACAATGTTTCTCCTCGAAAAACCACTCAAAATATCCACTAGAATCATCAAATCTGAACTTAGAATGAGGGAGAAATCAAGTCCCAAAATATTTCAGGAATTGAGTTCACAAAGTAAACATGATAGCTGGTGAAAGCAAGAATTAACCTCAAAAGAAGGTCCCAAAGAAGCTTCCGAGCTTACCAACACATTCTCCTCAAAAAATCACAACCTAGCCTCTTGAATCACTCAATGATCGCACTTTTAAAATGAGGGATGAAAGGTGAATGGGATTTTAAAAGGTGAATCTGGTCACTTAAAAGCCCAAAAATCAGGTTGCTAAAAGCCCTAAATCTGGCCGCTAAAAGGTCTTTACCATATCTCAACTTTTGCTATTTTTTGGTCTCCGACGGGTCGCTCAAAATTCTTTCGGATCCCGTGTGCGCATACAAACTATGCTACTTTACTAAATTCGACGATCTAAACTTAATGGAGCTGTCAAAATTTCCATATGAGACCATCTTGACAAAAAGTGGGTCACACACCCAAAGGACCAATTTTTACCAAAAATCACTAAGGGGCTAGAAATGAGTCTGGAGGCCTCGGGAGTCAAACGAAAGTTGTTTCAGACCAAAATCGGCATTCCACGGCTAACCATGGTGTCAGAATTTTCATTCAGGCATGTTTTTCAAGAATGTTGACAAAAGTCAACCTTAGGCCAAATTTCAAAGGCTAAAATGCTTAATGGTCCAAACTCGCACCGAAGGTCCTCGATACGGCTACTACACGCTAATGAGGACTTATTCAGAGCTATGGAACTGGCCAAAAGTCCTTTTCCTGCGGTCTTTCAACCAATGTTTTTTGACTACAGATCAAGATTCAAGTGTTGCAAAGCTCTATACTGAAACGAGCATAAAACCCAAACGAACGATCAGGAGATCGAACAATCAGTGCCAGCAAGTCATAAATGACTTGGGGTCGCTATAGGAAAGCTCTAACCGACGAAAAGAAGGTAAATACATAAAAATGACCTGGACGGTCATTACAACATCCACTACTCAAAAAAATACTTTCGTCCACGAAAGTAAGAGTCAAGAAGTACTTGAAGACTCAAATAAGTCAAGGAAATGCTCTCGCATCTCCTGCTCGGTCTCCCATGTAGTCTCCTCAACTGGGCGATTCCTCCAATGGATCTTAACAACAGGAATAGCTCTCGAACGCAATTGCCTGCCATCTTTGGCAAGAAAGGAAACCGGATCCTTTATATAGGTTGGACGATCATCCAACTCAATTGAATCATATTGAGCACAAGAGATTCCCATATGAACAAACCACAATAGTCATCGAAACGGATAAAACTACCGGGTGGTTAGCGCCGAGATGCGGAGGAAATCTAAACCATTGGCAACCTCGCCAACTTCTCTCAAAATCTCAAAAGGACCTATATACCTGGGACTAAGCTTGCCCCACCTCGTAAATCTTATCACGCCCTTTATGGGCGATACTCAGAGAAATACTAGATCATCAACTGCAAGCCTCAACAGTCGACGCCTGTGATCCGCGTAACTTTAATGTCTACTTTGAGTCGTCCTGAAAACCTATCCTGAATCACCCTTACCTGATTGAGGCTATCCTGAATCACTCTCACCTGATCGAAGGACTCTTGAAGAAAATTTATACCACACAACCTAGGCTTTGTAGAATTAAACTAACCAACTAGAGAGTGACGATGCGTTACGCCACATAAGGCCTCGAAAGGCGTCATTTGAATACTAGGGTGGTAGTTTGTTGTTTGTAGCAAAAACGCCTCAAAGGCCTGAGTTGGTTCCACTAACGGCAAAATCCTAACTCCGAACCCGATCTTTAAAGTGGACGTATCCTCAGGACGCTCTACTATACAATGTGAACGGACCATCTCTTATGCGGGTATATGTTATGCTAAGGTGGACACGGTGCCTGCATCGCTCCCCCAAAAGACCTGTAAAAGTTTTGAAGTTGAATTGGACTCCCCCCCCTTCTCCTAAATACTAGAAACAGGCACTCCATTAAGAGGCACCACTCCCCGAATGTAGATACGAGCAACCTCCCGCACTGCCGGTATATAACAGGAAGAATAGTTGTTGACCTGTGGTCCACTCCGCTCCACAATGATCAATGTTGTCAACACCTCTAGAATTTCGAGGCAACCCCACAATGAAGTCCATAGTGATATTCTCCTACTTCCACTCCAGAATGGGTAATATCTAGAACTCGCCACCAGGCCTCAAATGTTTGGCCTTCACCTGCTGGCAACATAAACAACGGGATACATAGCGGCCTACTCTCTCCCCTCATAAACCCCGCTCCACAATATCATGGGCCTCAATCACAATACTCTATTTTTTGCTCCGGATGGCGAGAATTCCCTACAATTGGAGATCACAAATACCCATACAATAGTGAAAGAATAATTTACCTCAAACGAAGTTCCCAAAGCAGCTTCCGATCTCACCAACGCTTCTCCTCAAAAAATATCACAACCATCCTCTTGGACCCCATTTGGAGGTCTAAAAACCAAGATATCGCACTTTTAAAATGAGGGTCGAACGCATACTGGGCTTTTTAAAAAAAGGCAATCTGGTTTCTTAAGAAAATCCCAATATCGTGTTACAAGCCCCCAACAAATCTGGGCTAAGGCTGCACCAGAGCAGCTTTTGGGGCCTTTTAGAGGTTTCGGATCGACTATCGGTCGAAGTCTGCCGTATCAATCCTTGCGCACATAAGACTATGTACCACCCCCCCACTAAAGTTGACTTCAGATGCATGACCTGTCAAATTTCTAATAGGAGGCCATCTTGACAAAAGTGTGTCCACACCCAAAGGTTATTTTTAACCTAAAACCACCGAGGGGCACGGAATAAGTCTGAAGGCCTTGGGATTCGAACAAAAGATCGTTCCCGACCAAACTCGACATTACGGGGCTAATCGCGCTGTCAGAATATTCATTCAGACTGCGTTTCCCAAGAATGTTTAGCAAAGTCAACCTTAAGCCAAATTTCAAAGGCTAAAATACTTAATGGTCTAAACTTGCAATGAAGGCCTCGATACTCGTGTTAGCCATGCAACTAGCCTAATTTGGTCATTCCGGGGCTGATGGAATAGTCAGTGCCATGTAGGAAAGCTTTAAACTATGAAAAGAAGGCGGGTACACAGAAATGCTTGGAGGGTCATTACACCACGCTACACAAAAGCTTCGTCAAGAACTCTCTGTATATAGAATTACTAGTTTCTTTGAGTGTTTTTTTTTTTTCTAGCGTCAGGCACTCATATGTTTCTGATGTATGGTGCATCATACATGTTTGAAGTGTTATAATGTGCCAGAACCGCAAATTCTTATTGTTATGCAGGTCATATGTTTCTGATGTATGTCATCATACGTGTTTAGTGGGTTATAATGTTAAAAACCCTCAAATTCCACGTATGCAGTCCGTTATAATATAATGTTTGTGAAAGCGTCAGGTGTTTCTGTATCTACCTTCTTTTGCTCTAGTTGCCTCTTCACTTCCATTATAAGTTGTTTTAGTTTCCCCGTGTAAAGTATGATTGGTGATAAGCTTGTTATCTTTGGTGGTAGAAAGTAGATTGTTATCCTCTGTGTAAACTCTGCCTTGGAGCATACAACCGTTTTTTTTTGCATGTGGTAATGTTGTGTCCCATAATTTGGCATTTTCTTGTTTTTTTCCTTGATGTCTAGCAGTCGATGAAAACGCAATACCTGCAATTAAGGATTTAACCACCAAAACTAGAACCCACATTTATACCCACCCTACTCTTTGTAGTTTTCCTACACCTTTCCTCAGCAAAGGTCTAGGGAGGATGGGGTAAAAATAACTGCCACATGTACATTCCTTGTACCCACCAGCAACAATGCAAATTGCAAAGATACGCCTAGCAGGACAAAGCCCTTCCAAGAGGGAGATCAAATTGAATTGATTGCTGTACAGTAATGTATGGTACAACCCGAATTAAAATTAAAACACGACAGAAACCCCCCCCCCCCCCCCCCCCCCCCCCCAATGTTTTTTGGGAGGCACACGGACAAAGAAAACTTTTTCCTACTGCCAACGTTGGCAACGACTTCAGATCTTCTGCGTCGCCAAGTATTTGAACTAAGAAACTCGTGTAGAGCTCATGATTTTGGCCACAAAATGCGGCAAAAACAAGCAAAACGAGAACCATAACTCAAAGCCAATCAAACCATAACCGTAGGTTAACAAAATCACATCTTTAAATAACAGTCGATCCTAGTACAAATATCTAGAAGGAACTAATTTAACTTAGCAAGCAAACCTGTGATACGGATCATTTGGTCGGGACTTAAATCTATGACACCTTAAGTGTACATTATATGCGGGTCTCTAATAATAATCTTGCTTGCGGCCAAACAGCAGACTATACATGCAGACACCCGGCAAACAGGCGAAAGAAATGGAATTAAGCAATCCCTGCTGCAAAGATTGCCTCCCTGATTGTCGTTACAAATGGCGAATCCTCGTCACTCACCGAATTTTGTGATTGGGCTTCTTAAAGTGGATCATTTATGGTGCTAAGAAAAATCACTTTTAAAACGCAATTTGCCCCTTCCCCTTCAGTGACCAACTTTGAGTTAAATCCCAAACTAAAAAAATTGCTCCATGACCCATTTGATATGCACAACTTTGGGATAAGTTCCTTGGTTTTTTCTGCTCCAAGTTACAAATGAGAGACTAAGGTGGTCGTTTGTAAGAGTGTATTAAGGAAAATAATGCATTCATTTAGCCTTTGTTTCACTAGTACCTTGTTTGATATTCTTTGTCACATATGTCTAACAATACGCAGGAGGTATAACCTTGGTTATTTCTTAAGGTGTGCATGTTAATACCCAGGAATTTTCTAGGTATCTTACAAACTGCAAAGTGTGAATGCATGCATTCAAATGAGAAAACACCAATATCCCTCAAAACCTGTTTTCCATCTTTTCCACCATAAAAGTGGAGGATATCCTGTCAAAATTTTTTAATGAAAAGCACATACTATTTTAATGTCTCAAACCAAACAATGCATGAAAATAATCGCTGTAATAATTAATGCAAGCATACTAAAGATTTGCATTTACTAATCACTCATTACTTTATACACTATTTACCAGTCTTCTTATCACTCTACCAAATGACCTTTAAGTCTTGACTAATAGCGTAAAGCAAACTAAGTCTTATTTCCTACATTTAGGCCCCCTAGATTGGAAGACACATTCCTTAAGCGTTACAATCATTTCGGTATGTGGTCCATCAAACTCTTCCAGCACTAACACACTCCCTCACACATAAACACACCTAATTCATAAAACGGAGAAACAATGCTTATATGAATAACCCTTTGTGGATGTGCTCACGTGATTGGGATTTAATCATGTATGTATAAACATTTCCGCAACACATGATAAACAAAATATATAAACAAAACTGTAAAGTTGATCCCACAAGCAGAAAGCTCATAAAAATTTTCCCTGCCATTTTCCCAGCTTCTGGTATTGTCTGTTGGTGATAAATATCATATCCATATCTTGTTTTATTGACAAGATTTCCGAGCAAAGCATAATAATATCTTGGTGATATAAAATGTGAGAAGTAATGAAGCACGCATCTTTATTGCTCGGACTCTTCAAAAATGTTGACGGATGAATGTTAGATCTTCAAAAGTAGTGCATATTTGGAGGATCCAATACGGGTGCGGCAGTGTTTCGGGAGAGCCCGAGCACATAACATGGAGAAAGGAGGGCATTGGCTGGAGTATCCAAATACCGAAATGGTGCAACTAAAATTAAAAGGGGTAAGCTAATCAAGTACTCAACTTTGTCTTTTTCACAGCAAAGGATCATATTGAGCTCACAGAAAATCCATGTGCTGATTGAAAAGACAACTTAGGTAATTTAATTTACATCCTGAGCAACGGTTGGTTGTCCTTGACAGTAGCTTATCAGGAAGTTTGCATATCATATAAGAAACCTGAAAGTAATTTGAATCCCATAGAAGTGCTTATGTCTCTAAACTCAACTCACGACTGTCTCAAATTTGGGAGTCCATTCATGCATCCATTTCCTCAAGTCAGTGTAATTCTATTTCAAGGGTCTGGAGTATATCAACAGTTTCCTTAAAATTGATATTTGGCGCCAAACATTCAACTGTGAGATGCACCTAAATCACCTAACATGCAACCCCAAATAGGACATCGCTCTTATTTAGTACTTCCCAGAATGTTCCTTGAGACTCTTGCTTTTATTCTCTTTAAGCAACTCCTATATATCAACCCCCAAAAGGTTAACGGTTCACATGCTAGACATCCCTTTTCTCTGCTAACAGTATTACTTCTTCCTTATTAAAAATAGTTTTACTTCATTTTTTTAATTTGCAATTTCCAAAAGTTATTACTGTCAATGATGACGGATGTAACTTATAGGTCACTTTCAAGCTTTTCCAACATTTCTTTTTCATAGGTTGGTAAAAAGTTTCTTTCACACCAAGGTGGTGTTGGGAGATTACAGCAGGGATATTACGAAAATCTCAGTTCCTCTCTACTCTAGCATGTGAGGCAACTGAGGAACTCCTATAGACTATCTACATCATACACCTTCCGAGATTGAGCACTTTTTAACATGGAATATGGTTTGATTCAAGTAAAGTTGAAAAGTAGAGAGATATGCTTGCATATTAGGGCGTCTCATTAGAAGAAAATGAGAAAATCAAAAGTTGCTAACAATCATTTCCCTTATTTGGCAAGCAAAACAGAAAGGGAAAGGAAAAAGAAAAAGAAAAACTGAAAACACATTTTCTAGAGTGCTAGTTTCTCTCCCCCCCCCTAGTATTTATACAAAAGACAATAACTATCGTGAACTCATCCATGATAAATAATACTACTTAGCATCATTGATATACAGATAAGAAGGGCATGCTTGTGAAAAAAATATCCCGCATTCACGCAAGGTTCCAGGAAAGGGTTGGACCCCAAGGGGTGTGACGTAGACAGCCTACCCTACTACAAGCATTAGTAGCTGCTACAACGGATCATCCATATACAAACAATATCTTTGTTTGAACATTGGAGAGGTAGCCCACTGGGTATCTGCTACCTTACACCAACACAGGTACCGAGTAACTCCATCCACCAAGAGTTGGACAGATAGGAAGAACCTAGTGTTTTTGCTTCACCGGATTTGGACCTAAGACCCTATGATTCTCAACCCACTAAACTGACTATTAGAGGTCACACCATTGAGTGCTCATCCAGATATCATACCATACTGATACAATATCTCCACCATCATGTTCCTCAACCTACAATTTTTTTATATTCCTTATGCACTAAAATCAAATGTTTTTTTATGAAAAACTGAAAATTATCATTCTTTTTTTGGATGAATATAGTGTTTGGGACAGCTTGTGCATACCTCAACTACTGTCATGTGGTAACTGATACCTCAAATTTATCATTCATACTACTAACTTCAAGCTTAAACAAGAACTAACGATATTTATGTATGGAGAGAGTATGGTACGGCATACACCGAGTTCTTATAATAATTTCTCACCCTACCCATACACATGGCTGGTTCTGGAATTGTAATCCTCACCTTCCCCTTATCCGTGGTTCCAAAAATTACAATCATGATACAAGTACAATACATGCAAATATTTACAGGTTGAATGAGAATCCATCCCGATCTCCAAGCAAAGATAAATCTTATTTTCCTTTCAGTTTCTTACTTCAACAGAGGTACCCTTCGGTTTTCTTAAACCAGATAATGCATATTATAAAAGCTGCCTTGGCATCCCAGGTTGAGTACATCAACAGACCTAGGTGATCACATAGAAATACAAGTTGGGATTTTGAGAATGGAGTGGTTTCGCAATCTTGCCCCTATCGTTTTTTTTGTTTTGTTGTTTGGTTTTTGTTTGTTTTGTTTTGTTGTGAAGGTAAGAGGTTTGCTTTCGTAGGACCCTCAGGCTCAGTAATCATAATAATCAATATAGAAAGGAAATATAGTAGTGAAGAAGCCATGGTAAAAATAAAGTAGAAGAGAGCAGTAGCAACAACAAAAAATACGGTAATAGAAGTAGAGGAAACAACAAGTGGTAATAGAAAAAGAATAAGACAGTAGAAAAGTAATAATTGGAACAATACTGATAAAGTAAACTAGTCAACATTCGACTACCTATCAACATTTTACCCTAATCCTCGACCTTCATACCCTCTTATCTAAGATCATGCACGCAGTAAGTAAAGTTACAACTAACACGTGTGTCATATCCTATCTAATCACCTCTCTGCACTACTTAGGCCTACCTCTACCTATCCTCATACCTACCAATTTCCATAGTCAACGTCTCACATCTCCTCACTAGGTCATATGTGCATCTCCACTTCACATGCTCTCACCTCGTCCGGAATTTCTTGGTTCCTAATCATATCTCTCTTAGTATGCCCACACATCTATCTCAATATCCTCATGTTCACTACTTGCATCTTCTAGACGCGTGAATTCTGGACCAGCCAATACTATGCTCCATACAACATAATTGGTCTAACAATTACTTTATAAATGTTACCTTTAAGCCTTGGTGGCACATTCTTATCACACAAGACATTTTATACATCGCCAATCACCCATTTCTTGGAAAATCGACCTAAACAATAAATAATCCAAATGCTTCTTAACGCGTGATATTCTCCCAGGCTTCTGCTCCGATCAGCTCACTATCCAAATATAAATATAAAATCCCTTTAATACTAGCATCCTATTAACCCCTTCAGACTGAACTAATCATGTGCAAATCCTATCTACAGATCAAATAAGTGGCAGAAGATTTTTCAAAAGAAACATTCCAAAGCTCTTAGACTAACAGAACAACACCAGTATTCAAAAATTAAGTTCACTTAAAAAATTTTAAAAAAAGCAGACAAGAAATCACAGAAGTCGTTTATAAGTTACTTACAGCAACTTATATTTCAAACAATGTATGAGAGCATAAACAACTGAGAGATCAAGTAAAGGTAACATAGAAAATCAGCATCTGAGAAAATAGAGCTCAATCAATACAAAGCAGCCAGTCAAAGCTGACCTTCAAGATGAAATATAGCCTTCTGTCCAAGACGCATCCTATGCTCCTGAAAGACACACATTTTCTTAAGGAAAGTTTTAAGCTATTTCTTTATAAAACAACAAACATTAATTCATGCACGAGAAAATTGCAGAATTATCAATACAGTAGAAGTGCACATAACCTAATCGCTGATTCAACAAAGAACATATAGCATCCCTTTACATCCCTCAACAAACATTAATTCTGAGTTCATACATTGACTTGAATCCTAACTTATACTTGGTTGTAGTACTACAGAATGATTGATCATTCAAGCCAAACCATAAGGGAATGGTTGGAGTAGTCCGACCTTTAGAAATTCCTTTGATTCCTTAACCCTCATCAACTTAATACGAAACATTATGTAACTCAATAACTTACATAATGAGCAGCCCAGTTGGACACCTCATGCTTCAACTCTGAATCCAGTTTCTTTAATAGTTCAAAAAGTAGCCTCTGCAGTTGAAAGCAGAATCATTCAAACATAAATGTTTGTAACACCTTACAGAGTAGAAGGTAAAGCACCTGAAAAAAGATCTTACCTTCAAAATAATTTCAGGGGGAATACAATTAGTTAGAAGCTCATATAACTTTCCTCTTACCTCAAATAACCTGTAATAAAGAACATTGCAGTTCATATAAGGACGCAAAAGTATATTGTGTAGTTGTGTGGTGATAAGCACAATTAAGACACATGTCTTGTTCAGATTGCCCATGGGAAGTTACCCACCTCCCTCCTTCCTAACTTCGTATGAAAGATGATGATTTCTTTGCATGATTAATAGTTGAATATCTTAAATGATGTGAAAAACAATGTAAGCTCAAAAACACACAGTTTTCCTTTTTTCAACTTATAGTGAGGGTAGAATATTGTTCCTTTTTTATGAAGTAAGTTCTTGTGTTAAAAAGCATCAAGAAGATACATAAAGCTTTACACAAAGAAAGGTTAAAACTCCAGAGACTGCAAAAACCTAATATTGTTCCAGTAATTATTTATTTTTCTTGATAAAGGCAATATTTTGTATATAAATCATCAGCTCAGAGCGGGTAACCAAAAATTTACATCATATCCTATATCCACAGGAGTGTGCCAATCAAACAAAAACATAAAGGAAAAAGCAAAACTATCACCAGATCCTCCATCATCTTATAAGGATCCTGGGATATCTACCATAGCCACAGGATCATCTATATACTCTGAACTACATTGTTCTAGTGATTCTTGTGCTTGAATATTTGGATTTTGCCTTTCAACTGAACGTTTCTTCTGGCTCTTCTTATTAAAGAGCATGCAATTCCGTCTTTTGACATTTAATGGGAAATAGGTGAGGAAATTTGTGATGCAACACTATGCATTATTGGTTGCATATGGAATGAACAAAAAAGGAAATGATTTAAGGGAGTATCAACCATTGTTCATAAAGTATATCTGTGTTTGTTTGGGCTCCAGGGGGGGGGGGGGGGGGGGTGTGTAAAAAAATTGGGGGGGGTGAAGGGCTTTACAGATTTAAAGGATCTTCACTTGGAGATGGAGACTTCTGTAAATCGATTGCAGCAACTATTCATTCTTTATGCTTTTTTTTTAAATTTTCTTTTGTTTCAGTGAGCTAGTTTTTTTTAAAAATCCTGGACAACTTTTTAGAAGTTTGGAGACAAATTGCTTATCGATATGTGACTCGCTCGCTCAATTGTCTGTGCTTTACATTACTGATTTATTAATCAAATAAGACATTCAGATCCTCAATTCGGAAACTACTTTAGAAACTGAGACAACAAATAAGTACTAACTTTAACAGAAAAAAGCAATCAACAAATCCCTGTACAAGGAAATAAATTTCCAATATGCCCCTGGTCTGCCTCTTACCGCCTCTTTGTACGGTATGGCAAAAGAGTGTCCCAAGGCTTGAAGCCACACACAGCTTACAGCAGGCTGTAATTGAGAAGCACAATAGGAAGAAAACATAAATTAGCATGTGTAATGTAAGAAAACTAACTACAGGTATGTATGGATTATGGTAAAAAGAACTACAATAAGTTAAATAAATGAAGAAAAGGCCCTATCAATCAAGTTTGGAAACCTTTTTAAATTAGATGCAGAGATGCAAATTAAGATTCTAAAATCATAGAAGCAACTAGTTTTCTAAAACTAATTTCTAATTTCCTATTTCTAGTCACTAACTTCCCCATTTCTAGTCATTTATTACATTACTTGAAATTTAATTTTGCTTTGCTTGCTTTTTTTATGACAAGAGAAATCCGCAGCCGCTAACCTTTGGATGCGCACAAGATAGAATCCCCACTCCTATACAATAGCTCACAAATCACACATGAAAGGTAACCCGCACTAGGCAAGCCCGGTGAGACAAGCACAACCCAGAAAGCAAACCTCCTGCTTTCTCTGGCATGGGGTATCGAACTTGAGACCTTTAACATGGGAGTCCCAAGCCCAAACCACTGGGCCACCGAAGGTTATCATGTGAAGTCTTATAGGTTTCTCTCTGTTTTTATAACATACTCCTCTCTCAGCACTCAAAAGCCAAGTGTCCTCTTAAATTTACAGTTCCCTTCTCTCAAAGTCGAATCTCCACTTGTCTTGAATTCCGTGTTGACCTCTAGTGGCAGAACTGGACATTCAAAGAACAGTTTATAGAAGCACGAGCTGAATATTAAATACCCTATTCATATTAACTGTCAACAGTACCTTTTAGGGCTCTGCTCTTTCATTATGTCTGATGCAATTTCTGAAACATATTGCTCCCAGTCCATTGGAGGTATAGTTTGGTTGTTTGTAAAGGGATACCTTGCACAAATAAAGAAGGGGTCAGCAAGTGCATAAGAGAACTTTGATGCAAATAATATACCATAAACTCAGTATTAACAGCCTAAGCTAGCAAGAAACTAAAATAAATCAGTATCCAGCAGTTAAAGGGCTCAACTGTTGAACACGGCAAGACTCAAATGTTAAAACTGCCCTTCTCAGATTCCTATTTGACTTTTCCACAATGCGGGCTGCAAAACCCTGTGGAAATTGAAGTCCTTCCTTTTTGGCAATAAATTCCAAAACACTAACAATCTGTCAAACAAAAAAGATTAACAAGAAACAGTTAGGAATGCGATGAATAATCAGAGGACCACATGTCAACAATTCTTTGCTAAATGACTGACTAGGCCGTATATATACTTTGATTCAGAAAAAATCTTATGCATCAAAAACTTCCTGATGGTCCCACACCAAAGTCAAAGAAGCAATAGGTCAAGTAGAGTAACAGCTCCTAAGGCAACCAGGCTTTAGTCTAGTAGGAGTGCAGAACATGATGTGTAGATTAGGTGCAAGGGCTTGAACACTGCTGCGGAAAAAGTCCTGGTATTTAAGTGGAGAAGGGTAAGGTGGATCAATTATTCAATGAGCTTCAAACAAGGCCCACTGCCCTTCAGGGATTTCTCAATTATGAGGGGACAATGTCACAGGAAAAAAATAACACATGCGTTATGGTCCTTCAGTTGACGTATTTTCTTTAGTTAAAACTTTCATCTTATAAATGTTTCCTGGACAACTAGAACATGTCAGTGGAATAACTCAAATTAGCATATCCGTAATTAATCAAAAATAAACTAAAATAAGATCAATTCATACTTGAGCAAATGTTCTTATATATTTTTTACTTTTTTTGAAAATTGATTAAATTACAACAAATGTTCTTACATTTAATCCAAGTATAACCAAAAAAATTTAATTGTAAAGAAAATTTAAACAAACTCATGTGACAACTCTACAAATAACTACTGCTCTCGTACTGTTAGTGCTGAACTGTGTGATCATCTCATCTAAAAGCTTAAGTTGTTAGAGAAGTCACACTAATATTTATTTAGTTACATCTATAACACGCCCTCTCATGTGCAGACTGCAGACTTAATTCTTTTTTCATGAGCCAAGCACATAGATATTACTTTTAATAATGGGTGATGGTGAGACTGACCCGGGACTTGTGCGTGCTCTAATAAATGTTGAAGTTTGTTTTATCTAATCTAGAAGCTTAAGCAATTAAAAAGTGCACAATATTATTATTTAAGTATATCTCCAACATTTAGTTGTTCTAGTTACTCTTTCACTAGATGAGTCTCCATCTTATTTCTAAGGCACAAATTGGTATGTAAGACCAAAGACTGCTCAAACTATGTTCAAGGATGTATAGCACCCTTTCCTCAAAAAGTGTCTTTTCCTGTGGTAAACGAATAGCCAAAGCAGTTGAAATGGCATTTTCAATCCACCATGTCTAAGCTAGCACAACATTTAACTTTACTTAGCACCTTTTTTGGCGACATGAATGTCATTACAGGGAAATTCTCACATAAAATAAACCCTGGAGGAAAGACCAGATAAACACACTAGTCTAATGCAAGCCCGAACCAAGAAAATGCAGCTAATTGTTAAACAGCACACACTTCTACTCTTGATCTTGTAGTATGAAAACCAGAAAAAGAAAAGGAAAGAAGACAATGTTGTAATATTAGCAGTGGAACAAACCAGAAAGATGGTGAAAGAAAATATATCAACAGTAGGACAACTGAATTTCACTGACCTCTTCCTCCATTGGTGCATTTATTCGCACATTAAGGCATCGTGAGCGAACTGCTTCAGTGACCTTTGAAGAACTGTTGGAGCAAAGAATCAGGCGACATGATGCACTGTACTTCTCCATTGTTCTTCGAAGAGAATGTTGTGCTTCTCTTGAGAGCTTGTCAACTTCGTTTAGCACTAGAACTAATATGTACCAACATGATATCAGCTAGCTACCTTTTACAGCTACTGATGAACAAAGTATAAATAATAGAAGACATTTACACAATGCTGGTGGCAAATAATTGAAATTCCGAAATAATATCTCAAAGCTGATAAGGCATTTCAATAACTATTTTAAATTCCTCAGCTTAACATAGAGAAATCACTATAGAATATCAATCTTCTTGTCCTGTTAACCTTTGGTATGATATATCACATGAAATGCTTCTTTTTTATAAATTATCTATAACAGATCATATGTTTTTTCCTTATTAAAACATAGATTATGGATTTTGTTGTTTTTCATTTATTCATACAAAATATACCTAGTGTAATTCCACAAGTGGAGCCTAGAAAGGGTAGAATGTATGCAGATACCCCTAACTTGGGATGTAGAGAGGTTGTTTCCGATAGACCCTCGGCTAAAGGAAAGAAATTCAAAGCAGTTTGAAAACAAATGACAGAAGTGAATAAGAAGCCATGGCAAATACCATAGAAAGCACAACAAAGAAGTCTGAAAAAAGTAACTACAACAAATAGTACTATGATCAAAGTCTCTAGAGAAGAAGGAGGTCATGTCCTTCCACAAAGCTCTATCGCCGGCATTGTTAGACCTGAGGGAAGATGCCAACAGAAAAAATCAACGAGAGAACCCTGTTTCTCTCTTTCTACAGAATGTCTCAAGAAGCAAAAAAATTCAAGTACTTGCCTGGTTGGTTCCATTACGAAATGGGTGCACTTCCGAGGCAATCGGAAATTGCGTTGTTAACGAATGGGAAGTAGCAGATGGGTTGAAAATTATCCAGCTGAGCGACACCCAAACCTTATTTCGCTCTGCTAATGAGCAGCAGGCAGTGAAGACACTTCAGGAGGAAGGAGATGGTTAACTAGCAACTTCTGTTGGAAAGGTAAATAGAGCAAGATGGCTGTGTTGACAAAAGATTCTTTGGCAACACTGTGATAGTAAATCTGGTGGGCCCTCTGCTCCATCTTTGGAGTGTTAATATATTCAAAAAGGTAGGGAAGATACTTGGTGGAATGGGTATGAAGTTGTTGGTACACCATCTTTCCAACTTGCTAGCGAGTTGAAAATGTTAAAAAGAAATATGAGGAAGTGGAGCAAGAAGATGTTTGGGATTGTGGCAGTTAAGATGAGGGAATTAGAAAATGAGGTGGACAATAAGGAATGTGGAAGGGATGAACGCATTAGAAGATAGGAAGAGAATTAGGAAGGAGATGGAGAAAAGGTAGCTTGCTGCTTTAGCGGTTGCTTAAGAGACTAGTTGGAGTCAACATCGAGGATATTGTGTCTGGAAGAGGGGAATTCAAATACAAACTTATTTCATAGGGTTGTCATAGCAATTAGGATGAGGAACTTAATTGAATCTCTAGATGTGAATGGAGAGGTGCATGAGAAGGACGATGAGAAAGTGAAGGGAGCCATTGTAGTATTTAGTCAATTAAGGAACGGGATGAGGGAGTGGTCGGAAAGGGGTATAGATGAAGAAGAAGTGCAGGAAGCGGTGGCAAGTGATGGATTCACTCTAGCTTATTTCCAACAGTGTTGGGGGTAGTTAGAAGTGAGTTGATGGAGATCACTGCAGTATTCCAAGATACTAGGAGTTGGGGAGAAGTTTTAGTGCATCTTTCATGACTACTGCGCCAAAGAAGGAAGGAGCAATGAGTATAAAGGATTTTAGATATATCAGTCTGATAGGAAGCATTTACAAGATTATTTCTAAGGTGCTTTCTAATAGACTAAAAAAAAGATTTTGGATAAGACAGTGTCTACTTGTCAGAATGCTTTTGTGGAAGAAAGACAAATTCTGGAATCAGCTTTGGTGGCAAACGAAGTGGCTAATTTAGAAAGACGAAATATGACTCGTGTACTTTATGTAAGTTGGATCTTGAGAAAGCTAACGATCATGTGAGTTTGGATTTCCTTCATTAAATAATCTTGATGATAATTTTGGGGGACGAGTCAAGGTGATGGATCAAGTTTGCTAGAAAGTGTTGCTTTTTATATATTTAATGAGTTAAAGTTGTTAAGACTCTTTTTAATTAGTAGAAACTAGACTAAGTTGTTGAGTCACCTTTAAACCCCTTTTTCCCTTTCGTGTCAATTGGTCTATTCTTGGCCATTTCTTTGATTATCTCTTGAACAACGTATCTGTCCTGAAATCCGGCATCACTTGGATTTAATTCCACATGGTGAGTGCTTGACAATGTTGTGAGCTCCACATCAATTGTCCGAGTACCAGCCTGAGAGGAAAACCCATAAAGAGAGATCAATGCAAAAAAAACACTCCTTGCTTTTTTTCCTTTAGCCAAATGTCCCTCAGAGATTACATTTCCCCAAACTCTTAAATATCAAATTCTTGCAGTTTTGACAGATAGATTAGAGGTATAGTGGTAGAAAAGCCTCTCAAATGCAAAAGATAATTAGATATTTTTAATTAGTAAATGATGTACTAAAATATTTTTATGAATAAGTACTTTAATTACTCAGTTCCAGACATCAAGTGAATTAGAGTAGTGCTGAAACTGATTGATTTTATTTTGTGAAAGACATGGGAAGAGAATATGAGGAATTAGAGGGGTTCTCATGTTTTTAACACTTCAGTCCAGGTCATTTTAACTAGCACAATTTAATTTGAACTTAAAAGTTAATGAAAATTGTCTGTTTACATATTGCCTAAACTTCCTATTCTTTAACACTAAAATTCACACAATATGTTGCTGACAAACATTGAGAAAATATATATACACACATGACTAAATTAAAACTGGAGAAAGAGAAACAGAAGATTTTTTAAAGAAAAAAAGGGGAATGTAATCAGTCTTCAGTCTCATTGTATTTCCTTCTTTCTTTTTGGAGCAACATGGAAAATGTACATGGATACTCACAATGTTGAGCTCATGATTTACTTAATTAGTTTTCTTTGTTTTAATAAATCCAAGTTATTTATTAATAGCACATGAAGAAGATGATTGCTTTACAAGAGAAGTACAGTGCTATAAATCAAAATCATCAAAACATATGTTGTGCACCAAAAAATTTTAGAAGTAACAAACTAGAACTATTCTTTGTCGCTTTTTTTTAAATATGAGTGTGTATGTGTTACTTGAATGTTAAGCATCTTCCACTATTTTTGTGCATTTTACTTTTAAAAAGGGCAATTGTTATATATTGGAGAGAGAAAAAAGGAATCAATTGATGTATGCAAATAATAAGAATGCAGATATAAAAAAAATTCACATGCACATGTATACTTGCATTCCAAAAGAAAAGAAAAAGAAATTTTAGGAAAAGCTTACATCAACTTTCCAAATCTTGTTCTCAACCTTAACCTGCATAAGTCATCCAAACATAAATTTCAAATTTTTAGATAGAGAGAAAAAAAAACAATGAATTAAAGAATTACCTTGTCAGCACTTGGACCAAAAATCTGTCTAAGAAGTGCCATAATGAGAGTTTTCTTTCCTGAACCGGGAGGGCCGTAAAAGAGGAGATGAGGACAATCTCCCTCTGAGACCTAATAATAGTAATAAGGGTGATGAGTTTGAGTATATGGAAGAATTGACGAAGTGTGAAGAGATAATTTACCAGTTTACGAAGATTTTGAGCAACATCCTGGTGTACAATAACTTTATCTAATGTTTTAGGGCGGTACTTGTCAACCCACAACATTTCAACCTATAGTTGAAGAGAAATCGTCCTGAAATAAGATATCAAACACTCTGAATTTTGATTGTTCTTGTTAACCCATAAAAACACAAAAATGGAAGAAATTTAACCTGATTCGCGACCAATTTTCCTCTGCCAAGCTTACTACTCGGTAGAAGCAAACATTTCAATTTTCCGCGCCAATGTGGGTTTTGTGCTACCATGGGCTACTAGGGTTGGGCCTATTCAACAAGCCCACCCACCACCACATAACATTCTTGGGCTTCTGTTTAAATTTCGGATTTGTTACAGAAATTCCATCTTTTGGTTTACTAATTACTATTATTTTCTTTAAATTTTACAAATTTTCAAAATCTCTCATTTTTCTCTTAAGTCAAGAATGTCCTTAATATATTTGAACCTCCATTAATATATCTGACCTCTTTTTAATATATCAGCGCATGTATCCGACCCTCTTTTAATGTATCAGCGCTTTGATTTTTTGGTCGTTAATGAATTCGACCTTCTCTTTAATGTATCAAACGCTTATATTATTGTATCCATTTGAGAGATTTCTGTTTAAAGGATAAATGGTAATTTTGCCTTTAAAAGTATGTGATTATTGTATTTTGTCCTTAAATTTCAATGAGAAACTTTCACATATAGTCACTCAAAAATAGTCTAATTACTCTCCATAGTTATAGTTTGATGATTGTAATTCGTAACTACATGTTATTGGGAGGAGAGTGGCGAGCGAGACTGGAGGAGAGAGGAGAGAGCGGGCAAAAATTGGGAGAGAGGTGAATTGTATATGTATATCGATTAGATAATTGTATATTATATATATATATATATATATGTGTGTGTGTGTGTATACGACAAGAGATTGGGAGGGGGAGGAGAGAGGCGAGCGAGATTAGGAGAGGGAGGAGAGAGGCCAGAGAGTGGAAGAGAGGTGAATTATATATGTTTCGATTAGATAAATGTATATTATACATATGTATTTGTATATTTAGGTGAATTATACATATACAAATGTGACTAATTATACAAACTCGAAATCAGCCCACATAATTAATGTATAATGTTAGTCATGAATAGTAATTATAGCAAACTATAGCAATGATAAATAGTTAAGTAGTATATGTGTGGGTTGTCTAACTGCGTGGATGGTGTGGGGTGCGGGGGCTGATAGGCTCCGAGGGTGTGGGGGTGTAACTAATTTGAAATGTTGGTTTTTCATATCTTATAGGGAACAAATTAAGAGTTATATTATTGAATTAATGTAAATTTGAATCCCATTAAAAAAAAGTAAAATATCCTCAATATTCTTAATTCATTTTACTTTTTAACTGTAATGTTTCTAATCTTCTTCCCTAGAAAATTCCTCCCTCTTCACTTAACTTAAAAAGACGTTGTGCATTTGCTGGGAATTCAACAACGTGTTGCCTAGCCACAAATCGAGCAACACGTTATTGTCGGGTTTTTTAAGTGTTAAATCAAACAGTTTTTATAGAATTTCACAATTTATAAATCAAATTAAATTAATAAATCAGATTTTAAATCTCTAATTTTTTTGACAAAGTAATTATATAAATATATAATTTATTTATACTTTAAATATTTGTCCTACCAAATACAATCATCTAAGGTATTCTTTTAAGAAAATAACACGAATATGAGATCAGTTACTACACAAAAAAATGTAACAAAAAATAATATAAACATATAATTTACTTTTACTTTACATATTTGTGCTACCAAATACAACCATCTAAGGTATTCTTTTAAGGAAATAACAGAAATATGATTAGTGATTACCAAAAAAAAAGTAACATAAAATAATAATGAAATCGCATAAAACAAATTTTACAAATTAATATCATAAAATTGATCATAATTTAAAAGTACTAAATCATGCCAAAAGAAGTCTAATAAGTAGTAATCATATGACTTAACATTGAACAAAAAAATGAAACTAGAAAAATTAAAGAACAAATATTCAATATTATCATCATTTGTATTAATTTTTTTTGTTAGAACTAATATTGATTTGATTTTAATTTGAACTTTATTAGAATTACTAATATCTATAGATTATAATTTTTATTTGAATTATTAAAAATTCTAAATCTCAAATATGAAATCATATATTAAAAGATAAAAACTATGAAAAATAGAAGAAACATTTATAAATTATATCAAGGTAAATATTTTTATATATAAAATAAATTTTAATACACATAAAATGTTGGATTAGTTTAATCTCGAATTAGTTTTCTTTAGTTAAAACTAGACAAACTCAACCCAAGTATAATCATTATTTTTTCAAATACCTAGCCAAGTCAGATTGTTTTTTTCTAATTTAATTTAATTTATGATTTGTTCTGATTTTCGATTTGATTTTGTTGACTCTCCTACTAAGGCTCCTTGTTCCTTCACTTCCTCATTTGCATTCCCAAAGTAAAATGCTGATATGAGTGGGAAAAGGAAAATTTGCTTTACCTTTAAATTACTTCTAATTTCTGAAACAGAAAAAGCAACTAAAGTTACAAAATTTCAACCTATCTTCTACGTCTGTTCAACTGATCCATTCACTGGTAGCGGAGGGAATCAAGACTGTCAACAACATAGGAAAAGTATGTCAAAATTTAGAAATAATAACAAGTTTAATGGGTCGTTTGATACAAAAATGAATAATGTATGATCATAATGCAGGGATTAGTAATGAATGGATTAGTAGTGCAGGGAATAGTAATGCATGGTTTATTTTTATCAAGTGTTTGGTTCATTATTTCCAATTCCAACTTGTATTTGAAATCAAATTCTTTAAAAATCTTTTTTTAATTATATCCTTATATTATTATGTAATTGGGTCAAGGGAATAATTATCGAAAAAGATTTCTTTTTGACATTTCTAACTACTATGAGAAGAATAATTTTTGTTTCATGTTTTCAATTTTTACTTGAATTATTTGATGATCAATACATTTTCATCTTAATAAATTGGATCGCTAATAAAATGTTAATTTTAAATTTAAAAAAATAAACCAACTACTTTTAAATTATCAAAGACGGTCAATAATCAAATTGAATCAACCATTTAGCATTTTTTTTTTGTACACATAAAAAATACAATGTTATAATTTTTAATATTTATGTAATTTTTTTAATGTTCAAAATCTAACATAATCAGGGGATATATTTCTCTTTTATTAGTAAAACTGTTAAATAACTCACATTTTAAAATTTGTTTTTTATTTGAATAGATATATTTAGTTAGCAATAAGTCTCTCAAATAAATAATTTGTAAACTAATTTATTTAAATAATTTACTACTACAAATATAAAACATATAAATAAAGAAATTAAAATAAAAATTTAAAAGATTTGAGGGATATTTTTATCTTTATGTGCTTATCCCATGGTATTATATCCTATGTATTAACTAATACCTCCAAATGGAAGGTATTAGTAATACATTACATGATATCATGTAGAATGTATTAACTAATCCATGAATTAGTTATACATAGGCTCACATTCCTACCAAACACAGTATAAAATTATACCACATATAATACATGGATTATTTCTTTTAATGCAACCTACCAAACGCCCCATAAATGTTTGTAAAAGATTTACATTATCAAACGAGAAGTACTGCACCCCCCTTAACTAGTAAAAAAGGTTTAGAATGAGCAAACACCTGTGTATGCACACACATGGTTAACCTATAGAGGATACAGGAGGTCGAGAACTGGTAGGAGGAATAATGGAGACAGAAAGGAAGAACAGTGAAACGGGAAACAATAGAGGAATGCTGGGACCGTAACCTCAAAAAGAAGGCAGATAGGAACCAATTAGCCTAATAAGTTTTGGGAGACAAAGGCGGAAGGATGGGAAATGGTGGATTATGGGCAGTGAAGAGGCTAGGCTATACCAATTAATGAGTGTTAAACAAGGCAAAAAAGACTATTATATTCCACTACAACACTATGAATCAGTTACATTTGAAGAAATATGTTATTTTTGAATATTTCATGAAGTTGCAATCCCACAACGCAAATATATCAGGATCACTGGAAGTGTTTCTTAGATTCTTCATCTCGGTTTCTTCAATTCCTCTTTTGGTATACCCAACTGCAAACTATAATGTCATTAATTCTACAAGTTATATAAGAATGATCGACCCACAAAGAGAAGAATGCTTGAGCTACTGAACATACTACTTGTCAAATCCAAATGCCCAGCTTGGATTGAAGCTTTAGAACAACACCATTAATAGTGTGAGATTGACCTTATCAATATTGCAAAAGAAGGAGAAGATGTAGAAACTGATTTTTTATTTCAGAAAACTGATTTACAATGAACATAAAGCAACTATTTATAGAATGAAATTAACACCATCTATCCTAACTAACTTGTAACAAGCTTTTAATTGATACATGAATCAGTAAAAATTAAATATCTAACCAACTTGCAGCTTAACTAATTCTAACTGACTTGTGGACTCAATACCCCCCTTCAAGTTGGCGATAAGGCAATCACTGCTAACTTGGACAAAACATTTGAATGTTTGACTCCAGTAAGAGCCTTAGTAAAAATATCATCCAACTGATGATTAGTCCCAACATGATGTAGACTAATAAGTCCTTCTTTAAGCTTAGTTCTAACAAAGTGATAGTCTATTTCAATGTGCTTTGTATGCTCATGGAAAAGCGGATTTCGCGCAATATGTAGAGCAAACTGGTTATCACAATAGACATGAAAAGGTCCACTAGTGGGAATACTCAATTCATCAAACAATCTCTGTAACCAAACTAGTTCACCAACCACCTTCCTTAATGATCTATATTCAGCCTCAGCAGAAGATAAAGATATGGTTTCATGTTACTTCGATTTCCAACTCATATGACTGGTCCCAAGCAAGACAATATAACCAGTAACTAACTTCCTTGAGTTGGGCCAAGATGTCCAATCTGAGTCGCAAAAAGACCTTACTCTATAGTCGTCTGTATTAGATATAAAAATGCCCAGTGTGGTGTCTTGTTTCAAGTAATGTGAAGGCTGCTTTCAGATGTGGTTATCTAGGTGCATGCATAAACTGCTCAAATGTTGGACTCCATAAGCAATGTCCAACCTTGTGTTTGTTAAAAAATTAAGCTTGCCAACCAGCTTCCTGTAATATGCAGGGTCAGATAGCAATGGTCCTTTTTCAGCTCTGAGTTTTACCAAGGAATCAAGAGAGAAAAAACTGGGGAAAGCTGACTACAATTGTGTTCTTTAAGCAGATCAAGAGCAAACTTCCTCTGAGAAATGAGGATCCCATCTTGCTTGTATAGAACTTCCAAACCAAGAAAGTAGTGCAACTTTCCCAAGTCTTTACTTTTGAAAGTATCATGCAGGATGGACTTGAGATTGTTGATCTCAACTAGGTCAGTACCAGTAATTAACACATCATCAACATAAACTGCCACAAACACAATATAATAACCTGACTTTTTATGAAATAATGAATAACCATTCATTGAGTGTATGTAACCTCTGGAATAAAGAGCATCAGTCAACCTTGCATACCATTGTCTGTTGGCTTGCTTAAGGCCATATAATGATCTATTTAACTTGCAAACTAAGTCAAAAGACCTAACATCTAAACCCTGTGGTACATCCATGTAAACTTGTTCATGCAATTCCCCATGAAGGAATGCATTATTGACATCTAACTGAGAAATATCCCAATGTTTCTTGGCTGCACTAGATAACAAAGCCCTGATTGTATTCATTTTGACAACTTGATAAAATGTCTCAGTGTAGTCAACCCCTGCATGTTGTGTATATCCTTTTACCAATAGTCTAGACTTGAATCTCTCTATACTCCCATCTACCTTATGCTTTATCTTATATGCCCATTTACACCCAATAGGTTTCTTACCAAGGGACAGAGAAACCAGATCCCATGTATGATTCTCATACAATGAACTCCTGTGTCATGGCTATCTGCCAGGAAGGGTTCATAGCTGCCTCTTCATATGACAATGGTTCACAATCATGAGATATGTTCATTACAAAAGACTAACTATCAGGTATCAATTCCTCAGGAGCAATGTGATTTTTGTGTGTGAAAGAGAAAGAAAGGGAAAGTGAACTAATTTTTGGTACAACATGAATGTAATCATTCAGATAAGATGGAACCTTATGGCTTCTAGTAGATTTTCTTTGTACAGGTGCCTGATTAGGAAGAGTAACAACATGGGTATTAGGTTGGTGTGTATGAATCAGTGAAGGTAGATCAGCATGTGGCAAGGTAGATTGACCATATTGATCAATAGGAGGACCAATAGTAACATTATCATGGTCAGGATATGAGGAAGAGAAGCTAGGAATGCTAGAGTAATAAAAATGAGAGTCAGGAAAATTTACAACGTCTTTTGTTGGTGCAAAAGGAAAGATGGTCTCATGAAATATGACATCCCTGGAAATAAGAATTTTTCTGGTATCTAGACTTAGTACTTTGTATCCCTTTGTGAGAAAATAGCCTATGAAGACATGGGGTTTGGTTTTGGGATCAAACTTTGTTCTTTGGACTTTTGGTGTGGCAGGATAGCATAAACATCCAAAACTCTTCATGTGAGAATAAGAAGGTTCTTTTTGGTGTAAAATTTCAATAGGGCATTTGTTTTGAAGTATTTGAGAAGGTAGTCTGTTTATGATATAGGTGGCTGTCAAAATGCATTCCCCCCAATGTTTTGTTGGTAATTTGGATTGAAACAAAAGTGCCCTCGTTGTTTCAAGCAAATATTTATGTTTCCTTTCCACCACACCATTTTGTTATGATGTGTGTGGACATGTTTTCTGATGTGTGATGCTTTTGGATTGAAAGAAAGAGTTGGTTTCTTGGTTAGAAAATTCTAACCCATTGTCTGATCTTATAGTTTTTATTGTGGTTTGAAAGTGGTTCTCGACCATAGAGATGAAGGTTTTGACCTCATATAAAGCATTGCTTTTGCTACTTAGGAGATGTGTCCATGTAGCCCTACTATGGTCATCTACTATAGTGATGAAGTAGCTGAAGTTATCATATGTTTTGGTATGATATGGACCCCACAGATCTATGTCTATGAGATCAAAACATTTAGTGGAGGTAGTTGTTCTAAGAGGAAAGGGTAATCGAGTTTGCCTTGCCATAGGACAAATTAGACAGAAGAAGGGTTGCTTTGGGCAGCACTGGACTGGAAGTGAAGTGATCTTTTTCATTTTAACAAAGGGAACATGACCTAATATATAATGCCAAAGCAGGTCATTGTTATTATCATGAGACATTGATGAGGGATGAACATCAGAATTAACAATGTTATTATTATGAGACAGAAGGGAATTAGAATTAGAATTAGTATCAATAACATTGTCTTTATTAGCAACAGTTGAATCTGTTACATCATTAGAAGAAGGATAACAAGAATGAGAACAACATTTTGTATTATTTATATTGAACATAGTATAAGGAAAGTGTTGTTCTTGTGAAGACAACGTGAGCACAGAAAGTATAACCCATCATGGAATCTACCAATCTCCAAAGGCCTCCTCAGTGAAGGGGACTGTAGCAAACATAAAGAATCAGTAAAGGAAGTGATTCACTTCAAGTGAGCTGCTAGGGAACAAATAAAGATGAGATTAAATTTGAATTTAGGAATGAAAAAGACATTGGATAAAGTAAATTACTGGGGATAATATCACAGTTCCAACTTGAATCACTAACCCTATATCCACTTGGTATGTTGACAAGTACGGGATATGGTAATGTAGTGAGTGAAGTGAAGTGGTTTTTATTGAAAGTTACGTGGTGTGTTGCTCCTGAGTCCAAGGTCCACAAATTAGCTTTAGTTTTGAGACATCCACATAAAAGTTTATCAAGGTTAATAGAAGAGTTACATGCTATCATACCTGCGAAGTTGACACTTGCAGAATGTGGTTCAGAGAATGCATCCTTCATGTTGCCTTCTTGAAAGTGTTGCAGCATGCTAACCAAGTGATGATATTGCTCTGTAGACAAGGTACTCAAGGGCCCGTTATGACCAGCTTGACCAGTCTGAATGGTGTCATTACTTTTTTGTGACTCAGATGATTCTCCATGTACATTAGCAGCAATGCCTTTTCCTTTATAGCCTTTGAAGTTTGAGTTCCTAGGAGGTTGATTATCAATAGGGCCAGGATTGGGTTTATTGGAATATCCGTGAAGCTTGTAACATCTGTCCTTGGTATGACCTAACCTCTTGCAGAACTCACAGAAAGGTCATTTTCTCACATTTCCATTTTGTGTGTATTTGGTTTGGAAACCTCGAGCAGAAGAAGGACCACCATTGTTTCTAGATTGTCCATTGTAAGTACCGGCATATAGCGAAGAGGATTCTGTGAACAGCTGATTATTAGGCTTGAATTCTCTTTGCTTTTCTTCCTGAATGAGTTGTGCAAAAGCTTGACCCATAGAAGGTAATGGTTTCATCATAAGTATACTACCTCGAATGATTGTATAGACCTCATTTAGACCCATGAGAAATTGGATCAGTCTCCTCTCTTGTTCAGCCTTAGCATAGTGGCCTTGGCTCCACAATTGCATAGGCAGTTTCATTGATTCTTAACATTCAATGTATTGAGTTCTTCCCAGAGCTTTTTCATCTTAGTATAATAATAAGTGATATCTAGAGTACCTTGGTTGAGATCGTTAATTTCCTTTTGGATCTGAAACAACTTTGCTCCATTGGTTTGATCATAACGATCCTGTAACTCACTCCATAATTCCAGTGAATCGAACACATACTCAACACTGTCTGCAATGTCTTTGCTTAGTGAATTCAGAATCGAGGAAGTTACCATAGCGTCACAGCGTTCCCGTTGTCGATAATCAGGAGAATCTGCGGTTGGCTTCATACATTCACCATTGATGAACCCTAACTTGTTCTTCACTGAGAGGGAGGGTAAAACATCTATTTTCCATGAATTGAATCCAGTGCCATCGAAAAAAACATGCACTATCAGAGGGATGAATATACAATGGACCTCCCACAATTACAGGTGTGGGAGTAGGAGCAGATTGATGAACAATTGGATCTACAGCATGTACCATGATGATAGCATAGGAAAAAAATTGAGAAACGTGAGAGAAATAGAAAAAAGACGAGCAAAATTGACAGAGTAAAAGTCTCTAATGCTCTGATACCATGTCAAATCCAAATGCCCATCCTGGATTGAAGCTTTAGAACAACACCATTAATGGTGTGAGATTGACCCTATCAATATTGCAAAAGAAGGAGAAGATGTAGAAACTAAATTTTTATAGGATGCCTTAACTAAGTGGATCCACTAGTCTATGTTAAAAAGCACTTATGATTTATCTAAAAAGTATGATCCTTTACTACCCAGGTGGATACATGGTTTATAAAGACTTGAGTTATCTAAACTCTCATCCCCTTATCGGTGTTCAATCGTACTACCAAAATGTACTTAGCTCCAATGTTTTTAAAACAAAACTTCTTTCTTTGGTTTTATATAATTACTCAAAACTTAACTTAAAAGCTCTCTTGGAAATCGGTGTTTTACTTTCGTGTTCAAATGTGAAAATATTTTAAATTATTTAGAATATTTAGTTCCCTTGTAACTTTTGGATAAATGAACTCAAATCTTTGCTCTTGCTTAACTTGAACTTTAAGTCTTTAAAACAAAGTTAAAACGTTTGTGAAAGACTTATAAAAACTTTAAGAACTTCGTTTGAATTGATTCTTAAATTCTAGACTTGACTATTATCTTTTCTTGAATTGAAGTATGGTTTCAAGGTTCTTGATCTCAGGTTTATGGATGAATTCATGATGTTTAGTGTATCGGAAGAGGGGGGAAGCAACTCAAAGACATAGGTAGAGGGTTGAAGGAAAGACGACTGAAAAGAACGAAACAGAGACGAAAAACATAAACTAGAACTACTCAAAAATCTACTAGTACGAAGACTAGGGAACGAATGGGGAAAACTGGCGTCCTGATGCTCTGAAAGGCGCGGGGCGCCTGTCCTCAAAATTCAGGGACTGTTCTTGGGCACGCTGGATGACGCGGCGCCCCAAGTGTGAAAATTAAGAGACCATTTTTGGGCGCGCTGGCTGGTGCGATGCCCCACTCCTTTCCCCAGGTGTTTGACGACTTTCCTTGCTCGTTTTTCAACTCTAAACCCTCTATACTCCAATGGTTCTTTCCCCAAACACTATATATCGACTAAACCATCAAAATACATCATATTCTACTGGAAATCACAACTAAAATCATGAATCAAACTCAAGAAACTTCAACAACAAGAATCCACAAGATTTCAATAGAATTTTCATAAAGAACTCAAGGATTTACTTTCAAATCAAATATACTTTATTGAATTGAATCGTGATTGGTTCTTGGGTGAACTAACCCAACGCTATGTGATCTCACATACCTCTTAGGATCCACCTTGACGAGAATCACATGAAATCCTTACGACCAATGAATCTTAGACTTCTTTGTATCCTTTATCTCTCGGCGTTTCTTCTCCAAAAATCCTAACTCTATTTATCAAAGCTTAAATTGAATCCTATTAGTTTTGACCTTAAAAATATTACCTAAAACGAACTAATTAAGTTGGGTATGGAAAAGACTAAACTACCCTTTCAAAATTCGGATTGGACTTTTCTTATTTTGAATAACCCAACTTCCAAAGGGTATATCTCACTCATACAAACTCGAAATCGCGCAAATTCGGTGGAGTTGGAAAGATAATTCAATGATATTTCCTGCAGTATCTGGAAACACACCTAAATTATCCTGAGCTATGAATTATGGTCATTTAAAGTTGACAAAAAACTCATTCTTAACTTAACCTTAAACAAATTTCCAGATTTCAATTCTTTCCAAAAATCACTATGTTAAATTCTTAACTTCTTCCTAGTTATTTCAACTTGCGAGATGTTATAATATCTCTCCCTTGGGAATATTTGTCCTCAAATGAAATTACTCTTAGTAGGCTAAGGGTGTAACATGTAATATTCAACTCAAAAACTAACAAGCAATGCAATTACAACATGCTAACTTATAAACAAAATGCCAAGAAAAAGGATTAGTACCTTCATCTGGAACTTCTCCGAATTCGAAGAGATGTGGATATCTCTTCTTCATGTCCTCCTCAGCTTCCCAAATAACTTTCTCCACAAATCGGTTCCTCTAAAGGAATTTGACTAATGCTACTTCCTTAGTCCTCAACTTGCAAACTTGGCGATCACTACAACAAACATGATATTTAGCTACGACAGATTAGGTAGGAATATAAATTCCTCACTTAACTATCACTTTTTTGTACCAAAAATTACTCATTTCGTATTTAAAATGTATGGCCAAAACCACTTGTGAATGATGAAACATAAAATGTTTTGTAGCCAAAATTCATCTAGTAAAGTTTCCACCAAAACATAACTTGTCATGTTATTAAGTAATATTAGCGAAAAATTTTAATTTATAGTTATGAATTATATTGTCAAATAAAGTATCCAATTTGTGACCATACCTATTTAGTTTCTTAAGTTAAGTTACAATTTTTGGACACCCCCCCCCCCCCCCCCCCCAAAAATGCGGGTCATCAAAAACATTGTTGATAGAAATACGCCACAAATTTTTATATTTAATTGTGACCTAAGTTTTTGTCACCAATACTATAAGCAATCAGTGATGATAATTTTATTGTTTCTAATCAGTGTGTGTTGTAGTGACAACATAGTTTTGTCATTAGATATGCAATGTTTAAATAACGGTGACTTACAATTTATAGCTAAATAATTTAATTATTTGTGAAGAAAAAAATTTCATAGCTAAATATAATAATCTTTGGCTACACAAGTTTATGATTACATGTAACAAATGAAGTATAATAACTTTTAGTTAAGTAAAAAAATTTCTCTCTATTATATCCTCAATTTATATAGCATTGAGTTAATGTATTTGAAAATTTTATTGAGTAAATATGTTTAAGATTCTATCAATTAAAAATGGTAAAATGGTAAATACACTATATCAATCATTGTTTTTTAAAAGGTGTGTCAAGTCAAAAATTGACAAGTAAAAAGGAACGGGGGGAGCATTTTATAATAACTCTTACTAAATTAAGAGTTATTTCAAAGTTCTTGAGGTCACAACATTTTTTTAATTAACGCTATTAAAATATACAATATTGATAATATTTGTATGTATTTGAAAATCTAGAATTATATAATTAAACTACTTAAAATTAAAGAGTAATGTCATGAACAAATATTGGGTTCATGCAAAGCAGATGTTTTGCCATTAGTAGTATATAAGACTCTATGAGCACACATGTCATGGTTGACATGTGTGCTTTGTAGAATTTCTATTAAATTGAAGGTCATTTTTTTCATTTGACTATGGAAGTATTAAAAAACATTTCTAATAATTTATATATATTTCAAAACTATATAAAAATTATTATAAATCACAATAATTTATAATTTAAAGTAATTTTTAAATAAAATGTATATGTTATACCCCTTGTTCAATTTATGTGATAATGATACAAATATTATAATCAACTCAATATTTTATATGTCCTTTAATTTTTAATTATTGTGATTGTTGCTACTCAAATTTGACCGACTTATAACCCTTTTTGAATTGCTATTTGATTATACTTTAATTATATACTATAACATTCATAATTCACAAAATAATAATAAGAATTATTAACATCCAATTTTGCGCAATATTTTCAAAATTCATAACTTAAAGTGTTTACATTGTTGACCTCCAAAATTTTGGGGGGCGGGGGGGGGGACCCCGACTTTAACCCTATTGGAAATGCTTTTAAATTAAATACATATTTTCAAAAACATATTTCGGGTTTAAATTTTTAATCAATTTTGTCTAAAAATATATATTTTAGTATGCATTATTTATAAAAAAAAATTGTAATTATTATTAATATTATTTTATTATTAGTAAATTATTATACTTATCGATAGTCAAACTCGAAATAATTAGTTTATCCAAATATTTTGAAATTTAAGTATGTTAACTTTTAAAGAAAATTTGTATATAAGAGCAAACTATTAATTTAAATTAAATGCTATAGCTATAATTTACTTTATTTCCAATTCGTAGCTATTGTTTCATATAATTTGCTATAGCAATTGAAATGACTACTTCTTCGGCTGCTGTTGCAAAATTGGAGCCTAGCGGGATTCAGAAATACAATATACAAGAAAATGGTGTTTGCTTCAGGCATATAGCTATATATAAAAAAAGAATTATTTTTTCATGAATCTTCATAAATAGAGAGATTCAACATTACCCCCCAAATGTTTATTATATACATTTAACAAATACATAGAAAACTTGGACAAGAAACAACCAAAACGAATATATACTTATACAAAATTACACTGAGAGAGAGATTGATATATAAACATTTTATTTCGATTCAATTGTATACAAATTCAAATTTTATGTAGATATACAAACACATAAAATTGAATTGAGTGGCTGCTAAGGATTTATACAAACGAGAGGCTGATAACGATTTATACAAATGATTGCCAACGAAATTATACAAATATGAAGAGGAGCCAGCGAGTTATACAGTCTGATGCTCCATAGCAAACATAACTTTTTTTTATGGAGCGCAATTATACAAACTATAACTATAAGCCTATAACATACAAATTTAATTTTTATGTTTGTTATATGTGAAAGTTGCTCAACTTTTAATATCTGTAGTATTTAATTAATTGAATAAAATTTTCTTAATCTTCCTTTAAATCATTTAAATCTTAGTAGGCGTATGATCTTGTGGACCCTTATATTTATATCACTTTGTATTGTGAACCCTTCTACTTGCTCTTTTGTCATCTGAACCCCTGAACTCAGTAAAACACAATATTTTAAACACGTTTTTGACTACTCAACTGTGTGTGTATTACAAACGCCTGACACGTAGTTTTAAAAATAATTAAAAAAGACATGTATGAGTATAAAATGGACACATGGATATATTGATCACTCTATCATTTTTCTGTTCTTTATTTGGTTAATGACCTAGATACACTTCTCTTTTCCATTTTGTTTCTCTTACCATAGCAGTCTCTATTCTTACATATCACTTTTCTTATCTCATTCACAACTGGAAAAAAAAGATACATAGAATAATAATATCAGACCAAACACAAGGTGACATGCTAACTTTCAAAGGCGCAAGGAGAATATGAACGAGGCTGGGTCGCTGTTGAAACTCCCCTCTCGAAATTTTTAAACCGCGACATTCCATTCTTCTCCGATCATTATTGGACATTCTTTGCACACGTTATTCGCGACATGCACCACCTAGAGTCCCCCCTCCAATACTCCATTCGCCTCCGTGTGCCCTGCTTGACTCGCCCCTGCTCACAGAATAACAAAGAGGCTGCCTCGACCGTAGTTATCCTTCTCCGTTCGCTGCTGAGTCCAATCCCTTGTCCCGGCTTGAAGAGGGCATCCAGACTGTTCGGACCTTACCCTGGTTGCCCGAAATACAACACTACCCCGTAATGCTAGGATCCAGTACAGGTGTTGTTAGTATGCCATTACGTAGCCGCGACCCGTTACCCCTCCGCAACCTGCAACGCGTCTCCGCTGAATGCGTCTACATGGGCAACTGTGAACAATGGACAACCCTGTTTTTCGACATAGAGGGGGGAAAGTCTACAAGGAGGGAAGATGCGAAAGCGAAAGAGGGTGGGGGTGATACCTCCAAATCTACCAACCACTAAAAAGACTCAGCTCTATCCCGTTGCATTGCACAACAAGCCTATGCCAGCCAGAAACTGATCCAGAGCCACCGAACTCCTCTCCCCCACCCTTCATCCTTAGCGTACCATTATTTATACTCCTCATGTCCTAACCGTTTAACAAAAACCCCCCCAACCACCCACACACTGCATCCTCCATCGATGCTGACGCAGTCCTGCTTACTACTACATAATTGAGCCCCTACTCCACCCCACTATTGTCTATACGTCGTTGTACTCCAATTCTCATGCATCAACACTCGCACATCATTAACTTTCTAGCCACTTAACCCCAAAAGTATTTTCCTTGGCTGTCCATATGCTGTACCAACCGATCAGTGTATTATTCGTTCGGTGTCGGACATCCCCCTACCGAACCGATAATTGTAGGTATGTGGATGAGATTTTGATGTAAACGTAGGGTGTAAGAAGAAATAAGTGGGTGTTGATGTTGCTCTGGATCTTTCGAAAAAGTTGCCAGATTAAGAACGGATATTATTGAATTCTTGAAAATGGGTATATGAAATTGATACAAAAGTATATTATGAAAATTTAGAAAATGGGTATGACAAAAATGAGGCAAGAAGTAATTTTCTGAAAATTTTGAGTTGGATTTTGGAGGAAGCTTGACTAAGTGGATTGTTGATAAAGATGGATTGAAAATGAGTAAATTAATTGTTGGTCTCCGGCGAGCGCTAACCTCCGGTGAATCAATTGTTGGTCTCCGGTGAGCGCTAGTCTCCATTGTTGGTAAATCGAAAAGAAAGAAAAAAGAATTTGATTAGACGTGAAAATGGCAAAAAGATTAAGGAAGTGGGGAAGAAGACGACTTTTTAATTAATTATTATTTATTTATTTTTATTTTAATTTTTTAACCTAAAAAAAGGTATTCACTCGCCTTAAAGAGAATAAAGTCACACACTTCGCCAACTCAGCCATCTTAAAGACACATAAAATTGATCAATGGTCAAAAGAATTTATTAAATTATGTTTTAATGAGTTTAAGGGTCCAGATGACAAAGAGGTAAGTAAAATGAGTTCACAATACAAACTGATACAAGTATAAAGGTCCACCAGATCATTCTGTCAATCTTAGCATAATCCATTCCAATTTGTGTAATCCGTAGTCACCATTGCTATCCAATAAATTTCGATTTTAGCCTCTTATTCTAATTTAATTGCAATTCTAGTCCTTTTGCCCTTTGCAATAGGAGCCAATTTACTTCAATTTCAGATTTCAAATCCTTCTTCTAATCTCGTCTGTCCATCCTTTAAGTTAAATCTTAATTCAAATTCTTGCTAATTTAAACTGATCCAATGACTCTTAGGGCCCGTTTGGATGGGCTTAATAAAAGAGCTTTGAAAAAAGGATTTTGAAAGTGCTGAACACTTATTTTTAAAATAAGCAGTTATGTGTTTGATAAAAGTGCTGTGATACGTGCTATGCCAAGTGCAAGGAAGAAAATGAGAAGAAAGAGATGTTAGGGAAGTCACTGATTCTTTTATTTCATTTTCCCTTTCACGTTTGGCATAACAATTTCGACACTTTTATCCAAACACATAATTGCTTATTTTAAAAATAAGTTTCAGCACTTTCAAAAGTACATTTTTAAAGCTGCTTTTATTAAGCCATCCAAACGGACCTAAATTCTCTCCCTCACAAAAAGAAATCCGCCTCTATCTCTTCCGCTCCTCTCCGGCCAGCATAGCCGGTGAAGCAGCCGCCTGGTGCCAGCGGCGGGCTTAGTTCCTCCTCCCTTACCCTCCCCCTTCTCTCTCCTCTCTTTTCAAATGAGAAACAACAGCCAGCAGCTCTAGCGAGCCAGCTCCAACCAACATCCAGGCGAGCTAGCGCAGGCAGTAGCCAGCGAGCCGGCTCCAACCAACAACCAGGCGAGCTAGCGCAGCCAGCAGCTCCAGCAAGCAACCTCCGATCAGTGAGCATCGACTGGCGAAGAGAGCAGCAGCGACCAACAAGTCCCTAATAGCGAGGAGCAGCAGTCGACGACAACTCTAGCATCAGCGACAGAAGCTCCAGCAAATGCAGCAACCGCGTGAGGCCTGTACACCGGCTAAAACAACAACGACTCAGAGCAAGCGAAGATCCGGTCATCGAACTACGGCGTAGTAAAGGTTGGATCAACTCGAGATTTAAAGGGTTGATATGTAAGATCCGTCCTGATTTATTCTCTTAATTCGATTATGAAATATATGATCATGCATTTTTGTGTTATTGTGAAAAACCATTAATGCTTAAGCAATTTCATCTCAAGCGTGAATTGGTTCCTTTGTGATTTCTGATAGTATGAGTTGTTAGGCTTGCTAATTTTCCGAAGTCGCCCCTTTTATTTTTAAACTTGACCCAAATTCGAATTGTTCTAAATTTTCTGTTAGAATTTCATCTATTATATGCTTTACAGAACGTTCAGCATCAAGTTCGACTGCGAAACCAAAAACTTAAACTATATTCGACCGGGATTCTCGAATGACCCAATTGCCTCAGAAGGTGGTGATGCAATTTTGCCATTCTTAGTCAAATGGAGATACATGTATTTTAGAATAAAACTTACATAACAAATGATTTTCTAGCAGAATCTTCACTTAGTAATATGCAAAGGCTAAAAAAGGATACAAAAGCAAAAGTGCACCTATAAGTTTGTGAAATATTAAAGAGCAAAGTGATGATGATCAAGCAGCAATACTACAATGTTCAACAATTCAAATATTTACTCTAATAAGTTATTCTCTTTTCAACAGAAGGCAACAAATAAGAGTTAGTGTACTCACTCATTCCACAGAATATTGTAGGACGAGATGAAGCTCATGCTGTTAACGGAATGGGTAAGACACATGCAAAGTTGTCTCCTGTGGATACGGCTTGGTAAAGGATGCTTCCCGAGGTGACTAGAGATTTTTCACAATATTTGATTTTGTGTATATAAATTATTACCTTCTGATGGTAAGTTTTCAAATTATAAGTCTTAAATTTGAAGTCCAATATTTTTTTAGTAAATGCTTGCTATTGATCTTATTATGGACACTAAGGTTGTATTATCGCGGGATATTGAAGCTGACGAAGCAGAAGCACTTATGAAGAAGTGTCCGGTTAAGGTGTTTAACATCGAAGATATTGGTAAAGGTATAGGCGCTATAGTGACATTTATCAAACAATCCTTGATTTAATTAGGTCACCAGTTGCAAATTTAAAAATGCAAATCTGAAGTGATAATGTTGTTGTCATTGTTTCTAACAAGCATTAATGTATAGGTAAAAAGAGGGCAACCGTTGCTCGACCAAGAGCTTGCACTCTCTGTAGGGAATACATTAGAGAGGAAGGTTGGGACAAGAATATAGCACTGAGACGTGTAAATAATCATTTCATCTGTAAGTATAGTAATATCAGGGTATTTACTTGGTTGAGTACTGTATGCAGAGACGTCCAAAGTTCTTGGTATCCTTTCAATAGAATAATATTTGTATCTTTGTCCCCTGTTATTATCTACTTCCTTGTGAGCTTAAATTCAAGTTTGTTGAGTTTCAATTTCGGTTTGGGCTTATCGAGTTAACTTTGATGTGATAATGATAATAATATATTACTTTATCCAAGATACTGGTAGTAATATATTTAGCATTTTAAAAAAAATTGTTCTAGCAGAATAGTTCTGTTTCAGGCTGTGATCTGTATTCAAGTTGGTTGTTCTTAAGTTAATTTTGTTAAGAGTCGATAATAGAATTTGCTCCTTAATAACTGTAATTAGTGTTGAAAAAAATTGATTGTCTGTTTAATTTGATCTTGTTACTGCTTAAATTTCCTTTATTTATGGTAATAAAATAAAAGATTCTTGTTACAAGCTATGAAATCATTTTTTTTTGCTTTTAGACAGGTTGTTTGAAGGGGTAATCAAGATTAGTGGCTAAGATTAGTGGCTAGTGAAGTGCTTTTACAATAATATTTTGAGAAACAACCTCTATTTTACTGCCTCTATTTTGTTAAAATTTAGTATATCTTAGTTAGACTTTTAAGTTGAATAATTTTTACTTAGTATATTTTTCCTCAAGAGGAATGTTGAGATATTATTTTATGAAAGTCATTTTAGATTTTCTTAATCAGTATACGACAATGTAATACTTAGTATATTTCTCCATGCAATACTTGTATTATTTAATAATTTTAATTTTTTAAATCTAGGAACCTAACTCAATACAAATTGTAAATAGTATTGCTACAAATTTAAATGTCATTAGTGACGAAGCATTTTATCTTCAAAAGCTCAATTATATATTAGTGACAATATATATGTTTTAAGACGATAACATTTTCGATATTAAAGTACGACATTCTGTGACAAAAAATATTTTTTGTCCAAAAAATTGCCTACTTATTTATGATATTTTTTCGTGACAATTTTATTTTGTTGGCAAAAGAAATATTTTTAGTGAATACATGATTGTTTTAACTACAAAATTATTTAGATATAATGTTGTCATTGATTTTTACCTTTAAGGACAACGAAAAAATTGTATGTAAAAAGTAATTTTTAGTCACGAAATATTATTTGCTTTACTACGAAATACATAAAATATTAGTGTCAAATTGCATTGTCACTAATTAAACTAAATAGTTAGTGACATATCATTTTCAATAGACTATAATAACCTATTTAGTGAAAAAAATATATCTTTACCTACAAATTTTAATAATTTTTATGACGAACAAATTCATCATAAATACGAAGCATTTTGGGGCACAAAATATTTTTGTAGTTAGTACATTTCTATTTTGTGATGAAACACTAAATTGTCTCGGTATACATTTAGTAACCCATGCTTTAGGGACGAATGATTGACGAATTATTTTTCGTCACAATATTCTTTTTGCGACAAGATGTGAGTTTCTAGTGACAATGTTTATCACTAATAATCAGATCTGTTGTAGTAGATCTAGAATCTCGACTGAAATCTCTTCATAAGATAAACTATCCTTGATTTCAATATCTTCAGTTTATATGATTAATGTAGGATTGCGCATGCACTTTTTCAACATGGAAATGTTAAACACCAAATGAACCGCTGCTGAATCTTGGGGTAGCTTCAACTCATACGCTACATTACCCACCCTTTTAGATATTCTGTAAGGGACAATGTACCAGGGACTAAGCTTCCCCTTCTTACCAAATCTCATAACACCCTTCATGGGTGAAACTTTCAAGTGGAACCAATCGTCTACTCCAAACTCTAACTCTCTTCTTCTAACATAAGTGTAGGATTTCTAATGACTCAACGCTGTTTTCAACCTTTCTTGAATCACTTTCACCTTTTCTATAGCTTGATGAACAAAATCAAGTTCTTCAACCCAACTTCAAACCATCCAATAGGAGATCTGTATCTTCTCTCATAAAGAGCTTCATAAGGATTCATTTGGATGCTAGAGTGGTAACTAGTGTTGTACGAAAATTCAATAAGGGGTGGGTGATAATACCATTTTCCTTTGAAATCAATCACACATGCCCTAAACATATCCTCTAAGGTCTGAACAGTGCCCTCTGCTTTCCCATCTGTCTGAGGATGAATGACAGTATTTAAGTTCACCTTTGAACCCAAGCCCTTTTGGAAAGACTTCCAAAATTGTGCAATAAATTGTGCACCTCTATCTGATATAATCGAAACATGGTCTCCATGAAGTCTTACCACCTCTTGAATATATAACCTGGCATAATCCTCTGCTAAATGGGTAATCATTACCTACAAAAAATGCGTTGATTTTGTCATTATATTGACAATCACCCGAATTGAATCATGCTACCTGCGAGACCTTAGTAAGCCTGTGATGAAATCCATATTAGTCATCTCCCACTTCGATTCCAGAAATTCTATATTCTGATTCAAACATGTAGGCCATCGATGGTCTACTATAACTTGTTGGAAATTTGGGCACTTAGCAACAAATTCAGGAATGCTATTCTTCATATTAATTACTCCACCAATAGACTTCTCTAAAATCGCGATACATCTTTGTGGAACCCATATGAATGGAATATCTAGAGCTATGAGCTTCCTCTATGATCCTTTCTTGGAGTCCATCCACTACTGGTACACACAATCTACCTTGATACCTCAATACACCATCCCCCCTTGTTCAAAAGTCATTACTTTTTGCTTATAAACATTTGCCTTCAATTAAAGCAAAATAGGGTCTTGGTCTTGCTTCTCCTTTACTTCCGACACTAATGATGATTCAGTTTCATTCATCACCACTACTAATCTTTTTGTGGAATCCATTAGGAGAAATCTCAGGTGTGTAATTCTATGCACATCTCTTGAGAGTTCTTTCTCTTCTTCCCAAAATGGGCGGTACTACCCATAAACAACCTGCTCAAGACATCAACGACAACATTAGCCTTACCTGTGTGGTAAAGAATACTTATATCATAATCCGTGAGAAATTCTAACCACCTCATTTGTTTGAGATTAAGCTCTTTCTGAGTAAACACATACTGAAGGCTCTTGTGATCGGTGAATACACACATATGAACACCATACAAATCATGATGCCATCCATATCTTCAAAGCAAATATTACAACAATCAACTCTAAGTCACGGGTTGGGTAATTCTTTTTATGAACTTTCAACTGTGTGGAGGCATAAATTACAACCTTGTCATTCTCATCAAAACACAATGCAAACCAACTCTAGCAAATTTGATCAAAGGACACGAAATAGACGAGAAGCCCTCTACGAACCTTCTATAATAGCCAACCCAACCTAAGAAACTCCTAATAATGGTTGGAGACGTGGGTCTAGGAAAATTCCACACTTCCTCTATTTTCTAAGTATCAACTATTATTTGCACAAAATAAGCATTTGAGGGCACTAAATCTATCCAAGTAAAGACCTAAATGAGTCTAAATTGTGGACTCATCAACACACCCAACTTAAACTTTCGCTTGTCCTCAAGTTCAGCAATTCAAAATGAATGTCTAAAATAGTGCTTCACAAGACTCAATCATGAATTCACACAAAAAGACTCAAGTTACTCATGTAAGGATCAATTGTGCACTCAAAGATTCAAGTTGTGACTCACCATTATCAAAGATTCTCAAATTCACCATACTTGCTTCAAATGCAAATTCAAGCTCAACAAAGATGCTCAAATTTCCTCACACTAGGGACGATTCCATATTCACAAAATGGTTCAACAATTAAATGGTTTTGGAATCACGATCAACACTCACACTCACAAAGATGAACACATGTATGAATCTAACGATAGGTTTGCTCTTATTTTCCTATCAACACTTGGTTTATCTCACTGAAGATAAAAAAAATCTTTTCAAGGCTTTTAACAAGGATGAGTGTAAAGGTATGGTCATTTAGGCTCAGTGACTGCTATCATCATAAAATATGATTTGAACAATCCTTTCTTGCCTTTCATTCATCACTCTCATTTATGCTCAAAAGTCACCCCATTATTCATTTTCTGTAATCATTTTCCATGGAATACCAGACACCCCATTTTCTTTTGCACTTACACAACTTTATTTCAAACTTTTTCATTATTTTGTTTTTTCATTCATCTTTTCTTTTCTTTTCTTTTATATGGAGGGGTTCCATCTTTCTCAACACCATGGATAAAACGGGACTTCTCTACACTTCTTGATTTACCTTCTCTTTTCACCACACCCATAACTTAGGCTTTTTTTTTCTATGTTGGTTATTAACACAAACCACAAATCATGAGGATTATGGGTTATGGATAAATAAAGGTTTCAATTGGCATCAAATTTCTTTCAAGAAAAGGGTATGACTCAACGGGTGTTCAAGCAAGGATCACTTACTCACAATGTTTGCCACAAAAGAGGTATAATGTCAAATTATTCACACTCTTCAAAGTTGCCTAAGATCATTTCAAGAGATTGCATCACTTAGTCAACCGGATCAACGAGTTAAATTTTAGGCGTCATCACACATGGTTCATGGTAAGCTCATCACTCAAGGCATTAACACCAACGTCAAACATGACTTCACACTTCCATTAGTGTGAAATGTTCACCACAAGAGACTCAATTTGATAATTGGCTAGTCACAACGAGATGTAAAAAATTTACATATTGCTTATGCAACTTCATTTGGCCTTATCGTAGCCGCACATTTATTTTTATTCGATTATGAGCACTTTTCAAGTCATCGATATTGATTAAGACCTATACTCAAATTTTCAAGAGAACAATCACATTCAAACACACACAAGGGGCGGCAAACAAATTTTTGGAAGGGACAAAAATTATTTACAATTAAAGTAAGGAGCCACAAGCTCGATCATCCAAAAAAATAGTTCCGTAAACAAATTATCGCTTAAAACCTAGTATGAATAAAAAAGGGCGTAATAGAGGCTCAAAGCGACGAGCCGGGGGATGGGGAGTCGGGAAAGGATAATATGCGGAACAACTGTGCGGGAAAAAGGACATGAGAGAAGGGAGGAAGGGGAGGGTAAGTAAAAAGGCCTAAGGGGCTAAGAGACGATTGCAAGTGAGTAGAACGGCAAAAGGAGGGGGGGGCAGGTACGGCGGTGTCAGTAAGGGTGAAGGGAGGGAAAGGGGGTCAGGAGTGGGGGGAAAAAACATGTGGGGGGGTGGAAGGAAGGGTGGATGGATTGGGGGTGAAGGAAGAGGGGGAGAAGGGGGTGTCGGGTGTGATGCTGGTGAAGAAAAAACGAGACATGGATGGGGCGGGGGGGGGAAAATAGAGAGAAGAGGGGGGGAAGAAGAGGGAGGAAGAAGGAAGGAAGGGGAGATAGGGGAATGGAAGAGATGGGGGAAGGGTCGTAGGAAGAATGATGGGAGCAAGAAGTGGGCAAGGAGGTGAAGTACGAGGGGAAGTGAACAGGCGGGGGAGGGTTGAGTAGTAGAAATAGAAAGGTAGACGCAGGAAAGGGAGGAAAGACCGGAAGCGGAAGAGGGGAATAAGGAAAGGCAGAAACAAGATAAGGGGGATAGCGAGAGGGAAAGGGGGTATGGGAGGGCAGAACTAGGAGAAGAATGTGGTGGGGGGCTGGAGTGCCCTTTATATCAACACAAAAATAATCAGAAAAAGTGTGCTTCACCCTACCAAAAAACCAAAAAGCCTCTTTGATACTCAAATCCAAGGAATATCCAAACCGCTCAAATAAACACTACCAGAGACATGAGGAATGGAAATCCGTCTAAAACATTGCTTCCATCTATCAGGGCATCAGTGCCTGGGGTATCATCAACAGTACCACCATCTACTCTAGGATCAGCCAAAGGCGTGTTTGCTAAAACCAGTCTTTCACAGGCATGCATTATCTGGCCTCTTCATTCCGCTGTAAGGCACCTGTAAAAAACCTCCTCAGCAACCTAAAGCATCTCCTCATCTATCTCCTTCTCAGTTTCAAGATGAGTTATTTCTCAACTCAAACATCTATCTCCAGTGGTAGCCAGAGGAATATCTGGCTTAATTGGCACATCAAGGATCTCCACCGTCCCTAAAATCATGGATATATATATCAGTGGACTTCAACTAGTCTACGTCTTTCCTCAGTGCAACAATAGTTGCTTTTAGATCTGTCACCTCCTTGGTGGATCCTTGGCCATTGCTCACACAGCGTTATCCTAGACGCAAGGGCATCAATGATAGAACTCAATGATGTCAAAGCATTAGCTAGGGCTATTTGAATCATACCCGAAATGGAGGCCTCAAGTCTGGCAGTACGATGATCAATGGAGTGTGTTAGCTGCCCTATCCAAAGTAATGCAGCCTGAGTGAACGGGGGCTGATACGCTCAAACTTACTTCCTCAATAGCAGTAAAGCGGGATCCGTAGTCAAGTAAATAACCCAACTAGTTGAGTTGGGAATCGTTCCCACGAGGAAAATAGTTTAGACTTAACTTCACTCTATTACTACTATTCTGTTTCATTCAATTACTCCTTGGAACATAAAAAATAATAAAAGGCGGGTTTCCGTATTTCTAAGTAAATGAAAATAACAAGCCAAAATAAAAGGAGACAAACTCACAACTTCGAACTGTGTAGCTTTAATCAATTAATCAAAGTAACTAGGTTTACGTGTGTCCCCACGGTTTTCATACCTCGATAAAGTTCTACACTATCAACCATCTTTCCTAGTAGCTTGCATGCAAAGTGATAAGTTATTAAATTTCCAAATCCTTGGTCCGGCAATCTAGAAATGTCCCCTCCGCACCTTGGTCCGTCTACTTTTGTTGCGTATCCTAACGCCTTGTATCTTTACCTCATATTAAGCCTCGTAATTCGGATATTTGACTAAGTTTTACCTCGACCAATCAAATACTAGCCTATTAGGTAGTATACACTAAATCTATTTTGATAATTCTTTCCTATTATCTACCTCCTTGGTCCGGCAGTAGCATTAATGGTGAGTTCTAACTTGGCCCTCCGTTAAAAGGTGACTTCTAAACGAAAGACATTATCAATACATGCAAGACACTATTTCTCGAATTGGTTATTTTAGGTTATTTTTACCTCATTATTAGCCTATGGTCCCCACAACCTAGTTTTATGTAGTTTAGTTACCCATAGTCCATAATTACAATATTCAAATATGTGATACTAAGAATTCGCTGTCTTACTTCAATGATAAAGAGTCAAACTAATTTTGCCTTGATTAATCAACAAAAATCACCACCAATCAATTCAAAGAATCTCAAAATAATAAAAGAATCTAACATATTCAAAGGTCTAAATTTGATCCGAGTCTACCTAATAATTGAAGGTCTAACATAATACAAAGTCTAACAATAAACAGAATCTAACCTCAAAAATGGGTTTTTTTGAACTATTTATAGAAATAAAAACCTAATTAAACCAGGACCTATTTGCTGGAAATCTTTCAAACGCGGCTTAGTTAACTGCCCTCGCGCGGGATCTCGTGGTCACGACGGGGCCTTCATGAGATTCCGTTGTCCCAATACTTGTTCAATTTCTTTTGCTTGCTTCTTCATTACCCTCCGATTGGCAGGTATGACGGAATCGTTACGAGCATCACGGTCCCGTCAAGGGTCTTCGTTCCAAAACACTTAAAACTCTGGAATATGGGTTACTGGGGCTACTTCTCTGATCTTCATGACGAACCTGCAGGACGGGCCATCATGGTCGATTAAGTCCGTCACGCTTTCCCGTAACCCCACATTCTTGGTCAACTTCCCATCTTCCTTCAGCAGCTGCACTACGCTGTCACCTAACGACCGTTACGGCATGACGGACCGTCAAGGCTTCGTAGGTGTCTCTTCTTTCATTTATTCGCTCCAAAAACCTCCGCATTATCTTTGGGACAGATTTCCTGCAATAAAGAGAAACTTAATAAAAATTAGCACAAAAAGTCTTTTGGACAACTAAACTTAAGGAAAAAGTATTAATAATACCGTTGAAACCACTGTATATCCACACCCTCAACTTTAAATTCGTTGTTGTCCTCCAAGGCGACGCACTATGACTCAATACACATCTTTGTAGATTATCCATGTTTAATCCTTTGCAATCATTTGGCTATCAATCCCGATTCTCTCTAATTTATGCATGCTATACTGATTAGGCTTGATTATGTGGAATAGACCATGACACAGACTCACATGCACTAACACCGTATCCTCTTCAATTTGTTCTCACTCGAGGTGCTAGATTTTCCGTAAGCACTCGTGTCCTCAATTTAAAAAAATCCGCATTTTTCACACAATGTATTTCAGTTTGAGGTATAAGCTACTTTTCAAGACTCACTCTCACGAACACATTCACACTCATCCTTCCTATTGCCATAAGCTGGCCCTTATTTCACTGCTTTAAGTTCGCCTATGCACCCTAAGGATCACATAGGCTTTTCTTAGTCTTGTAATAAGGTCCAGGGTCATGTAGGTATATTTTAGGTTACTTTAGTGACTTTTTGCCCTCCTTGACATATCGTCTAAACATACCATATTCATATTATTTTGATCGTCGCCCATTCTCATATTCTGTCACCTTGCTATTTTTCTCCTTCTTTCTCATGTGTAAGTGACTTTCTTCTTTCTTGCTTGTTTTTCTTGTATATTTTCTTTTCTTTACTTTCTTCTTGTCACTAATTTTTGAGTCCACTTTCCTTTTGTTCTTCCATCTCTCTTTGTTCGTCCAAACCCCACGTTCCAGAGCATTCCTATAAACCACTCAACTCAATGGCTTTGCCATGAGTCAAAGTACACAATACCCAAAGTTGGGTCAGGGCCTAAAGAGGTTGTTTACTACGGAGCCCATCCCTCAACTAGCTTTTGGCATAACTGAGGTGCACATGTCCAAGGAGGGACCATGGCCAACATTATTCCCAGAAAAGATCAGTTGGGGTATAAAGAAATTCTTTATTTAAGCTCAAATCATTTTGGATCAAAGAATGAGAAATTTCATTTGGTTTTTCTTTTTATTTAGGCTAAAAATGGGCCTAATATTGAATATGGCCCTATGGATCCTTCCTAATTTCTATACATCTTACTTTTAGCAGGACTAAACCAGGCAAGTTCTAGCTCATACAAAATGTGAGACTATGCAAATTCTCCTCCACTCATTTGACTCTCATCCACTCTACAGATTATCGGACACAGGTTCGAATTTTAGACTTAGGGTCATGCAGTTTGTACCTCTATGTCATGCTTAGAGCCACACTTTATCAATTACTAAGCCCTAGTCAATGCATCCTTTTCCATTTTCAGGATATCATTTTTAGCCATCTGCTCCAGAATCCAACTATTTAACACAAATTAAACATTCCGTTTTACAGAACAAATAATCAGTCTTTTGGGGAAACAGGCAAGAAAACCCCAAGAGGATCGTGAATTGGGTCTACTCAGACCTTCACGCCTAGCCTCACTTTCCATTTCCCCCACCCCCCAACAAAAAGACATTGCAATTATCCCCAATGCATAAAAAATTTAAATACAGGGTGGTAGGTGAAGCAAACCAGGGCACAAAGCGCCGACGAGTCAGCAAGCATGGTGGGGGGTTCCCGGTTTCCCCGGAACCCACTACCATCTGTATCCTGGACACCCTCGTTGTGTCCTAGCAACAACAACACTATCAGCAGTTGCCTCCTCCATCTCCACAGTTCTGAGCTAGATGCCCCAGCAGCTACCTCTCGAACTCTCTCTGGCGCCCTCTCCTCAGCAGCGAGGACTTCTTCCGTCGTAGCCTGCTATCTCACGACGCTCTTCTTCGTGCTCACGTCCTCATCCTCCCGCGACCCCTACACCTCTTTGGCTGCTCGAGGGTGGGTGGTAGAATCTCTGAGTGGTGAATAGGCCGCCAGCACTGTGTCTTCAGCAGCATCTACAGAAGGGTCCTCATACTCAGGACACCCCTAGCGCTTCTAGATCATGTCGATATCTGCTCGAAGACTATCGACCCGCAGCCTGAAGGGTCGACACATCCACCATAGGGGCTGGACGGGCTAGCACCCGCAACTCAAAAGTGTCCAAGCGTTGATGAACCTCAGCGATCTTCTGCTCTGTATGTTGAACCATTTTCCACTCCAAGCGCTCTTCTGTCTTAGAAATAGACTTCTGCATCCAAGGCTGGATGTTGTGCAGAAGTGTGGCCATCTGTGCCTCCAATTTCTGGACCATAGCAACCGGGACCAGAGCGGGTAACGGGGCTGTGCGAGAGGAGCTCGGGGCAGTGCTACTACCCGAGATAGACTCGACTGGGGTAGTGTCAGTGGACGCTGCCTGCGTAGCCGTGCGGGCCTAAGCTACCATATCAGCCTGATCGTCAGCAAGTAGGCATCTCTGGACGGGGCCCTCTGTGTGGAGCCAACTCATTGGCCTCATCTCTGATGAGGCCGACATCAACAGTGCCTAGAGGGGTCTTGAGTTGATCAACGTGCCATATAGGCAACCGGCATACCTACATAATCAATATCATGCAACGGGAGGGTCGTAGTGTGACTTTAAAGCCCTCTCGTGCATACCGCCTGTAGAAGCCACGCAAAATCCCCCGATCCCGGCTATAATTGACGCCATCCAGTTACTGCTCCGATCCTATGTTGCGATATTATCAGCAGCTGTGGTTTTGTAAAGTGCGTTGCGACAAGCACGACAAAAACCATTGCCGTGAATGTCAATGTTGGGCTGCCTTTTGTGGGCCCCCTTTGGCTCAGTCAACCCATTCGGCACCCTCTCCATCAACGGGACAAGTTCAGGGCCATCCACCTCTTGGTTGTTCTCCCTCAGCAGATGGCTCACGCAAATTGGCCATCTTGACAATCTGCCAGCGGTATTCAAACTCGGCAGTGAGAGGGGTCCAGTTAGCCATCAACACCCTGCCGTATAGAAACCGGCGGATGGCAGGCAGTGCATATATCGAACTTAAGCGCCCCAGTACTCTAACTGCTCCAGTGTGGTCCCTGTTTGGCGGGGCAGCCCGTCCTAGTCAATCTGTGATCGGAGAGTTCGCTAACATATGATGCGTAGACTCTCTGACCAGCTCTTCACTATAACTTTTCCACCGGACGTGCTGTCCCACTCTAGTCGATGCCTGGTGAAGAGATGTGGATTCTCAGGTGCATCAGTTTGGGAGAAATCTCTGTAATGACCCCGCCGTCAATGTGAGTGTCCCGAGTCATAACTCCTTGTCATTCAGGAACTGTTGCAATCGGATGGACTTGAAAATTTGCCCGTCGACCACCACCGGTTAGGCTGATCTGTTATCCAGGGTGAGATCCAAGATGGTGAAGTGGAGTGTGTATTCCGAATGTCAGCCTCCATCAGACGAGGCGACGCCGGCAGCGGTGGCGGGTGCCAGGAACTTCAGCAAACCAGGAGGCCTTCCTCCGCCATCGAAACTCCTAAGGACCAGACCTCCTTCTTTGTAATTTGGAAACTTATATAGTGGAACACCCACCACAATCCTCACAGTGGCCTTGTCGCGACACATCCGGGCTGTCCAGTGTGCGCTCCTCATTAGCCTGGGAGGCCGTGACTACGCCGGACGCCACCCTTTTTGTGGGGGGCCTCTCGCAGCACGTAGCCCCGACTCGCTGCTGGACTAGGTGGTCCGTCATTTGTCGTGGAAGTGCCTGGGGGCACGTACTCCAAGGTCACGCTCATCATCAAGCCATGACCAGGCGGGCAGACTGGGCGTAGACTTCGATCACCACGCGTGCATAAGACTCGCTCTGTTTTGGGTGCCATAGTAGATAGTATCTTTAAAGGATCAATATTAGAACTGAGAAAGATCAAACAAGACACAAAAACACAAAAAAAAATTAAAATAAAATGTCATTGCTATAGTACAGTGAAACACAACGGACCGGTGGCGGTCCTGTCGTGTCTTACTAGACTTATTTATATGTAGAACACTGAAGAGAGATCCCTGACAGTATCGACGATATTGCCGGACGGTACCGTCACAGGTAAAACGACGGTCCGTCGTGGGTTCCGTCAGAGGACCTTCAAATATTTGTGGATACCCTTAGGAAGGGTCTAACTGACCATTGCAATGGTCATGCAGGCTGGGACCGTCACGTTACGACTGTCCGTCTTAGGTGTCCGTCAGAGGACACTTAAAATAAAATATGGAGACCCAGGAGGGGGTCCTGAGCCGGACGACGGTCCATGCAGGAAACGGGATCGTCGAAGGTATGACGATCCGTCATATGTTTGTCCGTTTGAGGATACTTAGAAGAAATGAGAACCCTTAGGATAGGGTCTCTAACAACCAGAACAGTTGTGCAGTACGGATCGTCGAAGGTATGACGATCCATGGTAGTTGTCTGATACCTCAAACTTAATTCTCAAATAAGAAGTACAGCGGTCACTCAATTAATAACTAATAATGATTTTGGGATCGTTGCCCACGATGAAAATATTCTAGACTTAAACCTTCAACTTGTTTACTACGATTGTTTCGTTTGATGGCCTTCCTTAGAAAGTCAAAAACGTACAAAAGGGGGGTTTGTATTTGCCTAATGAGTAAAAATTAACATAATGCAAATTGAAAGAGTACGCTTAAAGTTTGAAAGTTTTGGGTTTTAAATCATTAC